>CM070778.1:18116264-18668764 GCA_036346955.1 Dipus sagitta
CAAAACGTTCCTGGAGAAGCTCAAGTTTGGCATTGGGGATGGCAACTTGCAGTATTACCTGTACAATTGGAAGTGCCCCAGCATGGGAGCTGAAAAGGTACGTGTGGCACAGCCATGCCAGTGAGGTAACTAGTGTTTCCAACTAGGTCTGGGATGTGGCATTAGTCAGGGCCCTTGGAAGATGGTATTTGGACCTTGAAAAAAAAAAAATCAGTTTCTAGTAGACCAACAGGTCAGTGTTCCCTTATCAGAACAGGGAGGATGGCATAGGATCAGGCCTTAAGAGCCTCACAGAAACAGGAAGGTGGTCTCTAGCTTCTCTTCTTGCCAGCTGGGCCACCCATCTGGCTCAGACAG
Source organism: Dipus sagitta (assembly GCA_036346955.1). Classification (NCBI taxonomy): domain Eukaryota; kingdom Metazoa; phylum Chordata; class Mammalia; order Rodentia; family Dipodidae; genus Dipus; species Dipus sagitta. The sequence goes on from CM070778.1 coordinate 18,116,622, forward strand.
GTATTCCTTACTGTCCTGTTGTTCTTGATGGTGCTGGTGCTGGTACTGGGGAGTAAACCCAGGGCCTCCCACGTACTAGTTAAATGCTCTACCACTGAACTACATCTCCAGTCCTTATTTGATTTTGTGACAAGGTCTTACTGAGTTGCCCATGAACTCAGTGTGTAGCCCAGGCAGGCTTTGAACTTAAAGATGTTTTTGCCTCCACCTCCTGAGTAACTGTGATTATAGACCTGCACCACCAGGTGTGGCTGGTCTTGAGGAAATTATAGAAGTTGAGTTGCCAGTGGTTAGCCAAGAGGTTCAGGTCTGTGGATCTGTCTTTCCTGTCCTGGGCTGCCATTCTCACCTCAGTGTGGCCCTCAATCCTTTATCTCCAACTTCATCAGGGCAGCCCAAGGACAGGAGAATGGTCAACATTTACAAACACTCACTGAGCTGGAGACGAGTCTTTGGCCCAGCAATCTTCAGGATGCTGCCACTGCTTTCTCTGAAAGATCTCATAGAAATGTAAGCCTGGCAAAGAGGTTGGGTCAGAAGCCCATTAGCTCTTATAGACCACAGTTATTGTGTCGTTTCCCCCGCCCCTTTGGATTTTCAAAGTAGGGTCTCACTCTATCCCAGGCTGACCTGAAATTCACTATGTAGTCTTAAGCTGGCCTTGAATTCAGCAATCCTCCTACCTTTGCCTCCTGAGTGCTGGGATTAGAGGTGTGTGCCAACACACCTGTCCATAGTTACTGTTCTGTGAGCTCAGCAGATCTGAACATCAGGACTGGGGAGGCAGGAAAGTCATGGACATTGTCAACTCAATGTAGCTTCTCCCCATTGGCTCTCCTAGGTTGGGCTGGTGTTACAGTAATCAGTTGCCAGTGAGATTCTGGATAAAGCCACAGAGAATTCAACCAGGAAATGGAACCCCACCACTTGTTGGTCCAACTTTCACAAATGTGGGAATCCCTGGCAAAGAGAACAGAATTGAACCGGCTTTACCAAACCGCCAGCAAACTGGACAATTGTATTGCAGTGGTATTGGCTGTGTGATGTCACCTCAGGCTGTGTCTCTGGTCTCCGTGTTTTCAGTTAATCACATCCTCGTGCAGCCATGATCAAGGGACTGAAACTGCTGAAAACTAGCTCATGATTGGCATATTATGGAGTTAACGGGTGAATAATAAAGTATATATATTATATATATATATAAATATAAATATTTTAAATATCTTTCATGTTCCAAATGTACAAGGATGTTTGGTCTCTAATGAAAAACTGTATCCAGTCATTCCTCAAAATTAGAATGCAAGGATGGTGGCAGGCAGACATGTATCGGCACAGCTCATTGTTTCCTGCTGAAGCAGGCATTGGCTTTTCTCAGGGGAGCAGGAGAAAGAGGATCTGGGGAAGCTCATGCAGTTTCCTTCAACATTGGCGACCAGCCAGCTAGCTTTGAGTCAGGAGGGAAGGCGGATGGACTGCTAGTTCAGGAGAGCACGCCAGTCTCCAGGATGGCAGGTGAAACTCCTGGATGGGGCTGCTCTGAGAAAGGGGCCAGAGCGCTTCTGCATTCTAAGACTAAGCGGTGGGGACAATCGTGGAAGCATATTTCATTAATCAAGCCCCTGTTCCATCTCCTGGTACTTCTCCCATAAGAAAGCATCCTGCCCAGTGATTTTAAAAGGCTTTTGAGCCAGCTGTTGCCAACCTTACAGACAGGTATGTGTCCCCTGTGAGATTTTGCCTTTCCACTACCTGGGATGACTGGCCATTTGAAGGGGACTTTCAACCTCCTTGTAGCATCTGGGACCTTGTGGAGACCACATCAGTGCAAGCCCTGCTTAACTCAGAAAGAACAGAGTCCGCACCCTTGGGTGGCTGGACAGGCATAATGTGGGCCAGAACCCAGGCCTTCAGCCTCAGCCTCTGCTTGTGCCTTCAGCCCATCAGCCGTCTCCTGCTCCTCGGTCTCCTCCAGGACGCGCAGCTGCAGTGGCGGCAAGAACAGTAACGAGAGGCAGAGCTGGACTTGGCAACTCGACCATTGTCTGAGTCTTATCGCTGATGCTGGTTTGTGGATTTTTGTGGTGGTAGTGATGGTTATTGGCTGCCAGTTTCTCCAGAAGTACACAAGCCTCTGGTCACATGGCTGCCCATGTGGGCATTCTTCAGTGGTGTTCAGCCAAGTGGCCTGGGAGGACTGGGTTATGAATTGTCAGCAAGCCACGTTCAACTTCCTCCTAACTCTTGCTCTAAGAGAAAGCCTCAGGTGGACAGCATGATATGTGGTGGTGATTTCCTTGGTGTTTGACCTCTTGGCTTTCTGGAGGGAAAGAAGCCTTAGCCTGAAGCCAGGATCAGCCTGGTCCTATGAAAGGAAGCTGTTCTACAGGTGAGCAGGCATTTGATTGAGTCCCTAGGTTCTGATGTGGTTTGCCAGAAGCTCATTTCTGCAATCTCCAAAGCTGAAGGAAATTATGTGCTTGAGAGGGGGCTGTGTCACTGTGAGCATGTTGCCTGCTCTCTGCAGACTGCTGCTGCTGCTGGAAAAGAAGCCCAGTCTGCTTGATTCTTTCTTGCCAGAGGGTTCTAGGGACCTTCTTTCTCCCTAGGGTCCTGTGCTGCAAATTGCAAGCACCAGCAAGTGGCTGACTTGTGACTCCAAGATACTCAGACCAAAGAAGCTGCTGTTCTTGGTCAGATGTGCACCAAGTTCAGCAGAGGAAGATCAGAGAGGCTCCCTTCACAGCATCAGTCATCAGACACAGTGCCCCACATGCCAGAGTGGGTTCACCCTGCCAGATCTCTAGGACATGAGAGAAAGTACTGAAGCCTTTCTTACGTTGGGCTGAACTTGGGATGTGGAAAGGCTCCTGCCATAGTCTTCATCAGTTCTGGGCCAGATCCCAGCTCAAATTGCCTCTGAGACTTGGAATATGCAAATCTCTGGAGTGAGTTTCAATTTCATTGATCCTCATCATGGAATGGAACAGTGAGCCCCAGCTGACTTCTCTGGAAGAAATAGGTCTCTGGCAAAGGTCCCAGCGTCCCATTCCCCAAAACCAGGTGGTCTGCTCCTCTGGTTCTGTTTCCTCATGATGGGGCCTTGGCCCAGGTCTGCAGGAGTTGGCTCCGAGGTTGCTTTCTGTCTTTTTATCCATACTGTCCCTGTGTTATTCACTGACTCCTGGGATCTGTGGCCGGAGAGCAGCATCCCAGAGTCCTGGCAGTGTGACAGCACCGTGGACCCTGAGGCCTCTAAGCAAAGCCACCAAGGCAGCCACTCTGGAAAGCCTCTCAGGGCTTGGTCCCCTACCCTCTGTCACCCAGTTTTCTGGCTGCCAGGTTCTGAAGTTGACCTGTACATCTGCCTTTGGGTTGACTCTCTATTTGACCATGGACTCCAGTCTATAGCAAGAGAGCTTGGTAGAAAGGCTTAACTCTGGATTGAGGCCTACATAGGGCTGATTTTCCTCACACGTGCCTGTGTCTGAAGATGCTGATGTCTGAAAGTTGACTCACACCAAGCTACTCTAACATTCATTTTTTTGTGAAAATTTTCAGGCTTTGCCTGCAACTCCCTTTTAACTGCCATTTGCCCTCCCTTAACTTGCTGGCTCTCTGAAGGCCAGAGGCAGGTGCCCCTGTGGTCTTGAATTCTTTCTTCAAAGATGACCAGCATCAAACCAACCTAAGGACCTAAAGGCCTTGAACAGTTTCATTGGGCTGTCTGTGGTTCAGGAGAGATTCTCTGGTCAGGGAAAGGGGCAGGAGTTTCTCTTGTATGTAGCCTGGTCTGACTGACCCAGAACCGGAGACGACCTAAGGCCTCCCAGTTTTGCTCTGCTGCAGGCGGCAGCCCTGTAGACAGTCTGCACCTGGGAGTCTGTTCAGGACAATTTTATTCAGTGAAACTGACAGGCAGGCGCTATGTCTGGGTGTGGGGGAGGGCAAGCTTCACCTTTTTGTCTCGGCTTTTCTTTGGGCTGTAGTGGGGGCATTCATTGCCAGGGTGGGGGAAGAAATACCAAATGCATATTGTTCCACTCAGTACATCTCACTTGTTTCTAATAAAGGAAGCAGCTGAACAGACAAATCTCTCCTGGTGGTCCTCTGGTCAGCAGGTGGGAGTCCTGGAGCCCAAGCTAGAGCAAAGGTGATAAGAGCACGCCTTTAATCCCAGCATGCAGGAGGCAGAGGTAGGAGGATCGCTGTGAGTTCAAGGCCACCCTGAGACCACATAGTGAATTCCAGGTCAGCCTGAGCTAGAGTGAGACCCTACCTCGAAAAACCAAAAAAAAAAAAAAGGTAAGAAAGGACCTGGGCCCCCAGGAGGCAGCTTTAGAAAACCTTCCTTTGGCAAGGTTCTTCACCAAGGCACACTGGGCTTTCTCCCCAGTCTTTCCCACCTGCTAGTACTGACCCAGGCTACCCATGTAAGATCAGCCCTCTCGGGATAGGTCAGTAGTGGCTTTTGCCACGTTGTCTAGATACCACTTCTCCCCTACCAAGCCACTGGGCAGGGCCTTGTGCATGGTAGACAAGTACTGTGTCACTAAATTCCAGCACAATCTCATTAGGTTTCCCAGACTACCCTTGCACTTGTGATCCTCTTACCTTGATCTTCCTGTAGCTGGGGTAACAGGCCGGTACTGCTGGGGCCACCTTAGGAGTGCTTTGCAACATGGCAGATTGCCCAGCCCAGGAGCTATGTTTGTACTTCCCATTGTGCTCATCCTTTGATTTCGCTATTTCCAGACCCCTACGGTCCTTTCCAGTCCCAGTACATCTGAGCCCCTGACAGGTCACCATTTCTGAAGGCTAAAGCCTTCATTCCTGCCCTTGCCTTTAGGTTCTCACCCTAGCCATTCACCTTTCCTCTTGTTCCAAACTGGAGAAGTTGTATGGGGTCTCCACCCTGGGCCTGGCACATACCTGATGGCCAGGTCCTGACAAGAGCTGGCCCTGTGGAGACTGGCAGCAAAGTTCTTCATACGCTAAAACGGCTTGATGTGGGCTATGCCTCACCTTGGGACTGTGGTTTACCTGTCTGATCTGTCCCTTCTAGGCTCCTTCGTTCTCAGACACAGGAATCCTTCACAAGCAAAGGCCACGCCCTAGAACGAGAGCAAGGAGAAGCCAGCACTTCCTGCCTTAGGTCATGGCATTGCAGGAAGCTGGGGCTGTCCCAACCCTCAGGCTTTGGTTCCTATGAGGCATGAGGCCAATTCACAGCCTAACCCAGGCACCCTGTGACAACAGCCTTTAAGCTTTGCCCTTGTCCTGTGCTGACCCTGTTGCCTGGTGAGGTCAAAGACCACAGCTCAAGTTAGTCCCATAAGGGCCCCTTTCTAACAGGTTTGGGCCCAGGCTTTTCTCACATCTCGTCCCCTGATGTCTGTCATACTTCCCACATACTTGTCACAGTGGCAACCTGCTGCTTTCCAGGCCTCCCTCTGCTAGGCTGGTTGGCTGGTGCAGCAAGAGCCCCTCGTCCTTGGGACGTGTGGGAATGGACAGGGGCCGTGAGCCCAGCTGAGCCTAGGAAGTGGGGATCCCCTGGCGTCCTGTCCTCTCCCCATTTGAGGCCACTTGTGTGTAGTATGGGAGGTGACCTTATGAATTGGTGACCTCAGTCTTGTGATACTGATAGCAACTTTGAGCCGAGAGCAGCACTTAGGGCTATTTTGAGCCATGGCTCTCCTACAGCTGCCCCCTGCCTATCTTGGACAAATCCAAGTTCCATTGTGACAAGAAGCCCAACCCCTCTCCATAGTTCTGGGGAGTAAAGAGATAAAGTAAACTTGTTCTTTATTTTTGAAAAATAAACTCTTCTACCCTTTCAGGGTTCTTCTGTGACACAAGTTACAAACCCGCCAGGTTTCCCCACAGTTCCCGCCTCATCACTCCTTTTTTGAGACAGGAAGGGGAAGGGAGCTCAGGTTCAAGAGCAAGGGAGGAAAGCCTGGGGAGAAGGAGGGCTTTAAGGGCCTGCTAATGCCCTGGATGGAGTGTGGGTGCTACGCCCCTTTTGAGGAAGGAGGCTGGGAGATGTCACGAGGGGGCTGAGGGACAGGTGTCCTGCTCCCCAAGTCTGGCCCAACACCATGAGGGGTTGGGTTGAAGACCAGGGGAGCTGGGGCCACCTCAGGGTTGGAGCCCACTGAAGTCCAGTGAGAGCATGACAGGACCCAGATCCACAGGGAGGGGCTGAGCAGCACTCAGTACCCAGATGAGGCCGGCACCTGGTGAGCAGGACAGGGGAGGGACACAAAGGACCAGAGAGCTCTGGGGTGATGCAGACCGGCACCCACGGTTCCTCCCCAGCTCCTCAGGAGTGCCTGATGCGGATGTGGACGAAAAGCGTGGCTGGGGACAGCGAGGCCCCATCCTTAGAAAGCAGGTGGATGTGGCGGTACCCTGTGGAGAAGACAGCAAGGAGTCAGGGCCTGAGAAGTTGGGACCCCCATCCCATGGTTCCCTCCCCACTCACACCACCAACCTTGCTTGAGGCTGTGGAGAGGCAGTGTAAACTGGCCCACAAAGTCATTGGGAGAGGTGATATCATAATCTTCTACCACAAACCGGACCAGCACCAGCTCTGGAGCCCGTAGCTGGAACTGCAGGGTCTGCCCCCAGTGGGGGTTGAAACCTAGGGCATAGGTATGGTGGTCAGGGTTCACTGGCCCCCAGATCCTGCCCTGCCCTTTCTCTCTGCTGGCCCCATTCCCAGCAGCAGCCCACCCACCATTATTGAGAACATAGTCAGTCTCCTTTTGAGCACAGTCTGCAGGCACCCCATGTATCTCCACGCGCACCAGAGGGTCCACGATGGAACTGGGCTTCTCAGCGTTCAGCTTGGGCAGCTGTTGGGCTGTTAACACCTGGGAGACAGAAGGGTAACTTCCACCCAGCCCCCACTGGGACCCATGCCCATCCCTGCCCCTCTGCCAGGGCAGTAACCCCTTGCCCTCACACAGCCCTCTAGCACACATGCAGACACTTGGGCTGGCCTCACATCAGGCCTTTCTTCCTCCTCTGGCCTGGCATCTCTCCATAACTAGCCCTGACCTGAGGCTGAGGCTGCTGACCTGGACTGTTAGAGTAGTTCTGGGAGGTCCAGGACACTCGGGGTCAAAGGTTGTGTCAGGTTGTCGCAGGCAGGCAGGTTTCAGGATGTAGCCACACTGCCCATTGATGAGGAAGCGTCCTGCATTGAGGTCCATCTCATAACCTGGTGTCTGAAAGTTCAGGGCAACTGTGGAGTGGACAGCAGGGTTGAACAGGAGATCTTAGTGGCCTCTCCTCCCTGCTGAGGTTCAGCTGTGGCTAGGCTGAACAGAGGACATAGCCCCCCCCCACACACCTCCCCAAAACCCAGCGTCCTGCTGTCTGGTTAGTGCTGCCCTGTCACAACCAGGACTTGTGAGGAGGGGACCATGGCAGCCAGAGATGGACCTTCTCCCTGCACTCTTTCAAGGAGAGGTTAGCTTAGGTGGGAGGGGCTGGCAAAGCCCTTATCCTCAAAGCTAGACCTCAGAGTCTTGCTACAAAACCCAAGTACAGCCGGGCGTGGTGGTGCACGCCTTTAATGGTAGCACTCAGGAGGCAGAGGTAGGAGGATCGCCATGAGTTCAAGGCCACCCTGAGTACATAGTGAATTCCAGGTCAACCTGGGCTAGAGTGAAACCCTACCTCGAATGCCCCTCCCCCTCAAAAACACTTTTTGTTGTTGTTTTTTCGAAGTAGGGTCTCACTTTAGCACAGGCTTACCTGGAACTCACTCTGTAGTCCCAGGCTGGCTCTGAACTCACAGTGATCCTCCTACCTCTGCCTCCTGAGTGCTGGGATTAAAGGCGTGCACCACCATGTCTTGCTACAGTTAATTTCTACCTTTATAAAAATGCTATCTTTTGGCCAGGGAGATATCTCAGTCAGTAAAGTACTTGATTTGCAATTAAGCGGACCCAAATTCAATCCTCAGTCCTCATGTAAAATGCTGGGCATGGTGGCACATGCCTGTAATCCCAGCACTGGGGTACAGACGGGAGGATCCCTCAGGCTCACTGATTAGCCAGCCTAACTGACAGACCCCAGGCCAACGAAAGACTTTGGTCTCAAAGGAGATAGACAGCATTCCTGAGGATGACACCGATGTTGTCTGCTGGCCTCTACATGCATGGACACCAGCACACACATGTGTACCTATTCACAGGAACTTTTTTTATTATTTTCTGAGGTAGGGTCTCACTTTAGCCCAGGCTGACCTAGAATTCACTATGTAGTCTCAGGCTGGCCTCAAACTCACAGCAATCCTCCTACCTCAGCCTCCCAAGTGCTGGGATTAAAGGTGTGCGCCACCAAGCCTGGCCTCACAGGAACTTAAAAAAAAAAAAAAAATGGAGGCAGAGGTAGATCTCAGTGAGTTCAAGGCCACCCTGAGACTACATAGTGAATTCCAGATCAACCTGGGCTAGAGTGAAACCCTACCTTGATAAATCAAAATAAACAAATTCACTATGTAGTGGAGGATGACCTTGAACTCCTAATCATCCTGCCTGTACCTCCCATGTGCTGGAATCCTAAACATATGCCACCTCGCCCAACATAAAAATACAACTTTCATACTGTCAACAGCAAAGGAGGGAGCCAGGTGTGGTGGTGCACACCTTTGATCCCAGCACTCGGGAGGGGCAGAGGTAGGAGGATTGCCATAAATTCAAGACTACCCTGAGACTATATAGTGAATTCCAGGTCAGCCTGAGCGAGAGTGAGACCCTACCTTGAAAAAAAAAAAATCAGGCAAAAGCAAAGGAGGGCTGGGGAGATGTGCTTACTTACAAGCCTGATAGCTGGAGTTAGATGCCCTAGTATTCACATAAAACACAAAAAGTGACATATGTGTCTAGTGTTCATTTGCAGTGGCAAGAAATCCTGGCATGCTCACATACCACACATGCACACACGCATGCAAATGAAATAGATATTTCTAAATTTATTTTATTTATTTGAGAGAGAGAGAGATACAGAAATAGGCAGGTAAAGAAAGAAAGAGGATGGACACACTAGGGCTTCCAGCCACTGCAAACAAACTCCAGATGCGTGCGCCCCCTTGTGCATCTGGCTTACATGGGTCCTGGGGAGTTGAACCTGGGCCCTTTGGCTTTTCAGGCCAGCACTTTAGCTGCTAAGCCATCTCTCCAGCCCAATAAAATATACTAAAAGGAGCAAATGTAGCTGGGTGTCGTGGCACACGCCTTTAATCCCAGCACTCGGGAGGCAGAGGTAGGAGGATCACCATGAATTCGAGGCCAACCTGAGACTACAGAGTGAATTCCAGGTCAGCCTGGGCTAGAGAGAGACCCTACCTAGGGGGAAAAAAAAATAGAACAAATGTCCTGATTTGGTTTTTCTACATACGTTTCTTTTTCTGGTTTTCTGAGGTAGGGTCTCACTCTAGCTCAGGCTGACCTGGAATTCACCATGTAGTCTCAGTGTATCCTCAAACTCACTGCAATCCTCAGCCTCCCAAGTGCTGGGATTAAAGGCGTGCACTACCATGCCCAGATTTCTACCTACATTTCTGACAACTTTAAAAGACAAACAAACAAAAAACCCTGGTTATCCCAAATACATTTTCCACTTTCTGGAAGGCTGTGTGGCCTCTCACTGCTGAGGTGCCATTGCTGCCCAGAGGCCACCCCACCTACTTACCCAGCTGACAGCCGGAGTTCCACATCTCCTGGGGGCTGTAGTTGGCAGAGTTCATCCGCAGCCCCAGAGGGTACACGCGGGTCAGCTGGTGAACATTGTGCCTGACAAAACTGTTCCCTAGGGCAGAGTTGGGGCCGGGACTTGTGACAGGCCACAGGAATATGTATTCTTTTTCCCAGTGCCAGGACCTATAGCTTCCCACCTCACCTCCACCCCCAGCTTCTCCATCTCTTCTGACATAGGGAACTCAAGAGGAGCCTGCTGAGGGCCAGAGAGGCGCAGCCACTCAGCCTGCTGCCCACATTCATGGCTCCCCATTCTGAACACCTGGCCTTGGGTTGACATTCCATGTCACTCATCCTGCCCACACCCCTATTCATACCGAAGGTTCCCGGAATCTTTGCCATGGGCATGCCTCCAGGCCTTCCTACAACCTGTTCCTCCTGTCTGGAGTCTCTTCCCCTTCCTCCCTTTGCTGCTTCCTTCTCACCCTGCAGTGACATGTCTTCTCAGGCACAGCCACCTCCGGGAAGCCTTCCCTGGCTAGTCCATCGTGACTGGCACGCCACTAGGTGGTGTGCACCACGCATGCCGGCAGCCGTGGGCCTCTTCCGCCTGTGGCTCTGCTCTGCCCACGTGAGGTCTGCAGCTGGGCCCTCCTTCTCTGAGAAGCCCTGCCTGCTCTTACACTGATGTACTTCGGGCTCTCAAAGCCTTCTCAATCCCAGAATCCCCCTGGTCCTCAGGAACCTGCAGGGCCCCTCCACTCTCCTGACCCCGGATGCCCACTGTCTGGCTCCTACCTGCCTCCCGGATGAACTTCCTGGCCCTTCGCTCGCTGAGGGAGCTGACCTGGCAGGGCTGGGGGCCTCCGGGACTGGGGTGCAGAGTCCGCAGGCGGGTGGCGCAGCAGTACACAGCCAGGGCCGACAGCTCCGGGGAGATCTGCTTGGCCTGGGAGACCAGCCTCCGCTGAGGCCCCGGCTCAGTCCTCAGCCCACCTCCGTTCCCTTTCCAACCTGCCCTCCCCCTGGCTCTGCAGGAGGTCCCAGGCCCTGCCCAGTTGGCTGACCCAGTTGGCATACTCACTCGCCGCCTCTGCTCTGCCGCCTCCAAATCTGCTGCTGCCTCTTCCTCCTCCTCCTCTTCCTCCTCCCTGTCAGATAAGATTCGGCCATCCTCATGCCTAGCTGGCAGCTTCTTCCCCTTAACCAGGACTCGGCCCTTCAGCTTCTGTAGAGTCCAATATAGACAATTGAAGCCCCAAAGGCAATATAGATGGCTGGGAAGGGAGGTCTGGGTGGAACACAGTATCATCTCAGGCCATGGGACATAGAGCAGGCAGGACAGGGCCAGGTTATATAAAGCCTGGAATGTCAGACAAAAGGGTAGACTGGGTCTAGTCAGGAATGGAGAACCAGAGGGACTGAGGTGGGTGGCAGGGAAAGGTCGAGGCAGAAAGAAGTGAGGACTCGGGCTGGAGAGACGGCTTAGCAGTTAAGGTGCTTGCCTGCGAAGCCTAAGGACCCAGGTTCAATTCCCCAGAACCCATGTAAGCCATATGCACAAGGTGGCGCATGTATCTGGAGTTCATTTGCAGTGACTAGAGGCTCTGGTACGCCCATTTTCTCTCTCATAGATAAAAATGAAAGAAAGAAGGAAAGAGAGAAAGAAGAAAGTAAGGAATCTTGAACCAGAAGGGTGGCCACGAGCAGGGCTGAGGGGTGGACCCCAGTTAGATCCTCCCAGGCTGGAAGTCTTAGAATGTCACCTCTGGAGATGGCAGCTCTTCAGGGTTCTGGGAGTCCAGTGCCCGTGTCACCAGCATGTCTCCCAGGATGGTTCGGAGGTGGTGGGCCATGACAGCCTGCTGTTCCAGCCCACAGTGGTTCTCAAGGGACAAGATGACAGGGTATGGGGACAACTGTCAGGAAGACAGACAGTAGCTCAGAGCCACTCACTCTCTGCCAGTATCCCCCCTACGTGATTGTCCAACCCGCTCAGGACAGGCAGGCAAAGACAGGGCTCTGGAAAACCCACTTTGAGGTACCAAATCTATAAGACATAGACATGCTGGGACCAATATGTGAATAGAGGGCCAGAGGTGAGATCTAGGGTCTCAGGGAAGAGGTGGACTGCCCGAAGGCTAAGGAAAGCTATGGGAAAAGGTTTTTTATTTATAAATACTCTGAAAGGGTGTTGAAAACCATAGCCCATCATTTGTGAGGTTATGCCTTGGTAGAATTGTAATACTTAATGTAGATGCCACTGCTGAACCGAAGTTCATTCTTGGGGTTTTGTTTTGTTTTAAGGCAGAATCCCATTCTAGCTCAGGCTGGCCTTGAACACACAGCTATCTTAACTCAGCCTCCCAAGTGCCGGAGTGATAGGCATGAGTCGCCATGCCTGGCTGACCTAAGCTTACTCTTTGGAAGTCATGATGAAGGTATTCTCCTTAAGGCTGTAAGGTTTTGTTCTGGGAATTTGGTGGTGGTGGTACATTTGTTTATGAGCACCCTACTCAGCTTGATCTTACCCTTAGCCAGCTATCCTCACAACACTTGATGAATGAATGATGCTTAGGGTAGACCTTGTATTTGGATAGACTAAGGGCAGCCAGTATGTGAAAGGGGCAAGGGGTCACTGGGAAGGGAATGAGGTCCCAGATGCTCACCTTGAAGGCGTGGTCACGTACAGCTTGGATCACATCTCGGAAGAGGATCTTGGAGGTGAAGGTGTGGCCGTGGTAGATGACAGGCTCCCCTCCCGGCCCTTCCCAACAGTCCAGCTCCACACAACGGCATCCCTGGGCAAAAGCCCTATGATGGACAGATAGATGGACGGGTAAGGTGTTGTGGGGCTACCACAGAACAGAACGGGCCCAGAAAGCCCGAAGTTAAGAGTCTCATATCCTTCCCCTAGCTGGACTCCCAGGTGTGGCACCCCCCCCCCACCATTGTACCTAATGTAGGCCTCGGTGCTGCTGAGCCCCCCAATCTGAGAGTCAGTCAGATAGGTGTTGTGAGAGGAAGAGATGAAGTAGTGGGCGAGGGGCTGGCCCATGTCCTGGAACACACACATGTGGGCTGAATTCAGGGCAGCCCCCTCAGGCGACAACAGGTACATCATGAAGCCATCCAGTGTCATCATCTCGTGTTGCTTGGCTACAAGGAAGGGGAGAGTGTCAGGCCCGTGGTTCACTTAATAATAACATCTAGGCTATGGATTGACTGCATATGTCATGCCACTTAAATTTTCAACTGAGGCCTGGGAGGCAGACATATCACAATGCCATTTTTGTTGTTGTACTTGTTTGTTTTTGAGATAGGGTTTCACTCTAGCCCAGGCTGACCTGGAACTCACTATGTAGTCCCAGGCTGGCCCTGAACTCATGGTGATCCTCCTACCTCTGCCTTCCAAGTGCTGGGATTAAAAGTGTGTACCACCATGTCTGGTTCACATGCCATTAAAATTTTTTAAATTATTTATTTGAGAGAGAGAAAGATGTAGATAGAGAGTAAGAGAATGGGCACGTCAGGGCCTCCAATCACTGCAAACAAACTCCAGACACATGTGTCACCTTGTTCATCTGGCTTACATGGGATCCTGGGGAATTGAACCTGGGTCCTTAGGCTTCACAGGCAAGCATCTTAACCACTAAGCCATCTCTCCAGCCCCACAATGCCAGTTTTTAGAAGCGGAAGCAGAGGCTGGAAGAGGGGAGGGAAGCTGCCTGGAATGGTGCCCTCAGCCAGTGTTGGCAGAACTTGCCTGGTTGAGAACCCACAGCTGCCAGGGGCAAGACTGACCTGTGCCTACCAGCCCTGTCTCCCCAGACCCACCTGTTTCGTTGAGCTCATAAGCCTGGATGAGCTGCTGGGCATGGGCCAGAGTAGCACCATCCTCGCCCTGGTCCTCCAGGAACTCCAATAGCTCAGAGGTGCTCAGCACTTGGTCCTCACCCGAGTACTTGCGAAAGATCTCCTCCAACTCTGGGCGTTTCAGCAGCCGCCGCAGGAACTCTTCAATCTCAGCCCCCTCTAGCCGGTCGTTGTTGGAATGGTCACACTCCTGGGGAACAGGGAAAGGGGGCTCAGCGGATGGGATAGCCCCAGGGAACCCAGCTCCACGGATGTACCCCATGATCTGTAACTACTGGGAAGGCGGCCACCCCTATTTCCTAAGGCTCTGGCCACTCAAGCCCACACTTCTGGCACTGACTTCAGGGTTAGGATCTTGGGGCCAGTGTCTGTCCCTCTGTATTGTAACCTTCCCCAAGGACCAAGCTATGGGAGGAAAATAGTGGGGCAGGATTGCGCCTCTGTGCCACAGTGCCCTTCTCTGTGTATGCACTGTCATCCCGAGACTCTCAGTCAATGAGCAATAATGAATGACGACATTAGTTCGTGGAGTAGCCTGTGTAAGGCTGATGGCCTGTAGAGAAGTATGTGAGCTGTCCTGTCTTGCCAGGTCACATGCTAGCACACGCTCAGCATCCGCACAGGTGTCTGTCATGTGCCTCAGGTGGTTCACAGCCCCAGAGCTCCCAACAGGCACCAGAGATGTTGCACACAATACAGTGAAGGGTCCTGCATGGAGAAGCATGGATACATGTCTGTGTCCATGTGTCTGTAGGACCCTCATGCTTGTGTGTATAAGCCAACACATGGCCACATAAGAATAGTTTTGTGCTGGGCGTGGTGGTGCATGCCTTTAATCCCAGCAGAGGTAGGAGGATCACCAAAAGTTCGAGGCCACCCTTAGACCACAGAGTGAATTCCAGGTCAGCCTGGGCTAGAGTGAGACCCTACCTCGAAAAACAAAAAAAAAAAGAATAGTTTTGTTAGGCCGGAGAGATGGTTTAGTGGTTAAGGTGCTTGCCTGCAAAGCCTAAGGACCCAGGTTTGATTCCCTAGTACCCATGTAAGCCAGATGCACAAGGTGGTGCTTGTGTCTGGAGTTCATTTGCAGTAGCTTGAGGGCCTGGCACGCCCATTCTCTCATTCTCTCTCTCTCTCAAATAAATAAATAAAATAGTTGTAAAAAAAAAATAGTTTTGCTACTGGGCATGGTGGTGCATGCCTTTAATCCCAGCACTCAGTAGGCAGAGGGCAAAGGCAGAGGTAGGGGGATCTCTGTGAGTTTGAGGCCACCCTGAGACTACATAGTTAATTCCAGGTCAGCCTGGGCCAGAGTGAGACCCTACCTGGAAAAACTAAAAAAAAAAAAAGTAGTCTGGCTCAGTGGTACACATGTGTAATCCCAACTGCATAGGAAACTGAGCTAGGAGGATCACAAGATCAAGGTCAGCCTGGGCTACATAGAGACTCTGTCTCAAAAACAAATAAAAAGGGCTGGAGAGATGGCTTAGCGGTTAAAGTATTTTCCTGTGAAGCCAAAGGACCCAGGTTTGATTCCCCAGAACCCATGTAAGCCAGCTGTACAAGGTGGTGCATGCGTCTGGAGTTCATTTATAGCAGTTGAAGGCCCTGGCGCGCCGTTCTCTCTCTCTCTCCCTCCCTCTCCCTGAAATAAATAAAATAACTAAAAAAAAAAAAAAAATACTTGGGGCTGGACAGATGGCTTAGAGGTTGAAGCATTTACCTGCAAAGCCAAAGGACCCAGGTTCAATTCCCCAGTACCCACGTAACATGCATCTAGAGTTGTTTGAGGCTCTGGAGTGCCCATTCTCTCTATCTGCCTTTCTCTCTCTCTCTCTCTCTCTCTCTCTCAAATGAATAAATTAAAATAAAATAAAAATACTGGATCAGGCATGGTGGCACACACCTTTAATCCCAGCACTCAGGAGGCAGAGGTAGGAGGATCACCGTGAGTTCAAGGCCACCCTGAGACTACATAGTGAATTCCAGGTCAGCCTGGGCTAGAGTGAGACCCTACCTCGAAAAACCAAGACAAAATAATAATAATAATAAAATAAAAATAAAAATAATGGAGTGGGTTAGAGGAGCTGATGCGTGAAGATGGTTTGGGGAGGGCAGACCCGTGGCGGCGTGGGGCCTGGGTTCACCTTGAAGAGGTGGTAGGCATATATGTCATTCATGTCCACGTTGACCATCCTAAGCAGGCTCTTGATCTCCTTGAAGCTCATCTTACTATCCTGGTTGGAGTCTGCACGGTGCAGATAGGAATGGATCCAGGTGTGTGTGCTCAGGAAATACGAGCGACCAACGACACTGCCCCCACCTCCCGCCACCAGCAGACAGGTAAGGCATCAATCAGCCTGGGGGCGCACGGGCTTCCCAGGGCACAGGGGCCCAAACCAGGAGTCCTGCTTGGTCTTCAGAGCCCCGCCTCTTCCCTGGCCAGACTAGGGTGAGTGTCCCCCAGCCCCAGTCTCTCCCAGGGCGTGCCCTGCCGAAGGATATTGGTCCAGCCGCTCGCGCTGGCTCATGGCGTCGAGGCGCGCGCGCAGCTTGGCCAGGCCGCGCACCCAGCACTGCGCCTCCTCGGCCGTGGGCGCCGCCAGGTCCAGGTTCTTGCGCCGGCCCTTGAAAACTATGGTGAGGCACCGCGCCGGCGAGAAGGCGCCCCCGAAGCGCTGCAGGCCTTCGGACTGGTGGCCCTCTCGGACGGCCTCGATGTGCTGCACGAAGACTGCAGGCAGGGCTGGGTCAGCGGGTGCCTCCGGCTGTGCCCGCCGCCCCGCCCTGCGCCCACCCCTGGCCCGCTCACAGATGTGCTTCGACGGCGCGTGCGGGATGCGCCGCTGGAACCACACGCTCATCCCGTCCTCTTGCAGCCGGTACAGCCGCTCCTGGTGCCACGTGCGCGAGCGGATCTTGCAGAGCCGGGAGCCCCTCAGCATGGCTAGGACGTCTTCATCCTCTGTCAAACCTGCAAGGGGACCTGGGGCGTCAGGCCTGGCCCTGCAGGGCAGCATTCATGCCCAGAAGTTCCCAGCAGGGACCTGAAGCCCCTTCCCAACCTCTTCACACCCAGGGCTTCTCTTGGCCTGGCACACTTCTCTTCCTTGTAACAAGCTACATCACCACCATCACCAGCTTTAGGCTTTGCAGCCCCAAGCGACTTGCCAGGCAGGCCAATGACAAGCCCTCTCCCCTCATGCTGCGACCCCTGCAGTCCCCAAGCACAGTGCCTCACTGAAGATCACTTGTTCTCCCACCTCCATTAAATTAAAGCTTCCGGCCTGGAGTGATGGCTTAGCCGTTCAGATGCTTGCCTGTGAAACCTGAGGAACCAGGTTCAATTCCCCAGTACCCCCATAAGCCAGATGCATGCATCTGGAGTTCGTTTGCAGTGGCTGGAGGCCCTGGAGGGCACACTCCCTCCCCCCATGAATAAGTAAATAAAATAAAGCTTCAACATCCAATGTGGGTCACCCACAGCCTTTTCCTTGATGTGAAACCCATCAGGAAAGTTTCACTCTCTAAGCTAAATCTGTCATGCTGCAACTCAAGCTCCTTGCCTCTGCTTTCCCAAAGCCACTGTGCCACCAGACTCCAGGAGCAGCCCTGGCTGGCGGATGTCGGTTCCCTGGGCCACACGGCGCTGATGGCCCTTCTGTGGCTTCCATCTTCCTCCTGCTGCTGCCCGCCACCACCCTGAGCACTGAGAGGCAGGAGAAGAGTCGCATTTTACATTCAGGACTCTGGGGGAGTAAATACCAACTCTGCCACCTCCTAGTTATTGACCCTGGTGGCACTAACCTGATACTGCTCTAAGCCTCATGTTCTCTATCCATAAAATAACAACTCTGCACAATCCAGCACTCTACCCAGCACCGGCCTGGAGAGACCCTCCTGTCCCGGCTGGAATCCGGGCACCCTTGCCGCTGAGCCCTGAGGGAGCGGGCTCTGGCCTGCGGGCGCTGAAGGGGTTAATACCCCAGGGTTGCCAGCCGGAACAATAGGAGAGGAGGGAAACAGGCTCGCTCGCTGGGAGCCCACACCCTCCAGATCAAGGGGACAGCCAGGAGCTGAAGAGGACCCAGAGTTTCCAGAGGAAAGGAATCTGGCTCTGGGTGGGAAGCAGAGCACATTTTTCTTTAATGTTGGCAACTAAATCAAATTGCAAAAACAAAAAGCAAAACCGCTAGGGGCCAGATGAAACTGGACACCATGCCTCTCTTTCTCTCCCTTTCTTCTTTCTTTTCTGCCCACCCCCTCTCTGAGGCATTGTCTCAGACTGGCCTGCACTCATGGCAATCCTTCTTCTCAGACTCTGATGTGCTGGGATTATAGGTACTAATCACCACATCTGATACTCCCTTTTCTTCCTATTTTTTTTATTTTTATTTATTTATTTGTTTTTTTTTTTGGGGGGGGTTCGAGGTAGGGTCTCGCTGTAGCTCAGGCTGACCTGGAATTCACTATGTCATCTCAGGGTGGCCTTGAACTCACAGCACTCCTCCTACCTCTGCCTCCCAAGTGCTAGGATTAAAGGCATGCGCCACCACATCCGGCCCCTCCCTTTCTTTTTATTGTATTTATTTGCAGATGTGTGTGTGGTGGTTGGGAGGTGCTCCAGGATCTCTTGCCACTACAAGTAAATGCCAGATGCTTATGCAACTTAAAAAAATATTTTATTTATTTACTTGAGAGAGAAAGAGAAAGAAAGGTAAATAGAAAAAAAGAATGGGCACACTAGGGCCTCTAGCCACTGCAAACGAACTCCCAATGCATGCAGCACAATGTGCATCTGGCTTATGTAGGTTCTGGGGAGTTGAACCTGGCTCCTTAGGCTTCACAGGCAAGTGTCTTAACCACTAAGCCAACTCTGCATTCCCTAAATATTTTTTTTATATTCATAAGCAGAGAGAATGGGTGCGCCAGAGCCTCCTGCCACTATAAATTCAGACCTATGTGCCACTTTGTGTATCTGACTATGCATGGGTACAGAGGAATCAAATCTGGGGCCATCAGGCTGTGCAAGCAAGTGCCTTTAACCACTGAGCAATCTCTCCAGCCTTATCCCTTTATTAAAAAGGGATTCTTTTTTTTTTTTTTTTTTTTTTTGGTTTTTCGAGGTAGGGTCTCACTCTAGCCCAGGCTGACCTGGAATTCACTATGGAGTCTCAGGGTGGCCTCGAACTCACAGCAATCCTCCTACCTCTGCCTCCCGAGTGCTGGGATTAAAGGCGTGCGCCACCACGCCCGGCTTTTTAAAAAGGGATTCTTTATTCATTTATTTGAGAGCAAGAGAGAGAGAATAGACACACCAGAACCTCCAGCCACTGCAAACAAACTCCAGATGCATGCACCACCTTGTGCATCTGGCTTATGTGTGTCCTGGGGAATCGAACCTAGGTCCTTTGGCTTTGCAGGCTAGTGCCTTAACTGCCAAGCCAGCCACCTATCCCTTTCTTTTAACAAACTCTAGTGCTGGGTTTGTGACTCACAAAGCCCCTCCTTATCTAACTGTAAACTCTGACCTGAGGAATCAAGTCAGGGTCTTTCTTTGTCTTTCTCTGCCTTTGTAGGATCCTTCCCCTTTCTCTGCCTTGTAGCTGAATTCTTCAAGGACAGGCTCAGCTGCAGCCTCCTACAAGGAACCTTCCTTAAAACAAACAAACAGAAAGAGTTTTAAAAGCCAGGCATGGTGGGGCATGCCTTTAATCCCAGCGCTCAGGAGCAGAGGTAGGAGAATCACTGTGAGTTTGAGGCCACCTGGAGACTACATAGTGAATTCCAGATCAGCCTGGACTAAAGTGAGACCCTACCTTGAAAAAAAAATGTTTTAAGAAGCCTTCTTTGACTTGTCTTCAAGCAAAAGTTCTCCCTCCTTGACTACTGCACTTTTTCCTTAAAAAAAAAAAAAAAAAAAAAAAAAAAAAAAAAAAAGTCAGGTGGAGCTGGAGAGATGGCTTAGTGGTTAAGGCACATGCCTGTGGAGCCTAAGGACCTTGGTTTGATTCTCCAGGTCCCAGGTAAGCCAGATGTACATGGTGGTGCGTGTATCTGGAGTTCGTTTGCTAGAGGCTCTGGTGCACCCATTCTCACTCACTCACTCTCTCTCTAATAAATAAGTAAAAATAAAATATTTTTTTTAAAAATTAAAAGAAAAAGTCAGGTAGGGCTGGAAGAACGGCTTAGCGGTTAAGGCCCTTGTCTGCAAAGCCAAAGGACAGAGGTTCAAGTCCCCAGGACCTATGTGACCCAGATGCACAAGGTGGTGCATGCATCTGGAGTTCATTTGCAGTGGCTGAAGGCCCTGGCATGCCGGTTCTCTCTCTCTCTCTCTCTCTCCCACTCTCTCTCAAATAAAAAAATAAATTTTGAAAAAAAAAGTCAGGTGGCTAGAGAGATGGCTCAGTGTCTAACGGCCCTTGCTTGCAAAGCCTGATGGCCTAGGTTTAATTCTCCGGTGTCCACGTAAAGCCAGATGCACAAAGGATACATGTATCTGGGGTTTGTTTGCCAGGAGGCCCTGGCACGCCCAAACTCATTTTCTCTTTCTGTCTCTCTCAGGTATATTAGGTCTTTATCTCCTCACAACACTCATCCTAGAGCCTGGCTTCAGCTATGTTTGGCAGATGGACAGACATTCTACCTCAGCCCTGCCCTAGCTTTCCTGAGTTCAGGCCCTGACATCAGGTTTCTCAGATCTAGCCATGAATGGGATTCATCTGGGGTCCAAAAGCTCAGTTGGCAGGCATGGGGTAGATCTTGGACCTATGTCTGTCTGTTTGTTGGTTGTTTTGGTTCTTCTGAGGTAGAACCTCACTCTGGCCCAGGCTGACCTGGAACTCACTCAATAATTCCAGACTGGCGTCAAACTCCTCTTACCTCTGCATATGCCACCACACGCAGATTTGTATTTTTTTTTATGTTTTTTTGTTGTTTATTTTTATTTATTTGAGAGTGACAGACAGAGAGAGAAAGAGGCAGATAGACAGAGAATGGGCGTGCCAGGGCCTCCAGCCACTGCAAACGAACTCCAGATGCGTGTGCCCCCTTGTGCATCTGGCTTACGTGGGTCTTGGGGAATTGAGCTTTGAACCGAGGTCCTTAGGCTTCACAGGCAAGCGCTTAACCACTAAGCTGTCTCTCCAGCCCTGTTTTATTTTTTTTTATTTATTTATTTGAGAGGGAGGAAGACAGATAGATAGAGACAATGAGAATAGGTGCACCAGGGCCTCCAACTGCTGCAAATGAACTCCAGATGCATATGCCACCTTGTGTATCTGGCGCACATGGGTCCTGGGGAATTGAACCTAGGTCCTTTGGCTTTGCAGGCGAGCGCCTTAACCACTAAGCCATCCCTCCAGCCCCACTCCTGGATTCTCTCATCTAGAGGAACAACAGGGTAGGGACAGACCACCACAGACTGAACCTTCTCCACTGCCTTAGCCAGGTGAAGGAAGAGCCGAGGCTAACTCCATCCAGCTGGCCAGCCCTGGAACGCTAAGCCCGCGGGGGAGGGGAGGGCCCGGGGAATGACTAAGGCTGGAAACAGAGGTGAGTCACAGGCTGTGCTGCTTTGTCCAGAGCCTTTTTCTGCAAACAGGCCCCTGAAACATCCCGAAAGCCTGATGCCTGCTTCCTCTCCCGCCTGCCCCACGCTCACACGGCAGCAGGTTTCTACAATGAAGGGGCTCCCACTCCTGACCCTACCCCCAGCAACCCTGGAGCCCGTTGAGGGGAGGAGTATCATTCCAGGCCTCCCACCCTAGTGACACTGGCCTTCTGGGCCACACTATGACACAGCAGCTCACACTTATAATGGTAGCACTCAGGAGGAGGAGGCAAGATTGACAAGAATTTGAGGACACTTGGTTACCGAGTGATACCCTGACCCAACCAAAAAGAAAAGAAGGGCTTGGAGAGATGGCTTAGTGGTTAAGGTGTGGTTAAGGCACTTGCCTGCAAAGGCTAATGACCAGAGTTTGATTCCCTAGTACCTATGTAAAGCCATATGCACAAAGTGACGCATGTGTCTGAAGTTTGTTTGCAGAGGCTGGAGGCCCTGGTGTGCCCATCGGTCTCTCTTCTATATCTCTCTACTTGCAAATAAATAATTTTTTTTTCCAGGTAGGGTCTCACTCTAGCCCAGGCTCACCTGGAATTCACTATGTTGTCTCAGGGCAGCCTCTAACTCAAGGCAATCCTCCCACCTCTGCCTCCCAAGTGCTGAGATTAAAGGCGTGCACCACCATGCCTGGCAATAAAAATACTTGAAAGAAGGAAAGAAAGAAAGAAAGAAAGAAAGAAAGAAAGAAAAAGGAAAGGAACGGAAAGGAAAGGAAAAGAAAAGAAAAGAAAAGAAAAGAAAAGAAAAGAAAAGAAAAGAAAAGAAAAGAAAAGAAAAGAAAGGAAAAGAAAAGCCAAACAGAACGATGGTGCTACACCAGGCTGGGCCAGGGGATGAGGTCAGGGGCAGGTACTCCTAAGCCATAGGCAGAGAAGGCCTTTGGGTGTCAGACAAAAGGGCAAGGCCAACAGAAATGAATGGCCAGGTCAGCAGGAGGCCCAGACCCGGGGCAGTGGTTCTGGGAGAGCCCTGCCTTTCCACCCAGCCATCCAGGAAGCATGTTGGTTCTGCCAGGCCCCAACCCACAGATATTGCCTCAACCTCATCCCTACTAACTCTGAACAGGTGCAGAGGCCTCCCTGTGTCTGTGGGTTTTCTACCTAGCCCTGGGTCAAGGCCATGGCCATTCTTGTCAGGGAATAATTATGAAAAAACAACAAAACAACAACAAAATGGGACTGGAGAGATGGCTTAGGAGTTAAAGGTACTTGCGTGCAAATTCTGACTGCCTGGGTTCGATTCACCAGCACCCATACAAAGCCAGATGCATGAAGTGACACGTGCATCTGGAGTTCGTCTGCAGTGGCAGGAGACCCTGGGGTGCTCATACTCTCTCTCATTCTCTGTCTTTCTGCTTGTTAATTAATTAATTAGTTAGTTACAAACAAGAGGGGGGCTAAATGGATGGCTTAGCAGTTAAGGCATTTGCCTGCAAGGCCAAAGGACCCAGGTTCGATTCCCCAGGACCCATATTAGCCAGATGCACAAGGGAGCGCACGCATCTGGAGTTCATTTGCAGTGGCTGGAGGCCCTGCCGCGCCATTCTCTCTCTCTCTCCCTCTTTCTCTGTCAAATAAATAAATAAAAATAAAATATTAAAAAAAACAACAAGAGGAAAACTGAGGGCAGAGCCAGGCATAGTAGCGCACGCCTTTAGTCCCAGCACTTGGGAGGCTGAGGTAGGAAGATAGCCATGTGTTCAAGGCCAATTTGGGGCTACAGAGTGAGTTCCAGGACAAAGTGGGCTACAGTGAGACCTCACCTTGAGGAAAAAAAGAAAAAGAAAAAAGAAAAAGAAAACACAACAACAAATAGGGCAGAGAGCCAGAAGGGGGAACGAGCCAAGTGTCCACCACACATGACTAGACAAGCGATATGTGGCACAGATGTGAGGGGATGCCATTCAGCCTTCGGAAAGGAAGTCAGCAGGGCATGGCAGGAGGCTGAGGCAAAACAGCCTCAGAAAAAAAATGTGGGGGGCTGGAGAAATTGCTCAGTGGTTAAGGCACCTGCTTGCAAAGCCTGACGGCCTGGGTTCAATTCCCCAGTATCCTTGTAAAGCCAGATGCACAAAGTGGCTCATGTTTCTGGCATTCTTTTTATTTATTTATTTATTTATTTATTTATTTATTTATTTATTTGCAGAGAGAGAGAGAGAATGGGTGCACCAGGGCCTCCGGCCACTGCAAACAAACTCCAGATGTGTACACCCCATTCTGCATCTGGCTTACATGGGCCCTAGGGAATCAAACCTGAGTCCTTTGGCTTTGCAGCAAGCACCTTAACTGCTAAGCAATCTCTCCAGCCCGTACCTGCCTTTATGTAGGTACTGGGGAATCGAACCCAGGCCAGTAGGCTTTGCAGGCAAGTGCCTTAACTGCTGAACCATCTCTCCATCTGGTATTCTTTTGTGGTGGTAAGAAGCCTTGGCACGCCCATACCTACTCTCTCTCCCTGCCTTTTTCTTTCTCTAAAATAAAATATTTTCTTTTTAAAATATTATTTCTTTGCCGGGCGTGGTGGCGCACACCTTTAATCCCAGCACTCAGGAGGCAGAGGTAGGAGTATCACCATGAGTTTGAGGCCACCCTGAGACTCCATAGTGCATTCCAGGTCAGCCTGGGCTAGAGTGAGACCCTACCTCGAAAAAAACAAAAAACAAAACAGAACAAATATTATTTATTTATTTGCAAGCAGAGAGAGAGAGAGAGAAAAAAGACAGACAGAGAATAGGGGCGCCATGGCCTCCAGCTACTACAAAAGAACTCCAAATGCATGCACCACTTTGTACATTTGGCCTCACGTGGGTACTGGGGAATGGAACTTGGGTTGTTAGGCTTTGCAGGCAAGTGCCTAATTGCTGAGCCATCTCTCCAGCCTTTTTTGTTTGTTTTCGAGGTAGGTTCTTACTCCAGCTCAGGCTGACCTGGAACTCACTAGTCCCAGGCTGGCCTCAAACTCAGAAAGATCCTTCTACCTCTGCCTCCCAAATGCTGGGATTAAAGGCATGGGCCACCATGCCCAGCTATTGTTTTTTAAAAAGGTGAAATCAGATACATGGACCTTGAAAATATAATGTTAGGTAAAAGAAGTCAGACCCCAAATGATAAATGTATAATTCTACTCATTTGAGACATCCAGAATGGATAAATTCACAGACAGGAAGTTGGTTATAGGAGGGGGACTGGAGATCCACTGCTTAGTGGTTACACAGATACTGTGAGGGGCTGTGAAAAAGTTTTGGAAATAGATGATGGCGGTGGCTGCACAACAGAGTATAAGTGCTAGGGAACCAAGCATGCCTAAGTGACACACACACACATGTACATATACTTTAATTAAAATTGTTATCATACACACACACACACTTTATCACAGTTGGAAAAAATATTTACAAGCAAAAAGCAAGAGGGAGAGAGAATGGGCGTTCCAGGACCTCTGGCCACTGCAAACAAACTCCAGATGCATGTGTGGCTTTATGTACATGGCTTTATATGGGTCCTGGGGAATTGAACCCTGACCATCAGACCTTGCAAAGCAAGTGCCTATAAAACTCCAGATGCTTGTGTGGCTTTGTGTACATGGCTTTATGTGGGTCCTGGGGAATTGAACCCTGACCATCAGACCTTGCAAAGCAAGTGCCTATAACTGCTGAGCCATCTTGCCAGCCCCATCACAAATTTTTGTTTTCTTTCTTTCTTTCTTTCTTTCTTTCTTTCTTTCTTTCCTTTTTTTTTTTTTCTTTTTTTTTTCTTTTTGGTGTTTCAAGGTAGGGGTCTCACTCTAGCCCAGAGTTGACCTGGAATTCACTATGTAGTCTCAGGTTGGCCTCGAACTCATGGCAATCCTCCTACCTCTGCCTCCCAAGTGCTGGGATTAAAGGAGTGCACTACCACGCCCGGATTCTTAATATTTTTTTTAGATAGAGCGAGAGATAAAGAGAGAGAGAGAATTGGCACACCAGGGCCTCAGACACTGCAATCAAACTCCAGATACTTGCGCCACCTAGTGTGCTGTGTGACCTTGCACTTGCCTCACTTTTGTGCATCTGGCTTACGTGGGATCTGGAAAGAGATCC
Organism: Dipus sagitta; assembly: GCA_036346955.1. Classification (NCBI taxonomy): domain Eukaryota; kingdom Metazoa; phylum Chordata; class Mammalia; order Rodentia; family Dipodidae; genus Dipus; species Dipus sagitta. Next base: position 18,141,919 of record CM070778.1, read on the forward strand.
AACATAGGTCCTTAGGCTTCAAAGGAAAGTGCTTTAACTGCTAAGCCATCTCTCCAGCACTGAACTATTTTTTTAATTTATTTACTGATGAGAGAGAGAGAAAGAGAGAGAATGGGTGTGCCAGGGCCTCTAGCCACTGCAAATGAACTCTAGATGCATTCATCACCATGTGCATCTGGCTTATGTGGGTTCTGGGGAATCAAATCTGTGTCCTTAGGCTTTGCAGGCAAGTGCCTTAACTGCTAAGCCATCTCTCCAGCCCTGAAATATTTTTGAGCTCTCTATGTGGCCCAGGCTAGCTCCAAAGTCACTATACTCCTGCCTCAGTGTCCCTAGTGCTAAGATTGCAGGTGTGTGTGACTCTATCTGGCCCTACTTTATCACAATTTTATTATTATTTTAAATTTTTAAATTTTTTATTTATTTATGAGAGAGAAAGGGCCAGGGTCTCTTGCCACTGCAAATAAACACCAGACACATATTCCACTTTGTGCTTCTGGATTTATGTGGGTACTGGGGTATTAAACTCAAGCCAGCAGGCTTTACAAGCAAGTTCCTTTAACTGCTGAATCTCCCCAACCCCAATTATTATTGGTTTTTTTTTTTTTTTTTTTTTTTTTTTTGAGGTAGGTCTTCCTCTAGCCAGTCTGACCTATAATTCACTATGTCGTCTCCAGGTAGCCTCAAACTCACAGCAGTCCTCCAACCTCTGCCTCCCAAGTGCTGGGATTAAAGGCATGCGCCACCACACCTGGCTCCCAATTATTGTTGTTGTTATTATTTGGAAACAGGTCTCATATGTAACCCAAACTGGCCTCTAGCTCACTACATATCCAAGTCTGGCCTTGTACTGATCTTATCTCCACCTCCCAAGTGCTGTGATTGCAGGTAGGTATACACCACCACATTCAGTTTACACTTTTTTTTTTCTAGGTAGGGTTTCACTCTAGCCCAGGCTGACTGGAATTCACTCTGTAGTCTCAGGGTGGCCTCGAACTCCTGGTGATTCTCCTACCTCTGCCACCCAAGTGCTGGGATTAAAGGCGTGCGCCACCACGCCTGGCTTTACACTTCTTTTTGTTGTTGTTTGCTCATTTGTTGTTGCTTGAACTCGTACCAATCCTCCTGCCTCAGCTCCAAGTGCTATGATGACAGCATGTGCTATCATGCCGAGCTAGGCTATATGCTGTAGGTAGATGACTTACATGGTACATGAATTAAGATCTCCATAAAGCTGATGAAGAGACAGTGCAGCTAGCGGAGCACCCCTGCTGCGGGGCAGGTGGGCTGCAGAGCTGGACTGAGTTGGGCATTGGGTGATCTAAACCCAAACAGCTGGTATGGGAGAAGCGGAACACTCAGGTTAGCAGCTGGCCTCCCGTGGAGTATAAATGACGGGGGAACCGAGACAGGGGAAGTAAGTGGGAACCCCAGGAGGAAGAGGCCCCCGTGGGCTCCAGGGTGTCTGCCCTCAGTCCCACGGTGTCCAGCTTGTTCTCAGTCTAGCCAGGAGTGAGGCCCAGCTGGAGCTCAGGCCATTCCTGAGCCCACCCCAGAGGCGCGGGTTGAGGGGTAAGAAAGGGGCAGGTCCCGCATTCCTGAATGCCCCCCTCCCCCGCGTCAGGGCAGTTTGGGGGATCAGGTTGGGACTTGTGGAGCTCCGTCTGCATGGCCAAGGTGGGAATCAGGAGACTACCTCATGCCAGACTTGCAAGGAGTTGCCGAATCCCACCTTTTCTACAGACGGACCGCTGAGACTTAGAGAGGGGGCGCTGTGCGGGCTGGAAACAGCGCTGCGGGTACCCCAGGTGGGAACCGGAGGGGGTGGGGAGAAGGCACAGAGCAGGGCAGGGAGAGGGGCTGTGAAGTTCAGAGTCTGTAACAGAGGGTGGTGTACAGAGGGCAGGGTGTGTAAGGAGGGTCTGGTCAACAGCCAAGGTGTGTGCAGGGTGGTGTGTGCATAAGTGGGGTGGGGTGTGTGTGTATATCTGTGTTTGTCTAGGCATGTGGGCGGGCCATAGCTCTAGCCAAAGTGTGTGTGGGGGGGGGCAGGAGGCGGGTGGAGGGGAGCAGTGTTTCCTGCTGGTGTGAAGCACCGCAGAGGACCCACAACAGCCACCCAATCATTTTCCCTCCCTCATCCTTTAGCCTGCCCCAGCATCAAGGTACCAAGCATGCCCCCTTGTCCCGGATGGTGGCCACACAGGGGTTGGAGGGGGACAGTGGGCAGCATCAGAGTCCATAACGTTCCTGGGAAAAATCAAGAAAGACAGGAAAGGCAGGCGGGGCTTCTCCAGTGGCCTGTGGACCAAGGAGATGAGGGCGCGGCACCTTCTGGGCTCAACAGGGTCAGAACCAGCACAAAGGGGGCAGGGTGTACAGAGGGGATGGGGGAAGGGGAACAGAGCTGCCCTCCCCTCCCCGGCACTCAGGCCGGGTGCCTGTCAGGGCTGAAGGCACTTGAAGAGCCCCCCCTGGCACCCTCACCCCTGGCACCCTAACTCACCCTGCAGGAAGCATCCTGGATGGGCCATTGGGAAAGGAAAACCCCTTTGCCCAGAGGTGCTCGGTGGTGTGCACACCCCAGGGAGGGTAAGAACAGGATTGTGCCTACTCAGCCCTCTGCCCACTGGGAGGATTAGGGGTTTGAGGCGGAGCGTCAGGTCACAGGCGCAGGCAGGGAACTGGGGAGATGAGGTTGCTGCACAAAACGGAGGGTCCCCATTACATGTAAATTTACGATGAACAACAAAACCTCCTGTAGAGCCGGGGCACGCCTTGAATCCCAGCACTGGGGAGACAGAGGTAGGAGGATCGCTGTGAGTTTGAGGCCACCCTGAGACTACATAGTGAATTCCAGGTCAGCCTGGACTAGAGTGAGACCTTACCTGGGTGCGGGGGAGCTCTTGTAGAGAGCCAGGCATGGTGGTTCATGCCTTTAATCTCAGCACTGGTGGGGGTGGGAGCTAAGGGACAGGGGTAGGAGGACTGCTGTGAGTTTGAGGGCAGCCTGGGACTATACAGTGAGTTCCAGGTCAGCCTGGGCTAGAGGGAGACCCTGCCCTTAAAATCAAACAGCCAGGCAAGGTGGTTCATGCCTTTTCCTTACTCAGGAGGCTGAGGTAGAAAGATCTTCTTGAGTTTGAAGCCAGCCTCTGAGCTACAGAATGAGTTCCAAATCAGCCTAGAGTTTTTGAGACCTTGCCTCAAAAAACAAAAACAAGGGCTGGAGGGAAGGCTTGGCAATTAAGGCATTTGCCTGCAAAGCCAAAGGACCCAGGTTCAATTCTCCAGGACCCACGTAAGCCAGATGCATAAGGTGGCAGTGGCTGGAGGCTCTGGTATACTCAGGTGTGTGCTCTCTCTCTCTCTCTCTCTTTATCTCTGTCAAATAAATACATAAAAATAAAAATAAAACAAAAACAAAGCCAAGCTTGGTGGCACACACCTTTAATCCCAGCTCTTGGGAGGTTGAGGCAGGAGGATCATCACCATGAGTTCAAGGCCAGCCTGAGAGTACAATTCTAGGTAGGTCAGCCTGGACTAGAGTGAGACCCTACCTTGAAAAACCAAAAGAAAGCCAGGTATGGTTGTGCACTCCTTTGATCTCAGCATTTCAGCATTCAGGAGGCAGAGGTAGGAGGATTGCTGTGAGTTCAAGGCCAGCCTAAGGCTACATTATGAATTCCAGTTAGGTCAGACTGGACTAGAGTGAGACCCTCTTCTAAAAAACAAAACCAAACAAGACCAACAACAAAAAAGACAAGCCACATGTGGTGATGCACTCCTTTGATCCCAGCATTCAATGAGGCAGAGGTAGGAGGATTGCTGTGAGTTCAAGGCCAGCCAGAAACTACAGAGTGAGTTTCAGGTCAGCCTGGGCTAGAGTGAGCCCTACCTCGAAAAATAAAAAACAAAAGCAGCTGGGCGTGGTAGCACACACATTTAATCCCAGCACTTGGGAGGCAGTAAGAGAATTTTCTTGAGTTCAAGGTCACTCTGAGACTACATAGTGAATTCAGCCTGAGCTAGAGCAAGACCCTATCTAGAAAAACCAAAAATAAATAAAAACAAAAACAAAAAAAGAACAAATAAACACAGGGCTGGGGATACCATTCAGTGGTTAAAGTACTTCCTTGCAAAGCCTCATGGCCTGGCTTTGACTCTCCAGTACCCACGTAAAGCCAGATGCACAAAGTGGTGCATGTGTCTGGAGTTTATTTGCAGTGACAAGGGGCCCTGGTGTGCCCATTTTCTCTCTCTCAAATAAATGAATAAGCATTTTTTAAAAACCAAACAATTAAAGCTGGGCATGGTGGCGCACGCCTTTAATCCCAGCACTCGGGAGGCAGAGGTAGGAGGATCGCCGAGAGTTCGAGGCCACCCTGAGACTACAGAGTGAATTCCAGGTCAGCCTGAGCTAGAGTGAGACCCTACCTCGAAAAACCAAAAAAAATAAAAATAAAAAAATAAAAAAATAAAAAAAATAAAAACCAAACAATTCGAACCGACAGATTGCCTGGCGGTTAGAGCTTTTTGCCGGGCGTGGTGGTGCACGCCTTTAATCCCAGCACTTGGGAGGCAAAGGTAGGAGGATCGCAGTGAGTTCGAGGCTACCCTGAGACTACATAGTGAATTCCAGGTCAGCCTGGGCTACAGTGAGACCCTACCTTGAAAAACAGGAAAAAAAAAAAAAAAAAAAAAAAAAACAATTGGCTGGAGAGATGGCTTAGCAGTTGAGGTGCTTGCCTGTGAAGCCTAAGGACCTGGGTTTGATTCTCTAAAACCCACATAAATCACATGCATCTGGAGTGTTTGCAGTGGCTATAGGACCTGGTGCACCCATTCTCTTTCTCCCTCTCTAACTAAAAAAAAAAAAAAAACACCAAACCAACAACAAAATAAACTTTCTTGGGGGGCTGGCAAGATTGCTCAGTGGTTAAGGCACTTGCCTGCAAAGCCTAACGACCCGTGTTCAACTCCTCGGTACCCCAGTAAAACCAGATGCACAGCCGGGTGTGGTGGCTCACGCCTTTAATCCCAGCACTCGGGAGGCAGAGGTAGGAGGATTGCCGTGAGTTTGAGGCCAGCCTGAGACTACATAGTGAATTCCAGGTCAGCCTGGGCTAGAGCAAGACCCTACCATGAAAAACAAACAAACAAAAACCTCAAGCCACGCTGAGCCCTGGAAAAAGGCAGAGACAAAACTCAGGCCTCCCGGGGCCTAGCACCTAAGGCCAACAGGCACACACACAAAGGTATATATGTTAAACACACACATAATTGTGTCCCAATTATTCACTGTTCATCTGAAATTCAAACTTAACTGGACTTCCTGTATTTTATTTGGCAACCCAAGAAGGTACCTCTGGGGGCCTCCACGGCAGGGCCGCCGTGGGAGAGAGGAAGCACAGGCCCTCCCCAGATGTCAGCCTTTCTTTCATTCCCTAGAATGGCCTAGATTCTGGGCCACACCACCGGGGTTCAAATCTCTTGGTTGCTTATGACTTTTTGGTTTTGAGACAGAGCCTCACCATATAACCCTTGCTGGCCTGGAACTCATTATGTAGACCAGGCTGCTGTTTCTGCCTGGAGAGGTGCCTCCCCAGGACTGGAATTCCAGGCATAGGTCACCACACCCAGCTTGCTTCTGGCCTTGAACCCTAGGCAAGTTATCAGAACCTCTCTGGGCCCAAGTTGCCTCATTGTAAGATGAGGCTCATGGTGCCACCCACCTCACGTGATTGTGAGCATTAAGTGAGATGATACGCACAGCACTTGGCATGACGTCATAAAGTTGCTAGTATCCATTAATTCTGGAAACAAAGAGTGTCACTGAAACCTAGGATGTGGCAGCAGGTAGCCACTACCTCCTAACACTGCCTTGGCAGAGGGTTCACCCCTCCACCTCAGTCTCTTCCCCTGTCACGGAGGGGGCACCAGCCTCCAGGAGGTGTCTGAGAACTAAGCTGGATGAGATCTGAGGCAAGCTCAGAGGACAGCGATTTTCCTGGACACTCCAGTTCCCAGTCAAGCTGGCCTAGCCCAGAGTTGCACAGATGGCTCCCACTGGGGGGGGGGGCGCTCCCCAGCACCCCACCTTGGCCTAGTTCTCCCTAGGTCTTTTCCTCCCTTAGGCTCCTTTGAGCTACTCCCTGCCCTAGTTCTTTGACCTGAAATAAAATCTGTTCTCTCTCAGCCTGAGCAGGGTGGTGAGGGTCATCAAGGTCAGCCTCTGGTGGGAGTGGAAGCTACTTGGGTGGTAGTCCTAGGCCTTAGCTCCTATTGGCCTTAGATGCTAGGCCCCGGGAGGCCTGAGTTTTGTCTCTGCCTTTTGCCAGGGCTCAGCATGGCTTGAGGAAGGGGCATTCCTCTCTCTAGCAGTCACTTAGCAAGAGATGATGGGACAATGGTGGAAGAGGCAGGGGCAAGGGATGGAGGTGACATTGTAATAACCACATAGCTCCTGACACTGTCACCCTGCCCAGAGTTCCCGTGCAGTCTTACTCAGCTGACATGTGCTGAGTTGGGTTCCATTATAATTATGTGTCTACAAGTCTGTCCACTATACTATGTGCCCTGAGGATGAGGCTCAACGTCATCCTTCCCTGTGGCCTTGGCCTCTGGCCCAGTGCCGTGGCCTCTGGTGGGGCTTAGCAAATGGATTTTTTTTTTTTTTTTTTTGAGGTAGGGTCTTGCTCCAGCCCAGGCTGACCTAGAATTTATTATGTAGTTTCAGGCTGGCCTCAAACTCAGTGATCCTCTTATCTCGGCCTCTGGAGCTTAGCAAATGGGCACGGAAGCCTCACCTCAGCCTCCAGCAGCATCCGTAACTCCACTAGGGGCCGACAACCCAGGCTGTTTCTCCTGCTCCCCTCCAGCCCTGGCCTGCCCTATAGCGGCAGGTCATCTTGCATGGCTAACCCTTCTCCCCAAGCCCTGCTGCCACAGAATGCTGCCACCATTTACCAGAGACACCTTTCAGACCACATGTCAAGGAGTCATCCCCAGTCTACCTCGCAGGAGTTCTGAATTCTACTTCCTCTGAACCTCCCCAAGTCTGAGCCCCAGCCCCTCTCTCCCAGCTGCTCTTTTCCTCCCCTCCTACTGGTCCCCCTTGTCTATTCTACCCCCCACCCTTATAACTCACTGCCAAATATTTCCTGCCAGAGGTCTTTCTGGGGTCTCTACTGCCACCCAGTCCACAACTCTACTTGAGGGGCCCACCTGCCTCGCCCTTGTGCACCTTCAGCCTGAGGTTCAGCAGGGCCCTCTTGTTTATTTATTTAATTTATTTTTGCTTTTTCAAGGTAGGATCTCACTCTAGCCCAGGCTGACCTATAATTCACTATGGAGTCTCAGGGTGGCCTCAAACTCATGGCGATCCTCCTACCTCTGCCTCCCAAGTGCTGGAACTAAAGATATGCGCCACCATGCCCAGCTTGTTTATTTTTTACTATTTTTATTTATCTATTTGAGAGAGAGAGAGAGAGAGATAGGGAAACAGAGAGGGAGAAAGAGCCAGAGAGAGAGTATGGGTGCACCAGGGTTTCCTTCCACTGCAAATGAACTCCAGACACATGTGCCACTTTGTGCATCTGGCTTTACATGGGTACTGGGGAATTGAACACAGGTCATCAGACTTTGCAAGCAAGGGCCTCTAACCACTGTGCCTCTCTCCAGCGCCTCCCCCTTTTTTTGAGGTAGGATCTCACTCTAGTCCAGGCTGACCTGGAATTCACTATGTAGTCTCAGGGTGGCCTCCAACTCAAGCAGATTCTCCTACCTCTGCCTCCAGAGTACTAGGATTAAAGGCGTGCACCACCATGCCGTCTTTCTTTGTTTGTTTGTTTGCTTGCTTGCTTTTGTTTCTTTAAGGCAGGATCTAACTCCAAGCTGAGCTGAAACTCGCTCTATAGCCCAGCTGGCCTCAAACTCACCTCAATCCTCCTACTCCAGCCTCCTGAGCACTGGGACTAAAGGCAAGAGCCACCACAGCAAATAGGGCCCTCTTTATCTCCCCAGCATCTCACTTGCCCCCTCCTTTCCTTTCTAGTTCCCTGGGTCGTATCCTCTGTCCTCCTCAGCTCTCTAATGGCAGAACTGCATCTGCCTCATTTGTTGCTTAGCCCCTGGGCTAAGCACACTATAGGCACTTGATAAATGTTGACCTATTGCACAACTCAGTAGAGGGGAAATCAGAGATCTTGTCTCTGGCAACGTGCTCAGAACAGCGCCCATTCAGTTGGAATGGAGGGGCAACTTTGAGGAGAAGGCAAGTTGGCATTTGTGAACTGTGAATTCTGCCTTCACTGCTAAACCATCTCTCCAGTCTTTGAACTGTGATTCTGGCTCAAGATTGGTAGTTCCGACTCTGCCTTTTGATTGAATGGTCCCTGGGTCCCCAACTCCTGGATCCCCTGCACCTGAGGGTGGGCGCACAGAAAGGTAGTGAGACCCGAGGATATAGACCATCCCTGGCAGTAGTCAAGGCCCAGGCGAAACCACAGAGGAAGTGGGGAAGGAGCAAGAGTGCTGCTTCCATGGTGAGCCTGACAATCAGCGCCAGGGTAAGCTGAGGATACTCAACACCTACCAAAGCAGAGATCCAGAGGCTCCTGAGAGCTCATCACTGAAGTAGACTTAAAACACACCCACCAGGGAATTTTGTGGAAGAGGGAGCAGGAAGATTGTTAACTGTCACAGGTTGGATGTCATGCCCAGAGGCCCTCCCTCCCCCCAGTGACTGACTGCTGCTCCCAAAACGCATACCCACAACCCCAAGGGGAACACCAGCAACCCCACTAGGGAGCAACCTACCCGTGGAATGGGGGCAGAGAGGAGGGAAAAGAGGGTGCCAACACATGATGTATCCATACCAAGTATGTTCATAATAATAATAAGACTGTAGTTCCAATATGCTACAGTTTACAGTGCTAGAGTTTATAAAATGCTCTCCCCTCCCCTCCTATTCAAGTCCCTCACCTACCCCGTGAGTTCCCCTCTGCCTGGACTGAGGGTGCTGGGTGCCCTAGACAAATTCCTTGAGTCTGAGTCAGTTTCCTCCTCTGTGAAATGGACATGATGCCACCTACCTCAGAAAGGTGAACAGGCTTGCTTGACATCACAGGTGCAAGCCACCCACTGCCAGGATGACTCTGGAACTTCTGGAGGATTAGGGACTCCCTAGAGCCTGAGCTGGGAACTGGGCTGACAATGTTCCCACTGGTTACCCCCGTCCTGCCGGCGCTGACTTGCTGAGGGGACCTCAGGGTTAGAGGGCTGGCTTGAATGGCCAGCCTTTTCTAGAGGCCACCTGCAAGCAGTTCATCTGTCCTCAAGGCCAAGAACCCAGATCCTGAGACAAGCTTCTTGGAGACCTGTCCCTCCGTCTGGCTCCTAGTAGGTGTAAGCCAAAAACCCAGGGGCTCTAGGGGTTCCACTGAGCCCAGACCGGCGCTGATGGAGGGGGGGGAGGGACACCCCGAACTTTTATCACCCACTTCACTCTGCCCTCAGCGACCACATCCATGTCCCTTGCCCAAATTCGCACTCCAGCACGCCCCGCGGGCGCCTTCTAGTGATAATCAAAGGACACACTGGCTGTCTAGCCCAGCCGGGGAATCTCTGGTGACCCCCCCGCCGCCCCTCCACCTCTCCGCCCCGCGCTCCACTCCTCAACCGGCTACGACGGCGGTGGCGTTCCTGGCTACAACCGCCGGTCCACCCACCCTCCCCCCCAAACCCCAGCACAGCCAGAGAAGTCTGTAATCCACAGCACGCCGCTCCTCCCAGGGCTGTCCCTAGGGACAATCAGCGCCCACCCGGCACCCACTCCCGCGCGTCACTGACCCATCTTCTTCAGTGCCCGCAGCCCAGGCCTCTTGGTGCCGCAGTCCGGTGGCTCGGGCGAGGATGGGAGCGCGAGGGGCGCCACGACCTGGGCTGACACCGAAGGCTCCTCGGGCAAGGGGCGGCACCTCCTCCAGAAACCGCATAGCATGTCTCGGTGGGGGCCGGATTCCGGCCCGGGGTCTGTGCGCGCGGGGACACGGCTCGCTCCCGGCCCCAGCTCCGTGCGCGGTCCCGAGCGAAGAAACTTAGCGGCGCGGGAGTCGGGAGTCGGGAGGAGGAGGAGGAGGAGGGAGAGAGGGAGGGACAAGGTGGAGGACAGCGGGCGGGGCGAGGGCTGCGAGGGGGCGGGGCGAGGCGTCCTGAGGGACAACCCCCCCCCAATCCCCACGGGCCCTGAACGGTGTGTCCAGCCCATCTCCGCGTTTGTCCTCCGAGTCTGTTTTCCGTGGGCTCCTCGGATCTTCCACCGCCATGGTGGGGAAGGGAGATGGAATAGCCCAAATGGAGAATGCTGTCCTCCCACACGATCTCTCCCCCCCCCCGGACTCTGATTCCACCTCCACGAAGGAGGAGTCCCCCCCCCCCCGAGGAGCTAGACAGGGGACAGGTCACCGGGGGGGGGGGTGCGGCTAGCACTGGGCTAGAGGGAGGGTCCTCACGGTCCAGGAGAGTCCCTAGGACCCGGGAGCGGAGCCGAGCACGGGGGTGGTGGGAGGCCCTGACAGTGACGTCATGGATTAACCTCCCGGCTCCCGGCCAGACGCCACCCCGTAAGTGGTGGATGACGTCGGAAAGCTGTCTGATCTGGACAGTGAGGTGGCACTAAATTTGGAGTCCTGGAAGCTGGTTCCGGGGTTCGAAGCACACCTCCCCCCCCCCCAGTCCTGGGGTCGCCGCCGCACTCTGTGATGGTGTCGGTGACTTGGGGCCCAGCGTCCAGCGTCTGCGCGCGGGTTCTGGCGGTCGAGCGAGAGATGACTCGTGAATGCGGAGGTTGGGACGTCCCGGTGCTGGCTTGCAGCAGCAGCAGGTAGGGGCAGAGACCCGGTCGCAAGCAGCCCCTGGACGGAGACCACCCCCCCCCACGCACACGGAAAGCCACGTTCCTCAAAGGGACCTGGAGTTGCCACCTACTTGTCCCGCTGGACCCTATTCTCAGATATCCACGTCTTAGGGATTGGGAAGTTAGCTTGCTTAGCAAGTCCCTGGATTCGATTCCCAGCACCGAAAACAAACAAACAAAAGATATTCACGTTCCAAAAATTCTGCATATTAGGTTGAGTCCTCACACCATCTCTGCGAGTCTGAATTTTCCTTTGGGCTTGTTTGTTTGTTTGGAGATAGTCTCACTCTGTAGCCCAGGTTGTCCTGAACAGTTCACTGTGTAGACCAGGCAGGCGTTGAACTCACGATGAACTCACTCCAGGCCTGCCTCATCCTCCCGAGTGCTGGGATTATAGGCATGAGCCACCACGTCGGGGCTCTGTCTCTGTGCTTTTTGAGCCTCCAATTCCTTCCCCCACGAAAACCCTTCCTGGTTGTTCTTCTGGCTGACTCTTCCAAAACTCGGCTTCTCATGTCCCTCCTACAGAACCAACAGCCCAGCCCCAGGATGTGATTCTTGCCTTTTGCCAGCGCCTAAGGATTGTATGCAAGACTGAGGGATTGAGTGGTTTGCATGGGCAGATAGATCCAGCATCTGGCGACCAACCCTAGTTGTGAGCGTCCGCCAGGGGGCGCCCGGCCCTCGCGGCCACGCACTACGGCCACGTGGAGGCGCTGCCGCCCGCCTCTGGCTGTCCGCGGCCGGGGAGTGAGACCCATAACTTAGCCCCTCCCTGTCTGGGAGAGGCACCGTGAAACGATTTGCATAATCTTGAAAGGGCCCTTCTGAGTGGTTAGGGCATAGAAGCCGAATGTAAAACGGTGCCTCTCATTGGTCCAGTCCCTCCCCTCGTTGTGCGTCCCCCGCCCTCCCCCCCATCCCCGCCACTCTGAACCCGGAGGTCAGTCGGAAGGTGCTGGCTAGTGGGGAGAGTGGACCCAGGTGTCCCCGGACAGTGGGCCTCGGTGGGCTGAGTGCCGGGCCGGGGCACGGGGCGGCCCGGATTCGGGAAGCTGTTCGCCCCGCCCTGCCTCCTCGTCGCTTGACGATTCGCCTATTCAGGAATTGGAAATATGCATCACGAGAGGCGCGTCTGGGGTCGTATATGGCATTGAGACCCTTGCCACCTGCCTGTCTGCCCATCCACGGCCACCCTGGGTTCTCCCGGTCACTCTGGCCCCACTCACCCTGCTGAGGTAGGAGAGGGAACGTCCCTCAGCTGTAACTTCTGGCCTCCTGGGCTATATACCTCAGGTCTCAGGGTTCAGTTTGCCCCTCTGGGAAATGGGCAAGTGGCCTACAGTGCCACTGTGGACCGCGAGGCCTGGTCACCCCTGACTTCTTGCTCTTACAGAGTCGCTCCAAAGTAGGGCCCTAGGGCTCCAAGCAGCATGGGTACGGAAAAGGAAGAGCCGGATTGCCACAAACAGTTCCAGGCAGCAGTAAGCGTCATTCAGAACCTTCCTAAGAATGGTGAGACTGCCGGGATGTGCATTTGGGGGTTCAGGACAGCTGGGTTCTGACTCCGAGGATCCCTTCTGTGTTAGCGCACAAATTCCTACCTGGGCTGTAGTGGGATCCCTGTGCCTCCTGTCTAAGATGCCCCTGGTAGGACCTGTCACCACTGCTACCTTTTCAAGGTGCTTGTCCCTCGCCATCTCCTTCCTCGTGGAGCGGGGCCTGATGTGGTGCCCTCCGCTTCTCAACTCTCTGCCAGGCTCTTACCGTCCCTCCTATGAAGAGATGCTGCGATTCTACAGTTACTACAAACAGGCTACTATGGGGCCCTGCCTGGTGCCCCGACCTGGGTTCTGGGATCCCATCGGACGATACAAGTGGTGAGCGCCCCACCCACAGGGGAGAAGAGCCTCAGCTATCAGCCAGCCTTCTCACAGCCCTCTGCCTCCCAGGGACGCCTGGAACAGCCTGGGCAAGATGAGCAGGGAGGAGGCCATGGCTGCCTACATCAACGAGATGAAGCTGGTGGCACAGAAGGTAGGGAGGGCTGTGGGTCTTTGTCCCCAAGCGGCCTGCCAGTCTCTCTTCCAGTGGTGACCTCCTATCCTGTCGTCCCCAACTCTACCCTGCGCTCCAGGCTGGTGTCTGGCGGAGGTGTATGACAAGACAGGAGCCGGGGGGGAGGGGCCCAGCCTCAAGGGTAATGGGAGAAGTGGAGGGGCCAGCTCTGTCCCATTAACACCCCTCCTGAACAGGTCATCGACACAGTGCCCCTGGGTGAGGTGGCAGAGGATATGTTTGGTTACTTCGAGCCCCTGTACCAGGTGATCCCTGACATGCCAAGGCCTCCGGAAACCTTCTTGAGGAGGGCTACAGGTCAGATCCCCAGGGCGGGAGCCCTGTAAGTACAGAGCCAAGTGCCTTAGGTCTAAGCTGGATGGGTGCCCAGTTTATGGGGAGCTGGGGATGGAGGGCTTCAGGTGATGTCCCTATAAGGACCCTAGTTAGTGCCCCTGATAGGCTGGTTGTCAGCCAGTAGTAGCCATGATTAATAGGGACAAGGGACTGGATCTCACTAGAAGGTTCAGTCTCTTCCTTGCTTCACCTCTAGGTGCTGTCTCGACAGGCTGGAACGAACAGGTGTCAAATAGAGATGACGGAGTCGTCCCTGAGGCTCTCTGCCTTCCCAGGGAGCCAGCGCCCCTAAGTCCAGGTTAGTGCCTGGCTAGGCGGGACAGACTTGTGAGGGGCACCTACACAAGGGGAGGAGAAGCTGGATGCCGCATTGCACTCTGTGTCTCATGGCTAGGGACACTGCTCTGGGACCTCCTCCCTACTCACCTTGGACCCATCATTACTACCATGGCAAAAGCTATAGGTCTCCCGAGCAGGGGATACTTCCCAGCTCCCTACCCTCTAGGGCAAGGATCCCGGCCCCAAAGTAATTGCCCTAGCACAATAGCCCTTCTTCCTACCTCCACAGAATCCCAGCCACCCAGAGACCTGGACCTGGAGGTCTTCTGTGACTCCCTGGAGCAGCTGGATCCCGAGCTGGTGAGACCACTCCCTTGCTCCCCTCCCTCAAACCCCACTTGGCTCATGCCCACCCTGAGACCTGGGACTCATCTCATCAGGTTCGGGCAGAGCAGAAGGGTGCAGCTGGAGGGGAACCTGACACCAGAAGCAGCCCTGAGCCTCCTGGTGAGAAAGGTGAGCCCCCCCCCCCAACCTGTCACCCTTTCACCCTTTCACCCTGTCTGTGGTCCTGGGGAAGCCCCAGGCCTCCCTTGGCTGTCCTATAAGACAAAGGTAAAAGTCCGGAATGGGGACTAGAGAGCAGCCACTGTCTCTGGAAGGACTGCCTGATAGCCAGACACTTTCCTGGGTGGACAAAGTCCCTGTCCCAGCTCCTCTCCTGCCGTCCCTAGAGTCTGCGCCCTCCCAGGTCCAGGTGCTCGGTGAAGGCAGCTCCCAGTCACAGTTGCATGGCCTTGGAAGTTGTTTTTTCCTCTCTTTCTCTCTTTTCCTCCCACCCTCTCTTGTTCTTTAAAACATTTTTATTTATTTATTTGACAGAGAAAGAGGGAGAGAGAGAGAGAATGGGTGTGCCAGGGCCTCCAGTCACTGCAAACGAATTCCAGACGCATGTGCCCCCTTGTGCATCTAGCTAATGTGGGTCCCTGGGGAATCGAACCTGGGTCCTTTGGCTTTGCAGGCAAATGCCTTAACTGCTAAGCCACCCCTCCAGCCCTCTCTCCCTCTTTTTTTGTGATTCTCAGAGGAAGACATTCTCTTCCTTTGTCCTATTCACTTCTAGAACTTCCTGCATGCCAGGTACCAAAAGGGGCACTTTCATAGTCATGTATTCCTCTGAACAAACATTGCTGTGAGAGATGCCATCTTCCTCTAATTTTCAAATTACAAAACAAGGTCTAAAGAAGTTAATGATTTGCCCAGAGTCACATTGCTAATCAGAGGCAGTTCTGGGATTCAACCCCCAGCACACCCCCACCTTGGCAAGCCATTTACTCAGCCCTGTGAATGGCCCTTGCAAAAGCCACACTTGGGACAGCAGTCAAGCACTATTGTACACTGCCCTGAATCTGCCGCAGCCTGTGCCCGCTTGCTCATAGTTGAATTGCTTCCCGAGTCCCTTCTCTGTGTCTCTATGCTTTGCAGAGGCGTCAGAGGACAGCCCAATGGGACCTCCAGAGTTGGACAGATGGCTAGTGGGGACAGTTCGGTCACTGCAGGAAAGCATGCGGGATGTCCAGAGGAGACTACAGAGCCTGGAGAGCAAACCCCAGCCACTTGAGCAGGTGAGTACTTCCCTCACTTCAAGGTTGGCAACATTGCCACAGTTCTAAGAGTTTCTACACTGGGCTTCTCGTCCAGTCATTTTTTGTCTTTGGCTCATGTTTCTACCTACCCAATACTTAGTGTGAAAAAAATGGTGTAGTTTTTGTTGTTGTTGTTTTTGTTTTGTTTTTTTTTCAAGGTAGGTCTAGCTCAGGCTAACCTGGAATTCACTAGTCTCAGGGTGGCCTCAAACTCACAGGGATCCTCCTACCTCTGCCTCCCAAGTGCTGGGATTAAAGGTGTGTGCCACTACACCGGCTAGCTTTTTCTTTTTTTAATAGATTTTTTTTAAGATAGAGGGAAATAGAACTGGTGTACCAGGGCCTCAGCCACTGCAATAGAACTCCAGGCACTTGCACCACCTAGTGGGAATGTGTGACCTTGCCCTTGCTTCACCTTTGTGCGTCTGGCTTACCTGGGATCTGGAGAGATGAACATGGATGGGTCCTTAGGCTTTGCAGACAAGTGCCTTAGCTGTTAAGCCATCTCTCCAGCCCTGCTGTAGCTTTTGTTGTGGACAGGGAGGCTGTCATGTGAGGGGTTTGAAAGTGTGCAACAAGAAGAGGACCCTTCCCTGATCACCCATCTCTGCCCAAGACTGCTACACCAAACAGGAGGCCATTCACAAGAGGTGGAAGGGCCACACAATGTCTCTTCTTTGTTTGTTTTTTCTTTTCTTTCTCGTTATTATTATTTTATTATTATTATTATTATTTTCAGAGATAGAGTCTCACTCTAGCTCAGGCTGACCTGGAATTCACTTAAGTAGTCTCAGGGTGGCCTCGAACTCACAGTGATCCTCCTATCTCTGCCTCCCGAGTGCTGGGATTAAAGTTGTGTGCTACCATGCCTAGCCAGTGTTCTTTGTATTGGAGCTGGTGTCCTTGTTGCTCCTCAGCCAGATTCATTCCTATATTTTGTTGTTGTTTTTCAAGGTAGTGTGTCACTCTCACCCAGGCTGACCTGGAATTCACTATGTACTCTCAGGCTGGCCTCGAATTCACAGCTATCCTCCTACCTCAGCCTCCCGAGTGTTGGGATTAAAGGCATGAACCACCATACCTGGCTCCTGGGATTATAGACATAAGCCATCATACCCCCATTCTGAGTGTACTTTTTTTTCTTTATTTTAACTAATTAATTTTTTTATTAACAACTTCCATGATTGTAAACAATATCCCATGGTAATACCCGCCCTCCCCCCACTTTCCCCTTTGAAACTCCACTCTCCATCATATCCCCTCCCTGTCTTAATCAGTCTTTTATTTATTTACTTATTTATTTTGGTTTGGTTTTTCCAGGCAGGGTCTTGCTGTAGCCCAGGCTGACCTCTCTCTCTCTTTTTTTTTTTTTTTTTTTTTTTTGTTATTTTTATTTATTTGAGAGGGACAGACAGTGAGAGAGAGAGAGAGAGAGAATGGGCACGCCAGGGCCTCCAGCCACTGCAAACGAACTGCAGACGCGTGCGCCCTCCTGTACATCTGGCTAACGTGGGTCCTGGGGAATTGAGCCTCAAACCGGGGTACTTAGGCTTCATAGGCAAGCACTTAACCACTAAGCCATCTCTCCAGCCCCCCTACCCCCCAGCTTCTCTTTTATTTTGATGTCATCATTATCTTTTTCTATTATGATGGGCTTGTGTAGGTAGTATCAGGCACTTTGAGGTCATGGATATCCAGGCCATTTTGGGTCTGGAGGAGCACATTGTAAGGAGTCCTACCCTTCCTTTGGCTCTTAACATTCCTTCTGCCCTGAGTGGTCTTTTCTCCCCCCCCCCCCCTTGTTTCTCCAAGGCAGGGTCTTGCTCTAGTGACCTGGAATTCAGTATCTGGTCTCAGGGTGGCCTCGAACTCATAGTGATCCTCCTACCTCTGCATCCTCAGTGCTGGGATTAAAGGCGTGCTGCACCACCACGCCTGGCTTTTCTTTTTCTTTTTTAGTGTTCTGTTCTTGAGTAGCCTATAGTGGCTGAAGCAGGAGTGGGCTGAGTTGCTCTATTTGGGGATCCCTGGGGTGACCCCTAACACACTGAGTATGGTGTGAGCCATGGTAACAAGAATTTCAACACTGCTACCCCTCCCCCAGAGACATTCTTTTTCTTTTCTATTTTACCCTTTACCAATTTGAAATGCTGAGGATATTTTATTGTATTATTCATTTATTTTTATGTTTTTTTTAACCGGTCTGAAACGTTGAGGACTTTTTCTTGCAGGGATTGTACATAGGGCCTCACACAAGCTAAGCAAGCACTCCACTACTGAGCTACATCTCCAGCCCTCTTAAAAATTGTTTTTCATTGTTTTGAGACAAGGTGTCCAGGCTAACCATGAACTGTGTGTTGCTTCAGCTTCCTAAGTATCTGAGATTGGACTGGGGATGTAGGAGGCACAAGGCCCTGGGTTCAGTCCCCAGCACCATCAAAAAAAAAAAAAAAAAAAAAAAGTAATGTAGTATTTGCTAAGTAACTGGGATCACAGTTATCATGTGTGTCATCAGGCCTGGTTAAAATGTTAAGATATTTGGTGTTTTTTGTTTTTTTTAAGGTAGGGTCTCACTTTAGCCTTGAAACTCACTCTAGCGCAGGCTGGCCTTAAACTCTTGGCAATCCTCCTACCTTAGCCTCCTGAGTGCTGGGACTAAAGGCATGAGCCACCATTTCTGACTTAAATGCAAAGTGAAGATTTTAAAGTAAATTTTTATAGTACATCCATAATCCCAGCACCATAAAGGCAGAGACAGGAGACATCTCTAAAGTTCAAGGCCAGCCAGGGCTATATAGTAAGAACCTATCACAAAAAAAAAAAACCAAACAAACAAAAATAAGTAGGTAGATAGGTAAAATGAACACCCTAATATTCTACCCTGAAATGTGTTTTTAAAATTATTTTTAATTATTGACAATTCCCATAATTATAGACAATAAACTATAAAACTCGCCCTTTCACTTTCCCCTTCACAACTCCACTCCCCATCATATCCCCACCCCCTCTCAACCAGTCTTTTTATTTTGATGTCATCATGTTTTCATCATATTATGATGGTCTTGGGTAGGCAGTGCCAGGCACTGTGAAGTCATGGATCTCCAGGTCATTTTGTGTCTGGAAGAATGCATTGTAAGCAGTCCTGCCCTTCCTTTGTCTCTTACATTCTTTCTGGCACCTCTTCCACAATGGACCCTGAGCCTTGGAAGGTATGCTGGAGATGTTTCAGTGCTGAGCACTCCTCTGTCACTTCTCAGCACTATGGCACCTTTTGATTAATCCCAGAGGTCGCTGCCATCTGAAAAGAGAAGCTTCTTTAACCAAGAGTGAGAGTAGCATTAATATATGGGCATGAACATTAAGAGAAGTGCTTACTAGGCAGTTTGATGAGCATAATACATGTATTTAGCAAGATACCAGCAGGTGTTACATCCCTAGGACTCATGACTTCTCCTGTCATAGATTTTCAGTATCAGGCATGTATTCCTTCCTGTAGAGCAGGCCTCCAGTACAATTAGAGAGGGATTGTTTTCCCCCATAACAGACATGCCACTATTGCACCCATTGGCTCATTTGGGCCTGGCTGGCCAAACTTAAGGCTTACTAATAAAAAAATTTTTTTACACACACACAGAGAGAGAGAGAGAGAGAGGGAGGGAGGGAGGGAGGGAGGGAGGCAGGCTTGCAGTGTCCACTGTTGCTTGAATTTTTTTTTTCTTTTGAGGTAGAGTCTCATTCTAGCCCAGGCTGACTTGGAATTCATTATGTAGTCTCAGGGTGGCCTCAAACTCATGGCAATCCTCTTACCTCTGCCTCCTAATATTTTTGTTTGTTTTTAAACTCTATTATTTATTTATTTGTAAGTAGAGAGAGAAAGAGGGAAAGAATAGGTGTACCAGGGCCTCTGGCCACTGCAAATGGACTCCAAATGCATGTGCCACTTTGTGCATGGGTATTGGGAAATCAAACCTGGGTCCTTAGGCTTTTGCAGGCACGTGCCTTAACCATTAAGCTAGCGCTGCAGTCCTGAAATGTGTTTTGTTATATATAATTAATTTTATATTCTCAAATACCCACATTCAGATTTTCCCAGTTGTCTTGATACTGCCTTTTCCAGCTGCAATTTGTGTAGTCTGGGGCCATACTCTGCCATTGGTTTCTCTGTCCTTCAAGACTCTTCTGTTATTGCTACCATTATTGTTGTTGTAGCTGTTGTTGCTGTGTTACACTTGAGCTACATATCCAGCCTGTTTTTTTTTAACCTTAGACCAGTTCTTTCTCATGTTATTTATTGACCAGGCTGGACCAGAGCCCTGTAGAATGGTCCATCTTTTGGGTCTGATCATATCTGATTTCTCTGAAATGAATGGATGCTATAAGAACTGGATGAGTATCCAGTTAAGCATTCTGGACAAGATCGCATTAGAGGCCAGGAGTGGTGGCTCATACCTGTAATCCCACCACTTGGGAGGCTGAGGCAGGACAGTTGCTATGAGTTCCAGGCTAGCCTGAGCTACAAAGACAGACCCTATCTCAGAATAAATACATACCTCCTCCCACCAAGAAAAAGATCAGTGATGTTCTTCACATCAAAGAACACTAGGAGAACATGTAGTATCTGGCTGTCCACTACTAGGGCTCCAGCTTGAACTACTGGCATGGGTGCAGGGGTGACCATCTGATTCAACACTGTAAAGTCAAGTTTTCCTCTGGAAGCCAGGGAATACCCAGTTCCTTATCAACCCTGAATGCCAAACAGTTTTTGACAATTGACAATCTTTGTCTGGACACTATTTATTTAATGATTGGGAAAAAAAACTATTGATTTTTAAAGTCTGTTGTGCATCTAAAGTATGTTAGCTGATTTTTTTTTGTTGTTGTTGTTTTGTTTTTTTGTGGTAGGGGACCAGGCTGACCTGGAATTCACTATGTAGTCTCAGGGTAGCCTCAAATTCATGGCAATTCTCCTACCTCTGCCTCCCAAGTGCTAGGATTAAAGGCATGTGCCACCACACCTGTTAGGTTTTCCTGAAATATAGTTGTTTAGTTGCTTATGGAAAAGGCAGGATAGTTGTTTAGTTGCTTATGGAAAAGGCAGGATAAGTGCTTCTTTTTTATTTTAAACTATTTAGTTTATTTACAAGCAAGAGACAGAGAAAGGAGAGAAAGAGAGAGCAAGAGAGAGAATGGGTGCACCAAGTCCTCTAGCCACTGCATACAAACTCCAGATACATGCACCACTTTGTGCATCTGGCTTTACATGGGTACTGGGAGATTGAACTGGCTTTACATGGGTACTGGGAGATTTGCAAGCAAGTAAGCAAGTGCCTTAATCACTGAGCAATCTCCCCAGCCCCCTCTTTTAATTTTAATTTTTTTTTATTTTTTTTTTTTGGTTTTTCGAGATAGGGTCTCACTCTGGCCCAGGCTGACCTCGAATTCACTATGTAGTCTCAGGGTAGCCTCAAACTCACAGCAATCCTCCTACCTCTGCCTCCCAAGTGCTGGGATTAAAGGTGTGCGCCACCACGCCCGGCTTAAAATTTTTATTATTTATTTGAGAGCGATAGAGAAAGAGGCAGACAGACAGACAGACAGACAGAATGGGCTCCAGCCCCTGCAAAGGAACTCCAGAAGCATGTGCCTGCTTTGTGCATCTGGCTTACATGGGTCCTGGGGAGTCAAACCTGGGTCCTTAGGTTTCACAGGCAAGCACCTTAACTGCTAAGCCATTTCTTCAGCCTGGAATCCTGAACTTTAAAGATTCAATATTTAAATCATCTGTAATAATTATTCTTTGTATTCATGATTTGTTAGCAAATATATCTGAGAGAGGGAGAAAGCAGAGAGAGAGAGAGAGAGAGAGAGAGAGGGAGGGAGGGAGGGAGGGAGGGAGGCAGGCAGAGAGAGAGAGAGAGAGAGAGAGTGTGTGTGTGTGTGTGTGTATGGGCATATCAGGGTCTCTTGCCAATGCAAATAAACTCCAGCCACTTTGTGCATCTGGCTTTATGAGGGTACTGCAAATCAAACCCAGGCTGTCAGGCTTTGCAAGAAAGTGCTTTTAACCATTGAGCCATCCCAACTTTGGCCAGTAAAGACACCTTCAAGCTAGGTCCCATGTTCTTAGGACCCAACCTCATTCACCTTTAGGGCCTCCTTTGCTTTTCTAGAACAAAATGTCCCACATTCCGATTTCCCTACTGTAGTACTGGCTCCTCCAAGAAAAGGACGATACTTAGAAACTAACATCTAAGTACCCAGAGACCTCGTGTGAAATGTTTCATGTGTTTTACAATATAAAGTCTTTTGTCCTACCAACATGATCCTTGCTGTGTGTCCCAAAGAATCCAGCGGCTCCCCTCCAGTCTCTCTTTCCCCTGGGACTGGACTATGTGGGAGTGTGTCAGGGCTCCTCCCAAGCCCTGAGTTCAGAAGCGGGGTACTGCGCTGGGCCTGGGCTGACCCCTGACTTCCTCCCTCTTGGCAGCAGAAGTCGCCCAGAGCTCGCTCTTGGCCCCTCAGGCTCTCCGCTCCCACGCTGTTCTTCTTTCTCCTGTGGCCCTTCGTCGTCCAGTGGCTCTTGCGACAGTTTCGGAGGCAGAAGAGGTGACTCCAGGAAGGGGATCTGTCTAGCAACCGGAGCGGCTATGAGCTCCTGTCCCTGCTGTGCCCTGAGCCTTCCTGACACATCTTCGTGCACTGGCGCCCCCTCCCACAACGGAGGCCCCACAGGACCCCACCCTTCCAGCACTCGGGCAAACGCTGCAGTCCCCAGGCTGCCCCGGTTGGCTTGGCTGTGGCCACAGTGCACTCCCCGGCTTTGGGCTTGGCCGTGAGCGGGGCGGGAGTGCCGGGTCTCACCCAGCCAGTCCCGCCCTCTGGGTCACTTGACTCTCCTCCCAACCCGGCTGCTCCCCAGGAGCTCAGCTCTGGGGCAAGCTGGGGCTTGGGCCGGGCCTGGAAGGCTGCTTGGCTGGGAGGCTGCGGGGGAGGCCGGGCCGCGGGGAGCAGCGGGGGAGCACCGCCGCGCAGGCACACGCACAAGTAACCGCGCGCTCGGGACGCCACCGAAGAGTCACGTGCAGACGACCGTGTCACTGAATAAAGGAGACCCTCAGTCTACGGTCTGGACGCCCCTGAGTGGAGGACCGGCTCGCGGGGCCCAGGTCCTTGTCTAGAGCCTTCCCTGAGTGTCTCTGCAGGGCCAGCCTGGGCTGAGGTCCGAGGCCGCCCGAGCGCCCCACAGTCCAGAGCCCCAGAGGTGCGGGGGGCCTGGGGACCCCAACGGGAGGGGTGCTGCTCCATGCTCGGCGCTGTTTAGAGTGTGGGGAATCCTGAGCCTCCCAAGTGCTCACTGTCCCCCATCAGCTGTTAAGCCCTGGTACTATCCCTTCTCCATAACCCACAGTCTTCCCAGAGAACTTTCTAGAAGGTCCTGCGGGAGCTTCCACTCCTGCTCGCCCCTGGAAGGGGGTGGGGCAGGGTCCTACGCCCAGTCGGGGTGGGCCTAGCATTCGCACAGACCTCTGAACTTTTGCTAACCGCCCCAATGGCCTTGGCCTCCCGCCTCAGCTCAGCGTCAGCCGGGGCGTCCGGGTTGGGCCACCCCGGCTCGGGCGGCCCAATTCAGCACCGAACTAGTCCCTCGGGCGCCCTCTAGTGCCTCACGCCTCTCAGAACCCTGGCCAAGGTCCAGAGGCATGGAGGGCAGCAGCTCCAGCGAATCATGGAAGCTGACCCATCTCGGTCCCAGGACCTTCCTGCCTCTGGGGGTAGGAGGCAGTGCTAGATACTCAGACTCCCCAGTTCCCTGTCAGCCTGGCTCTAACCACTGCCTCAGGCTTGACTATCCTTTTCCTCCTCTGGAAACCAGGTATTCTTAGGCTTTTAGCCTTCAGAGCAAGGAGGGCAGGATACACAAGTGGCATAGGATCTGCAGATGTACAGCGCGACAAGCAGAGACGCTGAATAAACTGGCATAAGGATGGGGGACAACTGGGCAGTGAGAAAGGGATCAAACTGGGGCCAGAATGCAGAAAGAAGTGGAAGCCATCATTACTTGCTGGTACAAACCTGGCTGACTACTCTGAGTTTGGCTTGGCTTGTGAATAGATAGGAGTCACCTCTTCATCCAGGGGTTTAACAGTGACTGCAGTGGACAGTGCTTGACAAAGGGTTGCAACTCAGTGAATATCAAGATGTCTGGCCCTTCTTTGACAGGACTGTGGAACTGTTTGCTAAAATTAACAAATGTGAGTGTACAACCAAATCCTGTCTAGTAAACTGAGTTCAGTCACATCTTTCAAATCCCCCAACTATAGGTACCCAAGTCCCCTGAACTGGAAACTATACTAGTAATTTGAAGGGAGTTTTACTCTGCCAGTCAAGTTCTTTACAAAGATCATTTCCCTCTACATCTTGTGCTCCTAGAACCTCCTTAGTGATGAAGAACCCAAGACAAGAGTAGACTTTTCAGATTGACCTGAGTTTCTGGAAGTTCATAGAAAACAAGCTGGGATGGTCATTTTCAAAACATCTGAATACACCTCAAGGAGCATTCCTGTTTTTCCCTTGGGAGACTGAGTGCATTCCGCATATCCATCACCACTGCCCCACCCACCACTCAGAAAGTCCCAAGCCCCTATTCTTCACAAAATGTCCTGCCTCACCTAACAAGGTGACATGCACCTATAATCCCTACCACTCTGGAGGCTGAGGCAGAAGGATAATGAATTCCAGCAATACTGGACCACATAGTGAAACCTTGTCTCAAAAAGACAAATACAGCCAGGCGTGGTGGCGCACACCTTGAATCCCAGCACTCGGGAGGCAGAGGTAGGAGGATTGCCATGAGTTTGAGGACACCCTGAGACTACATAGTGAATCTCCAAGTCAGTCTGGGCTAGAGCGAGACCCTACCTTGGGGGGTGGGGGGAGAGACAAATACAAAAATAAGGAAAAATACCCTTTTTCATGCCCGTTTGTACCCAAACCCTTCATCTTCACAGACAGCCATGAAGTCACTTCCTCCACAACACCTGTCGACAAGTCCCAAGCAGCTCGGCTCACAAGTTATGTGGATTTTGTCCACTTGCCATTTTGGCTCACTGGTTAGGACTGCACACAGCTTGAGTAACTCGAGGCAAGGGAGACGTTTTATTCCTTTATGTCCATCTAACAATTGCCAAATGAATGAGTCTGTAGCTATATGACGCTTGAAGTTGTTGGAAATAAACTCACTCCAAAGTTCTTGAGGGGGGGCTTGTGGTTTCGACAGAAAAATGGCACTGGGGAGCACATAGACCTAGGCTCTAGCTAGAACCACCACTTGTTGTCATGTGACCTTGGACAAGTCACTAGAGATTCTTATCTCTAGAAGAGAGACTAATTTCTACCCTGCCTACCTCATTGGGCTGCGGTGGTCACCCAGTGCACATCTATTAGAATGTAGATTATTACAGGAAAGAAGTAATGGCTTAACCAAAGGGATGAGGGTGCTCCAAGAACTTTGGGTGGGGGCTGCAGTGTGAATTCTTGTTAAGACGACACCCCCGCCCCCCCCACCCCCGTCTACTCCTCCAACCTCAGGCCAGCACCCCCACGAGAGAAGGCCTCCTCCCCCTCCCTCCTGGAGCGGTCACTTCCTTCTGGGTCTCCCCTGCGCCCGCCGAGGGAGGGCCCCTGGGGATGACACTCCCTTCGCTTTCGTAAACTCATTGATTTTGAACCCCTCTCCAGTAGGGACGCTCATCAACTGGCCCGGTTCTCCTGTTCCGGCTGAGGAAATGTTCCGGGCCTCGGAAGTGCAGAGGCCAAGTTGGCCTCGGGAGGCCATTTTCTTCGACAGAAGGAAGCCAGGTCTCGGGGACGAGGCCTTCACCCCCACGACGCCCAGGCGAGATGCTCCGTGGCGGGTCACCATTTTGCACTGGCCTCTGGGATGGAGATGGCTCTCAGTTCGGGGCTCGGCCACTTTCCCCCAAAGGTCCCGTGGGTTGTTGGGGGTCGACATCACTCAGGACTCGAACCTGCCCTCTCGTCCCCCGAGGCCTAGCATAGGGCTGATGCACGAACCGCCATTATACTGTCCCTTTAAGGCGGCGCTTTTTATTTTCATTTGTTTACTTCTTCATGCGCTTTTCCGTCTTTTACAAAAATGTCCACAATATCCCTCCGCAAATGTCCACCTCAGGGACTAGCCACCTGCGCTGAGAACAGTACTGTAATCTTAAGAATCGAATGTTAGAAGTCATGGCCAACATCTCTCTTTTTAGGATCTAATCCTCGTTTACACTTTAGGGACTACTTTTTAGGAATAAACCATTTTTGCATTGGTTAAAAAAATGCTTATGATAATCAGAACCTTTCCGCTGACAGCAGATTATGACAACAATATTTAAACGCACCTTTCCAGAAAACTATTCTGTGTAGGCTCCCAAAGGTCATGGAATCTTCTCGTATTCTTGAAGCAGAATGGTATGGTCCAGAACCCGCCTCATCTTCTCTATGATTGGTCTTCCGTCCTCAGAGAGACGAATAATTCTTGTCCAATGATCTCTCACGTTTCTCTAGCGAAGGCTCAGCGGTGGAGGAGGTGGGCCTGGGAGACGCCCCCTGCGCGTTCTAAGATTGGCTACGTCTCACGGCGCGCGGGGACGGCAGGCCTCAAAGATGGAAACTACAATTCCCGGCTGCCCACCACGGGGACTCCGTTACGCATGCGCAGGGGCGGAGCGACTAGGCTTCTATATAAAAGAGGCGCAGAGGGCTGGAAGACAGCAGTTGGAAGTTGGCAGGTGGAAAGGCAGGTTGGGAGGGGAAGTCGGGGGAGGAGGCGGAAGAAGAGCTATCTGAAGGGGGAGGAGGGAGCAAAAGAGGAGGAGGCGGAGGAGAACTGAGCAGAGCATCGAGCCAAAGGGGAGATGAGTTTGTCTATCCTCGGCTAAGGCTCCGGCCGGGCCTAGGGAACTGGGAGCTCGGGTTGGAGCGACACCCGTGGAAGTGGGAGGCGGCGGCTCTGGGACTTTAACCCCTTGTGGGCTCTGCGGCAGGGGATTTAACCCTTTGTGGATTCGGTCCCTTGGAGGCAGCGTCATCGGGTAGTTTTAACCCCTTCAGGGCTGGGTTTAACCCATTGGACTTAAACCTCATCTGTTTGCCCACCAACTCCTCGATCAGGGGGGCGCTTGGTGGGGAGGTTTGAAGCCCACCCCCAGCGCACATTACGCACTGTTCCTTCGCTGCACTCCTTTGGACCTGCTAGCTGGCCACGCTTGTGGGCACTTAACCCTTTACTGACGAGTCCAAGTTGCGATCGGAGTTTGCTGACAGGACTGGCGAAAGGCGTCATTGCAGAAATTACAGACCGAAGAGGACTCTGTTGGACGTTTTTTAAAAGAAAAGAAAAACCTCTTTTTCTCCTTGACTTACAGCCAAAATTTCTCAAACTTCGCGAAGAGGACTCTGCTGAGCCATGGCCGAGACACTCTTGTCAGAGTATCAGCACCAGCCTCCAACTAGCAACTGTACAGGTGCTGCTGTTGTCCATGAAGAGCCGAAGCCCGAGCGCCCCCCAGGAGCGGAGGAGCGGGTGCCCGAGGAGGACAGTAGGTGGCAATCGAGAGCGTCCCCCCAGGCCGGTGGCCGTCCAGGGCCGGAGGGGGAAGGGGCCCTGGAGCTCCAGCCGCATCCCCTGAAGACCCACGCCTGTCCAGGATCAAGCTGCCTGGAGACAGGCGAGAAGGGCCAGAATGGGGACGACTTGTCCACCGGCGGCGCCTCCCCGGCGCCTGGAGGGGAGCCGATGTCCGAGCCGCTCGTCCAGTCGTGTCATGACTCCGAGGCCAACAAGTTGGGGGCTCCTGCCACTGGGGGCGAGGAGGCGTTGGGGCAGCAGCAGAGACAGCTGGGCAAGAAGAAGCACAGGAGACGCCCCTCCAAGAAGAAGCGGCATTGGAAACCTTACTATAAGCTGACCTGGGAAGAGAAGAAAAAGTTCGACGAGAAGCAGAGCCTGCGAGCTTCGAGGGTTCGAGCTGAAATGTTCGCCAAGGGCCAGCCTGTCGCACCCTACAACACCACACAGTTCCTCATGGATGATCACGACCAGGAGGAGCCGGACCTCAAAACTGGTCTGTACCCCAAGCGGGCCGCCGCCAAGCCCGAGGACACCAGCGATGAGGACTTCATGGAGGAAGCAGGTGAGGAGGACGGAGGCAGCGACGGGATGGGAGGGGATGGCGGCGAGTTTCTGCAGCGGGACTTCTCAGAGACCTACGAGCGGTACCACGCGGAGAGCCTGCAGAACATGAGCAAGCAGGAGCTCATCAAGGAGTACCTGGAGCTGGAGAAATGCCTCTCCCGCATGGAGGACGAGAACAACCGGCTGCGGCTGGAAAGCAAGCGGCTGGGCGGTGGTGGCGAGGACGACGCGCGAGTGCGGGAGCTGGAGCTCGAGCTGGATCGGCTGCGCGCCGAGAACCTCCAGCTGCTGACCGAGAACGAAGGGCACCGGCAGCAGGAGCGGGCGCCGCTTTCCAAGTTTGGAGACTAGACTGAAAACTTTTGGGGGGAGGGGGCAAAGGGGACTTTTTACAGTGCTGGAATGTAACATTATATACATGTGTATATAAGACAGCGGACCTTTTTATGACACATAATCAGAAGATAAAATCCCCTCTGGCTTTGGTTTGGTAAATTTAGCCATGATGTAGCTTGCGTGCTTTCTCCTGTTGCTTTAATTATGTGAAACTGAAGGGTTGCTTTTCTTGTTTTCCTCTTTAGAAATTGTTTCTTAATGTGTAAGTAATTTGACCAAGTTATAATGCATTTTTCTGTTAAAAAAAAATCCCCTCCTTAAACGGAGCTATAACGTGGCCAAATCTGAGAACCATTTAAATTCATTCTAGTTATAATAATAAATATTTGTAAATGTAACAGTTTCAGTGTGCTTTCTAGAGCTAATTCAAAATAGTACTGATTTATTTGATTGCACTTTTAAGGAAGGTTGAAATTGTCAAAAAAAAAAAAACTTTAATTTGCCATCTCCCCCTTCCCCGAATGGGTAATGGGTTTTAGTATGCTAACAAGATACAGTTTAGGCAAAATATAAAGATTTAATTACCATCAATACTTAAGTGTGCTTGCTTTTCTAATGCCTTGATTTTCTTGATACCAGAGAAATAAACCAGTACTGGGTATTTGGGGAAAGTGACTACAGGCAGAAGCTTAAAATTCTGCCCCTTGATAGTCATTCAGAAATGTACTAGCAAAAGTATAGACCTAATTTTGCAGTGTGTTAGATAACTGACAGCCTCATTTAATTCCTGTAGGTTGGTTTTCAGTTATCTTCCCTTCCTTTCCCCTCAGTCCGCTAGGAGTTCCTGGATAAGGCTCTTGCTTGGTAAACTTGTTTTCTTAGTACAAGCAATGGATAGCTAAGAGAGCAGCTCTTTATGTTAAGATTCTTAGAGATAGAGAATATTGGAGCTGAAACAGCTGGAGGATCCAAGGATGTACCCTAATTATCCAATACTTAAGTCCTTTTTTTTTTTTTTTTTTTTTTTTTTTTTACTGGGGGAAAAAAAAAGCCATCCACGAGAAACTAACACTAGAAATGCCCTTATGCAAGTCTATGTAAAGCTGCTGATCTTAGAGTGGGCTGATATCCCTACACAATGACTGAGAAACCCTGCACATGCGGCAGCCCTTCTCAGTCTCCAGACTGTGCTGACAACTGCTTAGGCTCAGTAGTTCCTGCTCTTGAAACTGCAGGGAGGCTGTGAAAACTCTTGACACAAAATCAAAATAGCAAAGACTGTTCTTTCCTGTCACTCATTAATCCAACCCTCCTTCACCTGTCTGGTGTCAGTGTTTCCCTAGGGCAGTTGTATTACGCAAATTACTAGCACAGGGGTACCTTAATTTGGAGGCTTAAAAACCATGAGAAGCTTTGGGGTCCATGAACCCCATACAATTGTATGTAGTCTTAGGTCATATATATATATTGTGTGTGTGTGTGTCTGTATGTGTGTACAAGGTTCAAGAGACTGGAGATTGTTAAGTCCCTTGAAGGTTAAGAACCCCTGCAGAGAAAGGGGAAGAAACTCCTCCCCTTGGGGAGCCTGCTCTGGCAGCTAAATAGCAACAGTGGAGGTGATGGGAATTTAAGACAAATGCACCTTATGGTACATAAGCACATAAGTCACTAAATCGAGAAATTTTGCCAGTAGGATGGAACCAGGGCTTTCAAAACTCGACTGTGCTGGTCCTGTTCTAGCAGGTGGTCCACCAGAGACACTGTGTGATCAATTTTTTCTTTGACCTAAAAATTACATTAAATGTCTATTTTGAAAGTTTTCTTCGTGGTTTTTTTTTTTCATTTTTTTCTTATATGACGTCATGCAGCAGCCCTAGAAAAAGCGGATGTTTGGTGTAAAGGCAGCAGCAACAGTGCCCTCTGGCTTTAGCGAGCAGAGGCTGAACAGGGCCTTATTTTGACTGCACTACAGGATGCAGTAGTGATAACCTCTGATTTTAGGTCTTCTAGGTTCTAAGGTCTTAGAACCTAGAAAATTTTCTCCTATCTAGGAATTTTTCTCCTATCAGAAACAAAATTTCTAAAATAAATCTTTGAAAAACCACAAATGTATTATCAGGGGGGAAAAGATATGCTGGGCATGGTGGCATACGCCTTTAATTCCAGCACTCATGGCCATGACTTCGAGGCCACCCTGAGACTACATAGTGAATCCAGGTCAGCCTGAACTAGAGTGAGACCCTACCTCGAAAAAAAAAAGGAAAAAGGAAAAAGGTATATATTGTACTTTTAAGAGGCAAGTTGACAGCTGGAGAGATGGCTCAACAGTTAAGATGCTTGCCTACAAAACCTAACGACCCAAGGCTTGATTGCCCAGTACCCATGCAGGGCCAGATGCACAAGGTGGTACGTGCATCTAGAGTTCGTTTGTAGCAGCTGGAGGCCCAGTGCTCCCATTCTCTCTTGCTACTTCTCTCTGATTGCAAATAAATAATTGTTTTTAAAGAGGCAAGTTGACTCTAGTCTTTAAAAAAGCCATTTAAGGCTGGAGAGATGGCTTAGTGGTTAAGGTGCTTGCCTGTGAAGCCTAAGGAACCAGGTTCGAGTCTCCAGGTCCCACGTAAACTAGATGCACAAGGTGGCACATGCATCTGAAGTTCCTTTGCGGTGGCTAGAGGCCCTGGCGTCCCCCTCCCTTCTGTCTCAAATAAATAAATAATAATATTTTAAAAAATAAAATAGACATATAGAGGCCAGGTATGGTGGTGCATGCCTTTAATCCCAGCACTTGGGAGGCAGAGGTAGGAAAATTGCCTTGAGTTCAAGGTCACCCTGAGACTACATAGTGAATTCCAGGTCACCCTGGGCTAGAGTGAGACCCTACCACCAAAAAAAAAAAAAAAAAAAAAGGCATTTAGTTTTAAGTAACTCCAACAAGTTACTTTGATATACCTTGAGTTATGCCAATTTGTCTTAATTTTTCAAAGGCACTAACATTTTCCCAACTTACTTGTTTTTAGTGTGATACAGTTTATGTGAAAGCCTGTTTTCATAGCAGCACTTTTTAAATTGAAATACTTTGCTTATTGCTCTTCCAGCAGAGAGAAGACGCTGAGTTGCCTGTAGTAACAAGGTTGTGATGACAATAGATCCACCAACAACCCCACCCCCATGTCAGCCTTTCACACAAATCCTCTGCCAAACATTTTAACAGCTGCTCAAAAGACCTGGCTTAGAAATTAGCAACTTTGGTTTGTTCCTTTTCTCATACTGGAGCACAGGTACAAAACCAAGGCAAACTGCCTCCCAGAATGACACAGCTAAGTGGACAGACCTTCTCATGGGCTAGCCAGTAACAAAGTTAAAGCCCTCAAGAGACAAATAAGATCCATTAGGTCCACCCATAGTTTTAGGGACAGTGCTAATAAATTGGAAATTAGGAAACAACTGGCTGGAGATGTAGCTCAGTTGGTAGAGTGGCTGTATGCATGGAGACCTGAGTTTCACCCCAGCACCAAATAAACTTAGCATGGTGGTGTATCCCTGTAATCCCAGCATTTAGGAGGTGGAGACAGGAGGATCAGAAGTTTAAGGTCTGGGCTGGAGAGATGGGTCAGTGGATAAAGTGCTTGCCACACAAGTGCTTGAGGACATGAGTTCGGACTCCCAGACCCCAAGTAAAAGCCAGAAACTGTGACTGCATTCTACAATCCCAGCATGCCTACCTACCATAGGGATAGGAGGTAGAGACGAGAATTTCCTCCTAACTCAAGGACCAGCTAGTAAATGATGAGATGAACAGAAGAGTTTCTCCCTCAAAAGAGGTGGAAGGCAAGAAGCAATCCCTAAAATATGTTCTCCAACCTCCACATACATGTGAGCTGTGGCACGCATGTGCCCCCCCCCCCACGCACACTTGAACACACACACTGCAAGAGAATTCAGTCATCCTCAGCTACAAAGTGAGTTCAAGGCCAGCCTGGAATATCTCAGACTCTGTCAAAAAAAAAAAAAAAAAAAAGAAAGAAAGAAAGAAAGAAAAAAAGAGAGAGAGAGACTAGAGAAATGGTTTAGCAGTTAAGGTACTTGCCTGCAAAACCTAAGGACTCAGGTTATATTCCCCAAGACTCACATAAGCCAGATGCACAAGGTGGCACATGCTTCTGGAGTTCATTTACAGTGGCTGGAGGCCCTGGCATGCCCATTCTCCCTCCCTCTTTCAAATAAAAAAAAAAGTGAAAAAAAATTTTTTTAAAGTAAAAAGAGAGCCAGGCATGGTGGAGCACGCCTTTAATCCCAGCACTTGGGAGGCAGAGGTAGGAGGACTGCCATGAGTTTGAGGCCACCCTGAGACTACATAATGAATTCCAGGTCAGCCTGAGCTAGAGTGAGACCCTACCTCAAAAAACAAAACAAAACAAAAATAATATAATATAATATAAAAAAGGAAAAAGAAAGAGAGCTAGAGAGATGGTTTAGCAATTAAGGTGCTTGCCTACAAAGCCAAAGGACTCAGGTTTGATTCCCCAGTACCCAAGTAAAGCCAGATGCACAAGGTGGCGCATGCATCTGGAGTTCATTTGCAGTGGCTAGAGGACCTAGCATACCCATTCTATCTCTCTCTGCCTTTCTCTCTCTCAAATAAATAAAATATAAAAATGAGGGCTGTGGAGATGGCTTAGTGGTTAAGGCACTTGCTGGCAAAGCCAAAGGACCCAGGTTCTATTCCCCAGTACCCCTGTAAAGCACAATGTGGCACATACATCTGCCACTTTCTCTCTCTCTTTCAAATAAATAAATAAATTTATTTTTTATTTTAGAGCAAGAGAGAGAATTGGTGTGCCACTACAATCAAACTCCAGATGCTTTTACCACCTAGTGGGCATGTGTGACCTTGCACTTGCCTCACCTTTGTGTGTCTGGCTTACGTGTGATCTGGAGAATCGAACATGGGTCCTTAGGCTTCACAGGCAAACACTTTAACTGCTAAG
Source organism: Dipus sagitta (assembly GCA_036346955.1). Classification (NCBI taxonomy): domain Eukaryota; kingdom Metazoa; phylum Chordata; class Mammalia; order Rodentia; family Dipodidae; genus Dipus; species Dipus sagitta. Next base: position 18,174,706 of record CM070778.1, read on the forward strand.
CTATCTCTCCAGCACCATAAATTATTATTATATTTTTTTTCAAAAGAGAGAGCTGGGTGTAATGGTGCACACATTTAATGCCAGCACTTAGGAGGCTGAGGTAGGAGGATAACTGTGATTTCAAGGCCAGTCTGAGAGTACATAGTGAATTCCAGGTCAGCCTGGGCTAGACCTAGACTCTACCTCAAAAAACAAACAAAACAAAACAAAAAAAGAGAAGCCAGGTGTGGTGGCGCACACCTTTAATCCCAGCACTCAGGAGGCAGAGGTAGGAGGATCACCATGAATTTGAGGCCACCATGAGACTACATAGTGAATTCTAGGTCAGCCTGGGCTAGAGCGAGACCCTACCTCAAAAAACAAAAACAAAAACAAAAAAAAAGAAGACCGAACAAAGTACTATTATACTAGCAGCATGATCATTACTGATTCTGCTTAAGACCAGACAGAGCAGCTGTACATTTGATCATTAATTTTCACTTCATTTAGAATAAAAATCCTTTGCTTAGGAAAATGTAAATAAGTGTATTTTGAAACCAGGCATAGTGATTCACACCTGTAATCTCAGCAGCTGGGAGGTAGAAAAAGGAGACAATATTCTGTTTGAGGTCAGCTTGGGCTACATAGTAAGACTTTGTCACCAAAAACCACAGGGTGGGAATGCTGAGTTGAGCATTTGCTTAGCATGTGCAAAGCTGAGGTCAATTTAACAGCATAAACACACACACACACACACACACACACACACACACACACAAAAAAAACCTTCAAAGGTTAGAGAAACTGTGCTAGAGAGGTAGCTCAGAGCACTTATTTAACCAACTCTGGGTTTGATCCCCAGGACTGGCAGGGGTGGGGGGTTCACTCAGGAGGCAGAGGTAGGAGGATCACCATAAGTTTGAGGACAGCCTGAATAGTGAATTCCAGGTCAGCCTGGTCTAAAGCAAGATGCTACCTAGAAAAGCAAACAAACAAATATATGTAAGTGTACACACACACACACTCTCTCACTCCACAACTCAACAGTCTACCTTCAGAAAATCAAGGGAATGGCTCAGCAGGTTAACAGTGCTTGCTGTACAAGTATGAGACCAGCACCCTTGTGAGAAAACAAAAAGCATGGCAGGGTTGTCTATGCCTATAACCCCAGTGCCGAGGAGGTACAGACAGAATTTCTGGGACTCCCTAGTCAATCAGTCTAACCAAAAACCTGCAAGTTTCAGAGTCAATGAGAGACATTGTCTTAGGGAAATAAGGCACACTTAGAGGACACCTGATAACTTCCTGTGGCCACACACACTAAAAGAAGAAAAAAAAAAATCAAGGGCTAGCTGTATGTAGTCAAACATTAGGTAATGTGCCACATGTGTGGTCGCTCAGATCTATAATCATAACACTCAGAAGGTAGAGGCAGGAGGATCACCTTGTGTTGGAGGCCAGTGTACTACATTTCAAAAAACTGTTGGGAGGAAGTGTTACCCACTCCTGACTTATCATGGGCAGGAGCTCTTCATACTATCTCTTTTCTTCTTGAAAACTAAGTCTCTCTAAACTTAACAAACAAAACCTCTCTTAGGACTGGAGAGACAGTTCAGTAGTTAAATGTACTTCATGCTCAAGCATGAGGCCCAACAGTTGCCTGAGTTTGAACTCCAGATCCCATGTACACAGCTGGATATGGCCACATGTGTTGGTAACCTCGGCCCCTCAGGGGAGAAGAGAGACCCTAGAATCGCTGGAATTTGCAGGGGAAAAAAAACTGGCTGGGTGTGGTGTGCAAACCTTTAATCCCAGCACTCATGGGAGGCAGAGGTAGGAGTATCACTGTGAGCTTAAGGCAAGCCTGAGACTACATAGTGAATTCCTAGTTAGCCTAGGCTAGAAAGCAAGACCCTATCTTGAAAAACAAAAGTATTCGTATTGATATACCTAACCACACTTGAATTTGTGGGGTTATTTGTTCTTGTTTTTTATGAGACAGGGTCTTATCATGTAGACCAGGCTGATCTTGGACCTAGGACAGTCATCCTGTCTCGGCCTCCTTTTTTTTTTTATTTTTTATTTTTTTATTTGAGAGCAACAGACAGAGAGAGAAAGAGGCAGATAGAGAGAGGGAGTGAGAATGGGCGCGCCAGGACCTCCAGCCACTGCAAACGAATTCCAGACGTGTGCGCCCCCCTGTGCATCTGGCTAATGTGGGTCCTGGGGAGTCGAGCCTCGAACCGGGGTCCTTAGGCTTCACAGGCAAGCGCTTAACCACTAAGCCATCTCTCCAGCCCTGGTTTTTTGGTTTTTCGAGGTAGGGTCTCACTCTAGCCCAGGCTGACCTGGAATTCACTATGGAGTCTCAGGGTGGCCTCAAACTCACAGCAATCCTCCTACCTCTGCTTCCCGAGTGCTTGGATTAAAGGCGTGCGCCACCAAGCCCGGCTTTGGCCTCCTATATGCTGAGAATACAAATGTGAACCACCATACTTGGCTCTACCTGCTTTCTAGAGGGAAATAACTTTTTCATATTGACACAGATTGGAAGAAATTTTCCATTTTACTCTTTCACAAAAGTGTACATAGGTGGACCAGGCGTGGTGGTGCATCCCAGCATTTGGAAGGCCAAGGTAAGAGGATTGCCATGAGTTCAAGGCCACCCTGAGAGTACACAGTGAATTCCAGGCCAGCCTGGGCTGGAGTGAGACCCTACCTTGAAAATCCAAAAAAAAAAAAAAAAAAAAAAAAAAAAACCCACATAGTTGTAATTTTGTTTAGAGAGGGCAAGTGAGAGACAGAGAATTGGCATGCCAGGGCCTCAGCTACAGAATCGAATGCCAGATGGTTCCACCACCTAGTGGGCATGTGTGACCGTGCTCTTGCCTCAGCTTTGTGCATCTGGCTTACCTGGGACCTCGAGAGTCAAACAGGGTCCTTATGCTTTGCAGCTAAGTGCCTTAACTGCTAAGCCATCTCCCCAACCCGTTATAGACAGGGTCTCACTCTAGCTCAAGCTGGCCTAGAGCTCACAGTGTAGCCCAGGTTGGCCTTAAACTTGTGGTGATCCTCTTGTCTCAGCCTTACAGGCATGAGCCATGTCTCACTGGGTGGTCCTTTTTATTTTAGTTCTACCACTGAGCTATGTATCCCAGGCTGGCCTTGAACTTGCAGCAAACTGACTGCCTCTTCTTCCAGAATGTTGGGACTATGGGCATGCACCACTCCAAGCTTTTCATTTTATTATTTTTTAATTAATTAATTAATTAATTTTGAGAGTGACAGAGATAGAAAGAGGCAGAGAAAGACAGCGAATGGGTGCACCAGGGCCTCCAGCCACTGCAAACGAACTCCAGATGCATGTGCCCCTTGTGCATCTGGCTAATGTGGGTCCTGGGGAATCAAGCCTCGAACCGGGTTCCTTGGGCTTCACAGGCAAGTGCTTAACCGCTCAGCCATCTCTCCAGCCCTCCACCAAGCTTTTTGTTTTCATTTATGTATTCATTATTTTGAATCTCTGTCATGCAGCACAGGCTAGCCTCAAACTCACTATGGAGCCAAGGATGACTTTGACTTCCTGCCCTTACCTCCCAAGTGCTTGGACAGGCATGTACCACCACACCTGGCTCAGAACAATAACTTTAACAGAAAGAAAATGTCAAATTCAGACTCTAAACAACATTAGAGTTGTCAATCCAAGGGTAACAACAGTCATATATTGCAGGTAGAAGATTTATGATCCAGGAAGCAAAAACTGAACCTTTGGCCAAATCTCTGAACACTGGAAAGCTTACCATTTTGGTTCTTGGTGAAGAAACAAAGACTAGGTTTAATCACCAATAATTTAGCTCTTACATATCTTCCTAACGGGGTAGGGACATAGCTTAGTTGGTAGAAAATGTAAAAGGGTTCAATTCCCAGCACAGCATAAAGCAGGAATGGTAGCACATGCCTGTAAAGAGGCAGGAGGAAGGAACAGGAGGTCATCCTCCATTACATAGTGAGCTTGAGGATCACCTGGGCTACATGAGACCATGTTTCAAAGGCAAAAAAAAAAAAAAAAAAAAAAAAAAAAAAAAAAAAAACAGACCAGGCATGCTGGCACACACCTTTAATCCTAGTACTCAGGAGACAAGAGGTAGGAGGATTGCCAAGAGTTTGAGGCCAGCCTGAGATACACAGTAAGTTCCAGGTCAGACTGGGCTAGAGTGAGACCCTACCTCAAAAAAACAAAACAGAGAGCTGGGCATGGTGGTGCACGCCTTTAGTTCCAGCACTCGTGAGGCAGAGGTAGGAGAATCGCCATGAGTTCAAGGCCACCCTAAGAATACAGAGGGAATTCCAGGTCAGCCTGAGCTAGAGTGAAACCCTACCTCGAAAAACCAAAAACCAACCAACCAACCAAAAAAAAAAAAAAAAAAAAAAAGAGGAACCCTTCTACACTGTTAGTGGGAATGCAATCTGGTACAGCCATTGTGGAAACCACTGTAGAGGTTCCTGAGACAGCTAAAAATAGATCTACCATATGACCCAGCTATATCACTCCTAGGCATATATCCTAAGGACTCATCTCACTATCTTAAAGATACTTGCTCAACCATGTTTATTACCGCTCTATTCACAATAGCTAGGAAATGGAACCAGCCTCAACTGATGAGTGGATAATGGAAGATGTGGCACATTTACACAATGGAGTTCTACCAGCAATAAAGAAAAATGAAATTATGAAATTTGCAGGAAAATGGATGGATCTGGAAAGGATTATACTTAGTGAAGTAATCCAGGCCCAGAAAGCCAAATGTCACATGTTCTCTCTCATATGTGGATCCTAGCTACAAATTATTGGACTTCTTTGTGAGCAGGAATAAAACTCAGTAGCAGAGGCCAGTAAGCTAGAAAGGAGATAGAAAGGGAATACAAAGGGGGGGGGCACTTAACAGGATGGTATTGTCTATATGAAAGTAGAACAGATTAATGGGGGTGAAAAGACCTAAGTGAGGCCAGGGGAAGACATTGAGTAAAGGAAAGGTGGAGGGAGGGCTAATAAAAATCTAAGAGGATATAAATAAGTCATATAGAAAGCTACTTTTTTGGACAATGGAACATTCAGGAGCCATCGATTGTTACTACAAAAAAAAAAAAAAAATCAGTGCCAGGGATGGGATACCTTCCAGTGAGTTGTTGGCCAGGGAGGTCACTGATATCCCCAAAACATTACAGGCCATTGCCAAGACTCTTGGTTTCCCACCAGGAATAGATGGTAAGACCCTATTGCTGAAGACTCCATATGCTTGGGCTGCAAGGTCACAGAGAAATCCCTGCTGGAGCTGAGCTGAGAACCTTCTCCATGTAGACCAGCTGACAGAAAGCTGGAAAAAACTATGCTGCATGCAGTTCAATGGGAGAGAGAGAAATCACCAGTGGAGATACTCAACAATGGACATTGCAAGCCTTAAATTTGGCCAGCCAGGTCAAATGAGCCGACAGGTGCAATAGTGGCATGTCTGTTATGGGGGAACCAACCGCTCTCAAACTGGACTGGAGGGCCACACCATGGGAGGGAATACATTCCTGATACTGAAAACCTACAACAGTGGTAGTCATGAGCCCTAGGGGTGTAATGTCTGCTGCTGTTTGGCTCAATGTAAATACTATGCTCACCAAACTGCCCAGGAAGCACTTCTCTTAATGTTCATACCCATATATTGATGCTACTCTCACTTTTGGTTAGAGAAGCTTCTCTTTTCATATGGAAGTGACTTTGGGATGACTCAGAAGGCACCAGAAAAGAAGTGACAAAGGAGTGCTCAGCATGAAATATCTTCCAAGGCTCAGGGTCCATTGCAGAAGAGGTGGTGGACAGAATGTAAGAGCCAAAGGAAGAGTAGGACTCCTTACAACGTGCTCCTCTAGACACAAAATAGCCTGGATATCCATGACCTCACAGTGCCTGACACTACCTACACAAGATCATCATAATAGGAGGAAAAGATCATGACATCAAAATAAAAGAGAGTCTGATTGAGTGGGGTAAGGGATATGATGGAGAGTAGAGTTTCAAAGGGGAAAGTGGGGGGAGGGAGGGAATTACCATGGGATATTGTCTGCAATTATGGAAGTTGCCAATAAAAAGAAATAAAACAACCTTTCCAAATACCTTCTTGAATTTTACTTGTAAATGGGGCTCAAAGCCAGGCGTGGTGGCACATGTCTTTAATCTCAGCACTCAGGAGGCAGAGGTAGAAGGATTGCCTTGAGTTTGAGGCCACCCTGAGACTACATAGTGAATTCCAGGTCAGCCTGAGCTAATGCCACCAAAAAATAAAATAAATAAATAATAAATAAACACACACACACACAAAAGGGGGCTCAATTTTGACAAATTAGATAACACAAGCAATGACAAGAAATACTAGTAGTTCACTAATAATCCTTCCCAGACCTGCAAAATTCAAATGGTCCAACTGCTATAGGAAACTGTCAATTAAGTCTTGCCTTGAAAAAGTGTGATTTGCCGGGTGTGGCACACGCCTTTAATCCCAGCACTTGGGAGGCAGAGGTAGGAGGGTCACCTTGAGTTCAAGGCCACTCTGAGACTATGTAGTGAATTCCAGGTCAGCTTGGGCTACAGCAAGAACCTGCCTTGAAAAAAAAAAAAAAAAAAGAAAGAAAAAGCGCGTTTTTTTCCCCCTCCCAAATATGCCACCCCAAAGCAGTTACACTGGGCTTCCATTTTGTTGTTTTGGGGTAAGACAGTATGAAACACCTTGTGTAGTCCAGCTGGCCTTGAACTCTCAGCAATCCACCTGCCTCAATGTTGGCATTGCAGGAATGAGCTACCATCCACAGCTAAAACTTTTTTTTTTTTTTTTTTTTTTTTTTTTTGGTTTTTCAAGGTAGGATCTTCATCTAGCCCAGGCTGACCTGGAATTCACTATGTAGTCTTAGGGTAGCCTTGAATTCACAGGGATCCTCCCACCTCTGCCTCTCAAGGGCTAGGATCAAAAACATGTGCCACCACACCTGGCAGAAACTTTTTTTTTTTTTCAAAAGGAAATTGTAATGTCTCATCATTTTATACATGTTCTGAAGCCTGGTTTAAACATGTAATTCAGCATTCATGAACAATACCAGTATAACTTTCAGGCAAAAACAAAAGAGCTAGTATGGGCCGGGTGTGTTGGCAAACGCCTTTAATCCCAGCATTTGGGAGGCTGAGCTAGGACTGCTATGAGTTTGAGGACAGTGGGGAGCTACTGAGTGAGTTGTGCGTTAGCCTGGGCTAGTGAGACTCTACTCTGAAAGAAAAAAAAAAAAAACAGGTCTAATATGGGACTGGATTATCTAATCGCTTAGTTCTAGCCTTTCCAGTTTTTATTTTTATTTTTTAATTTGAGAGGAAGGCAGAGAGAGAGAGAGAGAATGGGTGCATCAGGGCTTTCAGTCACTGAAAATGAACTCCAGATGTGTGCACACCTTGTGCAACATTGTTCACTTGCATCACCATGTGTATGGCTATGTGGGACCTGGAGATTCAAACATGAGCTCTTAGGCTTCACAGGCAAGTGCCTTAAGCACTAAGCCATCTCTCCAGCTCCCTTTTCAGTTCTTACTAAAAGTATACTTAACTTCAAAACATTCAACCAATTTAAAAAGAAAAAAAAAAAAAAAAACTTGCCAGATGTGGTGGCACAGGCCTTTAATCCCAGCACTTGGGAGACAGAGGTAGGAGGACTGCCAAGAGTTCGAGACCATCCTGAGACTACATTGTGAATTCCAGATCAGCCTTGGCTAAAGTGAAACCCTACCTTGAACAACTGAAAACAAAACAAAACAAAAAAGCATGCATGGTGGTACACATACGTAACTTCAGTACTTAGGTGGCTGAGGCAGGTAGGAATGAGACTTCATGGACAGCCTGGGCTATATGCAAGGGGATGGTAGGAGCTAAACAGAGTATAAAAAATTATCTGTGACCAGGTGTGGTGGCACACACCTTTAATCCCAGCACTTTGGATGCAGAGGTAGGAGGATCACTGAAAGCTCGAGGCCACCCTGAGACTATATAGTGAATTCCAGGACTAAAGCGAAACCTTACCTCAAAAAACCTTATACTTCTGTTCATGAATCCTGCCTCCAGCCACTAATTCCCAGGAGTTGGTCATCAGGTAATGTCCAGGACTCAGGACTTCATAGTAACAACTGTTGGGCACCCTGAGATACTGACCCTCATTCAGCTGTCTTAGATGGCTTTTCCTTTGTGTTGGCATAGACAACCAATGGCATACATTGATAAAGCAGCTCTCCTACCTGTCCAAATAACTTTTGAAGATGTAAAGTTCCAGACAGCAAAGTAGAGGGAGATGTCTACATAGTTTCTAAGAAGACTTTACTTAAGGGAGGCAGTATTAAACTATTTTCCTTGTGTGTGTGCATAGTAGTACACAGGTGCACACATGCAGAGACAAAGAGGATGTTGGGTATCCTCTTCTGCCTTTTTTTTTTTTTTTTTTTTTTTTTTTTGAGGCAGTGTCTCCCTGTAGTCCAGGCTGACCTCAAACTCACATGGATCCGCCTACTTCAGCCTCCCAAAGGACAGGGACTAAAGGTGTGTGCCACCACACAACACCTGCCTCTGCCTTTTTTTCCCCCAAGATAGGGTCACACTCCAGCCCAGGCTGACCTGGAATTCACTCTGTACTTCCAGGCTGGCCTCAAACTCATGGTGATCCTCCTACTTCAACCTCCCTAGTGTTGGAATTAAAGGTGTACGCCACCATGCCCAGCTTTTTTTTTTAAAGGGGAGTGGGGTGAGTTAGGGTCTCACTCTAGCTGGGACTGACTTGGAACTCACTCTGTAGTCCTAGACTGGCCTCAAACTCATACAGAGCCTCCTATCTCTGCCTCCTGAGTACTGGGATTAAAGGTGTGTGCCAGCAAATTTTTGGCTACACTGACCAGCAAGCTATAGGAATCCTCTTGACTGTCTCTCAGTGCTGGGATTACAGGTGTGTGCAGTTCTCCCCCTCACCCCATTTTACATGGATGCTAATGTCTATACTCAGGTCCTCATGCTTGTACAGCAAATTGCCTAAAACTTACCCACTGAGCTATCTCCCTGGTCTTGTGTGTGTCATGCTTGCATATTCGTGTGTATGCATGGTTCAGGTGTGGATGTTCATGTAGCCCAGACGCTGAAATCAGCTACTTTGACTGCTCTCCACCTTATTTACTGAAGCAGTCTCTCACTTGAACCCAAGGCTCACTGATTCACCTGCTCTAGCTAGCCAGCTCGCCACAGGGATTCACTGTCTGCTTCCTGACCGCTAGGATCACAGGTGGGCCACCATGCCTACCTAGCATTTACTTAGGTGCTGGAGATTCAAATTTGTCCTCCCATTTGCACAGCAAGCTCTTGATCCACAGCCATCACTGTAGTCCTAGTTTCAAATCAGGAAACTGAGGCATTTAGGGTTTATAGATTTGTGGCAAAGGACAAAGCAACTCATCTGCAAGGGGTGCACTGAGGAGAATTGAAGTTCTGCTTTAATATTAGCTGAATAGACTCAACAAATGACCAGTGTGGCCTCATTGACAGGATCTGGCCCCTAGCCAAGCTAACCAAGCCAGCAGCAGCAGCAGTGCACAGAGAGCTTGGCGTTCCTAACTTCCAGCCCTGTTTTACTCAGCAAATAACCAACGGACTAGTAACAAAACTGGTTATATTCCCAGTTTTTTTGGTATGTGTGTTTTGTTGAGACAGGGTCTAACAATTTAACCGTGGCTAGCCTGGAATTATGTATATCAGGCTGGCCTCAAACACAGGGTGGTCCTCCTGTTTCTCCCTCTCCAGGGAGACTACAGATTGACCTTTACCAGGCTTGTTTTGCTGGGACGATTTCTCTCTGTAACCCAGCCGACCCTGAGCTATCTTCCTGCCTCAGCTTCTAGGCTGCTGGGGTTTCAAGTGTGTGCCATCACACTTTTTCTTTTTTTTTCCCCCTGAGATCTGTCCCACTGTAGCCTAGACTGACCACAGCAGGGCTGGAGAGATGCCTTAGCGGTTAAGACACTAGCCTGCAAAGCCTAAGGACCCAGATCCAATTCCCCAGTACCCATGTAAGCCAGCTGCACATGGTGGCACATGCATTTGAGTTTGTTTGCAGTGGCTAGTGACCCTGGAGCACCATTCTCTCTCTATGTCTCTCTCAAAAACAAAACAAAAAAACCTTATGGGTACTCTTTTTTTCTCATCCTCCCAAGTACTGGAATACTATCCATGAGCCACCACATCTGGCTATTTCCAGCTTTTTTTGTTTGTTTTTCGAGGTAGGGTCTCACTCTAGCTGAGGCTGACTTGGAATTCACTAGGTAGTCGCAGGCTGGCCTTGAGCTTACAGAAATCCTACTTCAGTCTCCCAAGCATTGGGATTGAAGGCATGCAGTGGCCGGCTACTTCGTTTTTGGGGGGTAGGGTTTCACTCTGGCCCACTCGAGGTAGAGTTTCACTCTACCCCAGGGTGACTTGGAATTTACCATGTAGTCTCAGGGTGGCCTCAAACTCACAATGATCCTACCTCTGCCTCCTGAGTGTAGGAGTTAAAGGCATGCGCAATCATGCCCGGCCATTTCCAGCTTTATAAAATCAAGTAATGGGGGCTGGAGTGATGGCACAGTAGTTAAAGGCACTTGCATGCCAAGCCTGCTGGTCCGATTCCCCAAAACCCACATAAAGCCAGATGTAAAGTGGTTACATGGGTTTGGAGTTCCTTTCCAGTGGCAAGGGCCCTAGCATGCCCATTCTCTCTCAAACAAATAATAAATGAGTTTTAAAAAATAAAACAGCTGGGCGTGGTGGCACATGTCTTTAATCCCAGCTCTCAGGAGGCAGAGGTAGGAGGATCACGGTGAGTTCAAAACTGTGCTGAGACTTGAGACTACATAGTAAATTTCAGGTCAGCCTGAGCTAGAGTGAGACCCTACCTCACCCTCCCCCCCCCAAAAAAAAAGAGAGAAAAAAAAAGTAATGGAAAAGCTTGTGTGTCAGCCTTAAGGATGGTTAAGCTTTCATCTATAAATGAGTAACAAATTTCTGCACCTGGTTTAACTAGATTACTTCACAATGAAGAATGAATCACTAGTCTAGGATCCTCCTCCAATAAATTCTTGACAAAAGCAGCACAAAGAGCCAGGCTTGGTGGTTGGTGGCGCACACCTTTAATCCCAGCACTTGGGAGGCAGAGGTAGGGCTGCTGTGAGTTTGAGGCTAGCCTGAGACTACATAGTGAATTCCAGGTCAGCCTGGGCTAAAATGAAACCTTACCTCAAAAGCAAACAAACAAACAAAAGCACACAAAGAATCCCTCACTCCCCCCTTTCAGCTCCTAGGACTGTTTAACTCAACTCCTATCAAGTTGGTGTCAGCTTTTCCTAATTCATATCCCTATCTCCACTCTGTGGCACTGAGGCCTTGTGTATGTTAAGCAAATGCTCTTCTACTGAGCTCCATCCCTAATCTCTCCTTTTGAGACATGGCCTTATTCTGTAGCCCAGGCTTGCCTCTGCCTCAGTCTCACATGCTGAGATGATAGTCATGTGTCATGAAGTACCACACCAGGTACTTCATCTTCTCTTGATCAGGGTAAAGTGAGCATGCCACTAATCATACAGGATGAATAGTGGACTGAAGCTTCAGTCAGAACTGGTTAATGCTGGGTTGGAGAGATGGCTCAGTGGTTATGGCACTTGTCTGCAAAGCCAAAGGACCCAGGTTTGACTCTCCAAGACCCACGTAACCCAGATGCACAAGATGGCACATGCATCTACATTTCGTTTGCAGTGGCTGGAGGCCCTGGTGCGCCCATTCTCTCTCAAGGGAAAAAAAAAAAAAAAAAAAAACCAGCATTCAGGAGGCTGAAGCAAGTGGACTGTCATGCATTTGAGGCCAGCCTGGAATACAAAGTGAGACCCTGTCTCAAAAATAAAGTAGTACTGGTACTGGGTATAGTGGCCTATAATCTCAGCACTTGGGAGGTAGAAGCAGAAGGATCAGGAGTTCAAGGCCAACCTGAACTACTAGAAACCATCTCAAAAATACAAAAGCAGCTGGGAATGGTGGCACATGCCTTTAATGTCAGCACTCAGGAGCAGAGGTAGGAGAATTGGCATGAGTTATGAGTTTGAGGCCATCCTGAGACTACACAGTGAATTCTAGGTCAGCCTGGCCTAAAGTGAGACCTTATCTTGGGGTGGGGGGGGGGAGGAAGTTGGCAGAGCTGAAGAGACGGCTCATCAGTTAAGGCACTTGCCTACAAAGTCTACCAACCTGGGTTCAATTCCCCAGTATCCATGTAAAGCCAGATGCATAAAGTGTCACATGCATCCAGAGTTCATTTGCAGTGGCTAGAAGCCTTGTTGCATCCATTCTCTTTCTCCTCGCAAATAAAATAAATAATTAGAGACAGAAAGAAAATTGGCATGCCAGGGCCTCAGCCATTGCAACTGAACTCGAGGCTTGTGCCACCTAGTGGGCATGTGCAAGCTTGTGTTTGCCTCAACTTTGTGGATCTGACTTATGTGGGATCTGGAGAGTTGAAACATAGGTCCTTAGGCTTCACAGGCAAGCACCTTAAATGCTAAGCCACCTCTCCAGTCCAATAAAATTATATATATGTATATGTATGTGTGTGCATATATATATATATATATATATATATATATATATACACACACACACATATACATATAGCCAGACGTGGTGGTGCACACGTTTAATTCCAGCACTTGGGAGGCAGATTGCCATGAGTTCAAGGCCACCCTGAAAGTACATAGTGAATTCCAGGTTAGCCTGAGCTAGAGTGAGACCCTAACTCAAAAAACCAAAAAAAAATAAAATAAAATAAATATATATATATATGGCAAGCAGGGAGTAGTGGTGCATATTGAATCCCAACACTGGGTAAGCAGAGGTAGGAGGATTGCCATGAGTTTGAGGGCACCCTGAGACTACATAGTGAATTCCAGGTCAGCCTGGGTTAGAGACCCTACTGTACAAAACAAAAACAAGCTTGGTGGGATGGCTCACACCTGTAGTCCCAGCACTTGACTGGCTAAGGAGGATCACCAAATTCAAAGTCAGTTTGGACTGGAGTGAAATCCCTTTCAAAAAACCAAGAGGACTGAAGATACTGCTCAGTGGTTAAACCCACTTGCTTGCCAAACGTGCTGGCCTGGGATTCAGCTGCCAAGTACCCATGCAGATGTGCCAGATGCACAAAGTGGCACATGTGTCTACAGCCCATTTACAGAGGCAAGAGACCCTGGCATTCCCATTCTCTCTCTTTCAAATAACTAAGAATATTTTGATTTTAAATTCTACTTGAAGCTAGATGTGGTGGCACACACCTTCAGTCCCAGCACTTGGGAGGCTGACATAGGATTGCCATGAGTTCGAAGCCACCCTGAGACTACATAGTCTAGACTACATAGCTAGAGCAAGATCCTACCTCAAAGGGGAAAAAAAAAATTGAGACAGGAAGTGATTATGGGCACCAGGACCTTCTCTTGTCCCTGCAAACAAATTCCAGAAACATGGGCCACTTTATGCATCTGGCTTACATGAGTACTGAGGAATCAAACCCAGGCCAGGAACCTTTGCAAGCAAGTGCCTTCAACCAATGAGCCATCTCTCAGCCCTAAAAATAATTTAAAAAAAAAATCAAGGTCTTATTTTTACAATACAGTTGTAAGATTTTCTGAACATCTGAAGGATTCAAGGAGAAAAGCTAAAGCTACAGAATTGTTACTCATACAACTTAAGAAAAACTTAATATGAAGGCAATGCCTCATTTCTGAAGAAACTTTCATGGGTCTTGTTAAGTACAAGGACTTAGGAATATAATTATCTGTAATTCATAATAAGATTCATTATAAGGTACCCACACAGCTATCACTGGCTGGTTACCCTCCTACCTCAGAGTCTATCAGCATACTTTTTTTCTTTTAGTTTTTTGAGGTAGTGTCTCACTCTAGCACCGGCTGACCTGGAATTCACTATATCATCTCAGGATGGCCTCGAACTCAGGAATCCTCCTACTTCTGCTCTTGAGTGCTGGGATTAAAGGTGTGTGCTAACTCACCTGGCTATAGGTATAATTTTGACGGACTTCTTAGCTATTAAATTATCTTTTGAAGATTTAGATTTCTAGTGTAGCAAACAAGCTGGTTTATTCTACTGTAATTCGTTAAGAACCTTGTATCAAACGTCAAACTTTAGGAAGTTAGCACAGCTACTTCAAATTGTGTTTATTCCTTCCAAGCAGGTCTTCACTACATTCTACTCAACGCATATATGAAGTAGATCAACACTGCCATTTTCTGCTTAGGTGCCTTCTAAATTTACAAAAGAGATTCCTTAGCAGCAATCTAACTCTAAGAGGTAAAAGACCTCTTCTTTAGTCTGTGGTACAGTCTTTAAACTAAAAAGTTTGTGTACTCTTACTAAGATCACATTAGAATTAGCTCCCCCCCCCCTTTTTTTTTCTAACTCTACGAGTGTAGACATTTCTTCCAAAAATTTTTGGTTAAAAGTTATGACTCGGATTTCAAAATGCAAACAGATGTTTTTGAAGCATCTGAAATGGGCTACTTGATTTCTATTTCCTGGGTAGGGACGACTCTGAATTACTTGCTGTTTCAAACATTGCAAAGGGCAGAACCTCATCCCTTTGGTGTAAAACTTTTCAAGTGGGAGAACACACTTTAAAGAGGCTGGCGACCTGCGAGGTCGGGCCATAAAGGCACTCGTGGAATGGATGGATGGACGGAATGATGGGAGAAATCTTGAGGGCAAGAGCGCTCAGAGATCTCCAAGCACTGAACGCCAGCTTTCCACGTGCCCCATCCTAGTCGGTCCCAGGGGAGTCGGTGGTTGCTATAGTACAGGGCCATTCCGTCTCACGGCCCGAAAATGGGGCTGGTCTCGATGCACTAGGGTGGGTGCACCCAGCTCTCTGCCCTCAGCTGACTACCGTGGGTGACTGGGTGGGTTGGGGGGGAGGGGGACACGCGGACCAGAGCCGCATCTCGGCCCTGCCCAGCAAAGCCAGTGTTTGGAATCTGGCGTGGGTCAGTTAGGGGGTCCCCGCTACGTCGGGCCTTGCCGCCATAGCCTAGGCGGGCGCGGGGTGGGGGTGGGGAGAAGCCTTGGTAGAGCTCCGGCCCCAGGACCCGCGACCCTGCCCGTCGAAGCACAGCAGAGAAGAGCCATCTCTCGTCAGCCTCTGCCCTGCCGGGGTCACGGGGAAAACACGCGGTGAATTTACCCAAGAACCCCGCTCTCCGTGAGAAGTGAGCCTGCCTTGCCGGGACGGTTTTGAGGACTGGGCTCGGCCGGGGAAGACTCCAACCTTCACCCTCCCCGGCCCCCAACTCCCCGCCGTCTCCCCCGGCGCCGCCACTTCGGGCAGCCCACTTCGGCCCGGCCTCTCCCCGCGCCCGGACCACCCCCCATGGGGTGCTCTCACTGCGCAGCGAGTCCCTCCGCTGCCTCCTCCCAGCCCAAAATGGCGGCGGCGACGGCCACCGAGCTTCTCGTCGCCTTCCTCAAGGAGAGGGATCCCTCCGCGCTCACGCCCCGCCCCCTTTAGCCGGATCTACTTTCCGTCCCGGTAACGATTAACACCGTCAATGAACTCTTTAATTGAGCTCTGACAAAGGCGGGCCCAGTTGTGCTTCCGCACAGCTAATCGTTAACAAAAGCGAGGTTATTGGCAGGCGCTTGGACCAATCACAGAAGGACGCAGTAAGCGCGGGACGTTCGCGCAAAGGCAGATCGGTTTCGGAGTTCCCGGGTGTGGTTGTTGACGTGACAGGACCTCGGGCAGGTTTCCTAGCGCGGAAGAACTACAGTCCCCAGCAGGCACCGCTTTGCCAGTCTGTCCCTTCCCCCACCCTCTCCTCTGCTCACTCCCCCCCCCCCCCCAAGCCTCAGTTCCAGAGCGGCTTGGCCAGAGCTGCTGTTACTGCAGCAGGAGATAGGGGCTGAGGCGTTAAGACTTGCATGGACAGGCGGTCGCACAGAAAGACACACAGAGGTAGTGGTGTACATAAGTCCTTGACAGCAAATAGGTCAGTTCTGCCTTTGCAAAATTCCCCTTCCATAATTATTTACCCTCTTCCAAGAAATCCATTTTTATCATAGTTGTGTTTCCCTCTCAGCTGCATGTAGTATGAAGACTTTCCTTTATTTCCCGTCCTGAAAGAGGGAGGCAAGCCAGTTCCTGTAGACAAAAAAAAAAAAAAAAAAAAGATTTCAGCTACAGGATCTGCCAGGGGCCCAGTAGCCATGCTTCCAGAAGCCTTGCTTTCTGGAGCATAGCCTGGAGAGGAGATTGGGGGCAGTCAAGACTGTGGCCTCCAGAAGCTTAAGCGCTCCATGTTCTCGGGTGGGTGCTACAGACGCACCCCATTCCTAACCTCCTCAGGTAGATTCCTTTCCAGTTTGATGATGGGGAACAAAGCTTAGGCCTGTCTTCCTAGCTGCCAGCCATGGCCTCAGTGACTTCTAGGAGAGTGTAGGAATAAGCCGTGGCCGGGGACTTGAGGAACAGGGCTTGGAGGTTGGCCCCTCTATCCCATTTAGCCCCTTGCTTGCTGTGGGTCTGGAAACCAGGGTAGGGAGGCAGCCTTCAGGTCCTTCTGAAGGTGTGCAGATCTGGGGCTACAAAATGGCTGCCGCTGCCCAGGCAAACAATTGCTGAGCAGCCAGATTCTTCAGAGAATTCTTGAGGACTTAGGTTTCTGTTGTTTTTCAAAGCAGGTGTCACTAGTTAAAGGCATCTGCTGGAAGAGTGGGAGCAGAAGATGGCCACTCTGAACCAGACCAACTGTAATACAGCAGCCTTGGAGGAGGCCAAGGTAAGTAGCTGCCCCTCCCAGCCACCAGAGAACCCCAAGCCTGGGGCTTGCCAGCTGGAATTCTAGCTTTTTTAGAAAACCAGTGTTTTATTTATGTATCCACTGCAGGCCTCAAACCCCAGACAATCCTCCTGCCTCAGTTTCTTAAATCCTGAGATTACAGGCAGACTCAACTACACCCTGTCAGAAAGCCAATATGTGTGTGTGTTTTAATTAATTTATTTTTGTTTTTTGAGGTAGGGTCTCACTCTAGCCCAGGCTGACCTGTAATTCACTAGGTAGTCTCAGGGTGGCCCTGAACTCACAGCAGTCCTGCTACCTCTGCCTACCGAGTGCTGGCTGGGATAAAGGCATGCGCCAACCACACCGTGCTAAAACCAGTTTTAAATGAGTCTCTTCTATGCTCTGGGCAATAGGCCAAAAGTGAAATGACTGATATCTCATGAACTCCTAGCAACCCTTCAAGGTAGAAATTATTTCCAATTCATAGAAGCTAAGAGAGCAGAAATACCTTTTCCAAAATCATGGACAAATAAGTTGATTGAAAAACAAAAACAGGGCTGGAGAGATGGCTTAGTAAGGACCCGGGTTGGAGGCTCGATTCCCCAGGACCCACGTTAGCCAGATGCACAAGGGGGCACACGCATCTGGAGTTCGTTTGCAGTGGCTGGAGGCCCTGGTGCGCCCATTCTCTCTCTGTCTGCCTCTTTCTCTCTCTGTCTGTTGCTCTCAAATAAATAAATAAATAAATGAACAAAAAAATTTTTTAAAAAATTTAGGAAAAAGACAGACAAACAAAATTAACTTGGTTGAAATATTTATTTGTGTTTTGTTCAGACTGAGACCAGACCTGAAGCAGGAAAGAGGTTTTTGGCTAAAAAGTTGGGACAGAAGTAGAGGGTTTGAAGGAAACTCAGGAAAGAGGAGAGGCAGACACTAAGTCCTCTGGGCTGGCAACAAGAGCCCAACCCACCCAGCTCATGCTATCTTCTCATTGCCCTGTTTCACCCATCTTTCCTCACCTCCACGTCCTAAAGATCAGAGAGCTGGAGGTCAGAAATCACTTTTTGTTGTTTTGGCAGTGCTGAGGATTGAACACAGGGCCTCTCCCACTTGCTTTCATTTTTCATTTCTTCTTTTTTTTCTTGGTTTTCCGAGGTAGGGTCTCACTCTAGCTCAGGCTGACCTGGAATTCACTATGTAGTCTGAGGGTGGCCTTGAACTCATGGCAATCCTCCTGAATGCTGGGATTAAAGACATATGCCACCACGCCTGGCATCACACTTGTTTTTGAGGCAGGGTCTACTCCAGCCCAGGATGACCTGGAGCCCACTATATAGCTCAAGGTGGCCTCAACTTTATGGCAATCCTCCTACTTAGCCTCACACATGCTGGGATTACAGACATGAGTCATTATATCTGGTTGTTTTTTAAAAACAAAAACCAAATTAAACTTTTATTTACTTAATTTGCATGGAGTGTGCACCAGGATCTCTTGCCCCTGAGAATGAATGCCAGATGTTTGTGCCACTTTTTGTGTCCAACTTTATTTAATTTAATTTTTTGAGGTAGGGTCTCACTATAGCCCAGGCTGACCTGGAATTCACTATGTAGTCTCAGGGTGGCCTCAAACTCACAGCAATCCTCCTACCTCTGCTTCCCAAGTGGTAGGGTTAAAGGCGTGCGCTACCACACCTGGCTTGTGTCCAACTTTATGAGGTTGCTAAGGGATTGAACCCTGGGCCAGCAGCTTTGTAAGAAGCACCTTTAACCAATGAGCCATCTCCCCAGCCTCTATTTTTTTTTTTTTTCCCTGCCATAGCAATTTTATGTGTATTAGCTGTTGATCGTGTCAATACACTTGAATCCAGTGCAGTTTGTGGACAATTGTTATTTCAGTTTATGTGGGTATATTTGCTAGATTTTGTATTTCTTTTGTCTTTCTTTTTCTTTTCTTTTTTATATAATTAACAACTTCCATGATTGTCAACAATATCCCATGGTAATTCCCTCCCTCCCCCCACTTTGCCCTTTGAACCTCCACTGTCTATTATATCCCCTCCCCCTCTCAATCAGTCTGTCTTTTATTTTGATGTCATCATCTTTTCCTCCTATTATGATGGTCTTGTGTAGGTAGTGTCAGGCACTGTGTCATGGATATCCAGGCCATTTTATGTCTGGAGGAGTATTTTTTTTTTTTTTTTTTGCTGTTGTTATTTTTTGAGGCACAGTCTTCCTCTAGCCTAGGCTAACCTGGAATTTTCTTTTTTTTTTTTTTTTTTTTGGTTTTTCAAGGTAGGGTTTCACTCTCGCCCAGGCTGACCTGGAATTCACTATGTAGTCTCAGGGTGGCCTCGAACTCATGGCGATCCTCCTACCTCTGCCTCCCGAGTGCTGGGATTAAAGGCGTGCGCCACCACGCCCGGCTTCTAACCTGGAATTTTCTATGTAATTTCAGGGTAGACTTGAACTCATGACAGTCCTCTTACCTCTGCCTTCCCAGTGCTTGGATTAAAGGCATGTGCCACCATGTCCAACCTTGTTTTTTTTTAATATATTTTTATTTTTATTTATTTATTTGAGAGAGAGAAAGAGGGAGGGAGAGACAGACAGAGAGAGAAAAAAATGAATGAGAATATGGGCACACCAGGGCCTCCAGTCACTGCAAATGAACTCCAGATGCGTGTGCCATCTTGTGTGCATATGGCTTATGTGGGTCCTGGGGTATTGAACCGAGGTCCTTTGGCTTTGCAGGCAAACACCTTAACTGCTAAGCCATCTTCTCCCCCCCCTCCCTTTTTTTTGTTTTGTTTTCATGATAGGGTTTCAGTCCCAGTCCCAGGCTGACTTGGAACTCTCTGTAGTCCCATGCTGGCCTTGAACTCACAGTGATCCTTCTACCTCTGTCTCTCAATGGAGTGCTGGGATTAAAGGCACGCAACCACCATGCTGGGCATGTTTATTTTATTTTATTTTATTTTATTTTATTTTATTTTATTTTATTTATTTTGAGAGAGGGTATCATGTGTGGTCCAAGCTGGGCTCTAATCCCTGATCCTCCTCCTTCTACCTTCCAAGTTCTGGGGGATTCAGACATTCACCATCATGCCTGGCTCAGAGAAACTTTTGACCCACCCTACTGGGCACTTACAGTGTTTCTTGGATTTAGTTTTGAAACTCATGACATGTCAAGGCAAGAAGGTTCAGGGAGGGCAGATGACTCACACAGGTCACACAGCTCACCTTCCATAGTGATATTGGTGGGGGAGAGAGAGAGGCCTTCAGAAGGGGGGCGAGGTGGGCTGGGGGGGGGCAGAGCGGACTTGGGTTGGGAGGAGAATCCCTAGGGGACATCTACTGAGGGCTAGGAGTAGGTGAATGATTGGGTACACACAAACAAGTGACTGACCCTGCCTTAGAGTTTGCAGCCCCTTGTCCTCCTGCGGGAGCTGTAACAGCTGGGTCTGAGCTGGTCTAAGTCAGTGGTGAAGACAAGGGCCTGGTGCTCATGACTCGTGATCTCCAAGCAGGTAAAAGAGCAGAGCAAACACGTTATATTTACACCTTCATTTTTCCTGACTTTCCTTGGAGTCTCCAAAACACACAGAAAAAAAAAAAAAAAAAAAAAAAGCCCTTTGAGATGATTCAAACCTGTGATCCCAGTACTAGGGAGGCCGCGTAGTGAGTTCCAGACCATCTTAGGTTGCCAGTGAGACAGTCTCAAGAAACCAAAAACGGGGCGGGGGAGATGGCTCAGTGGGTAAAGTGCTGCACAAGTGTGAGGACTGGAGTTGACATCCCCGGCACTCGTGAAATGCTGGGCACAGCACATGTCTGTAATTCCAGCCCGGGGGAGGAGGGCAAAAGGAGGGTCCCTGGGACCCGCAGGCTGCCTTGTCTAGCTCAATCACTCATCTC
Source organism: Dipus sagitta (assembly GCA_036346955.1). Taxonomy (NCBI): domain Eukaryota; kingdom Metazoa; phylum Chordata; class Mammalia; order Rodentia; family Dipodidae; genus Dipus; species Dipus sagitta. The sequence continues at coordinate 18,195,523 of CM070778.1, forward strand.
CAGGTTCAATGAGAGACCCTATCTCAAAAAGTAAAGTAGAAGCTGGGTGTGGTGGTGCATGCCTTTAATCCCAGCACTCAGGAGGCAGAGGCAGGAGGATGGCTATGAATTCGAGGCCACCCTGAGACTACATAGTGAATTCTAGGTCAGCCTGGACTAGAGTGAGACCCTACCTTGAACCTCCTTCCCTGCCAAAATAAGGTGGAAAGTGATTAAGACATCAAATATTGACCTTTAGCCTCCACATGCATGCATACATATGTGTACTAAACACATATGTCGGTCCACATATGTATGCACATGTATACATATACAAAAAAATGGGCTGGAGATATCACTCAGTTGATAAGAGTGCTTGTCTATGCCTATATTCCTAGCCCTGTGGAGGTGGAAGCAGGAGGATCAGAAGTTCAAGGTCGTCCTCAGCTACATAGCAAGCTCAAAGCCAGTCTGGGACACATGAGAAACTGTCTCAAAACAAACAAACAAACAAAAAACCCTCTAAAATCCCCAAACACATAACATACCTCCAGCTCTTATAGGGCTACAAATTCTGTGTCCCCTAAAACACATCCTATGGACCCCTGCTTAGATGCCGTGTTGTATTGTATAAAACAACATGCCCATGGTGGTAGTTATTATTAGAAATACCCCAAACCGCAAACTTAGAGCAATTCATTCTCCACCCTCCACTCCCACCCTCACCACAACAGAGATAAACAGATGCCCTGAGCATGTGCAGGCTCTGCTGACAGATCTGTTCTACCTCTTGTAAGTTCCAGAAGTCTCATTGTAGCCTCTCCTCAGTGGACCTCTCTTTGCCACTCATATAGGAAGATGACACAACCACACATTTATTAAGCAGTTCGCCTGGGCTGTGCCTAAGGGTAGAGTGGTGGTGAGCTGAACAGACATTCTTGAGGGGAGGAAAACATGATACATGGTGATGTGCCAGATGCTATGTGGGAGGTTACCTGTGTGGTGTGGTAAAGTTGCTGGGGGGAGGAGGTTAGAAGGGTTGGTCAGGGAGAACCAAGCTTAATAGGTGACATTGGAACTGAGCCCCAAAGGCTGGGAAAGGGTCAGCCATGCAAACATATGAAAGTAGATTAGCTACTTAAAGTTATTAAGTTCAAAGCCAGGGGCCACTAATGGTTGCTGGGGGAGGGAAAGACATTTTCTTCACTAGTGCAGCGACTGTTAGGTTGGGAAGAAGAAGGGGTCAGTGGGAGGGAGAAAAGGGTATAAGAAAATAGGTAAATATGATCAAAATACATCTATACATGTATGAAAATTATCAGTAAATGAAATTGATAAAAACAGTAACATAAACCCCCTTCTGCCTCATAGACAGAAAGGATTTGATGAACCAAACTATTTTTTGTCTGAAAAAAAAAAAAAAAACAGTTCAAAAGTTTAGGTGTAGTGGCACAGGCCTATAATCCTGTCTACTCAGGAGACTAAATCGAGAGTTGTAAGTTCAAGGTCTGCCTGGCCTAAGGAGCAAGTTCAAGGATAGCCTGGATAACTTATTGTGATCCTGTCTCAAAAAGTAGAAGCTGGAGAACTGGTTCAGTTGCTAAAGTGCTTGCCACGCAAGCATGAGGACTTGAGTTTGGATCTGTAATGCCCACCTAAAAGTGGGGCATGGCGGTACACCTGCAGTCCTAGCACTAAGTCCCTGCCTAGTGCTTTCTTTTTATTTATTTTTTATTTATTTTTATCTGAGGGAGGGAGGGGGGAGAGAGAGAGAGAATGGGCGCACCAGGGCCTCCAGCCCCTGCAAATGAACTCCAAATGCATGCGCCATCTTGTACATCTGGCTTACATGGGTATGGGTACTGGGGAATTGAGCCTTGACCGGGGTCCTTAGGCTTCACAGGCAAGTGCCTAATCACTAAACCATCTCTCCAGCCGTCTTTTATTTATTTATTTATTTATTTTTTAAGTTTTTCGAGGTAGGGTTTCACTTTAGCCCAGGCGACCTGGAAATCACTATGTAGTCTCAGGGTGGCCTCAAGCTCATAGCAATCCTCCTACTTCTGCCTCTCGAGTGCTGGGATTAAAGGCGTGTGTCACCACACCCAGATAATGCTTTCTGACTAGCAAAATTGGTGAGCTCTAGGTTCAGCAGAAGACCTTATCTACAAAAAAAAAAAAAAAAGTGGAGAGCAACTGAGGAAGACACTGACATTGACCTCTGATTTCTACATGTACACACATATGAATATGCATACATGTGCATGTACACCACACACATACAACAAATATAAAAAGAAGGCCAGGGATTACAGCTCAGTGGTAGAGTACTTGTCTAGTATGTGGAAGGCCTTGAGTTTGATACCCAGTACCACACACACACAAAAAAAAAATTTATTCAATTCAAAGCTGGGCATGGTGTTATGCACCTGTGATCCTAGCTACTTGGGAGGCTAAGGCAGGAAGAGCATGAGTTTGAGGCCAACCTAGGCTACATAGGGAGGCCGCCCCCATCTCAAAAAAATAAATTCCGGTCAGGTATAGAAGAGCACTAAGCCAAGTATGGCTCCTTTCTGAATATGGGCTTCTGTGTCTGTGCACAGGTTGCTTATCTACAATGATGTGTTTTCTAGGAAGAGGGGAAAGCATGGGCCATTTGGGCTTCTGATCAAGAAAGTGCATCAGTAAGCGGGCATGGTGGCACACACCTTTAATGCCAGCACTCTGGAGGCAGAGGTAGGAGGATTGCCATGAGTTCATGAATTCGAGGCCACCCTGAGACGATATAGTGAATTCCAGATCAGTCTGGACCAGAGTGAAACCCTACCTCAAAAAAAAAAAAAAAAAAAAAAAAAAAAAAAAAAAAAAAAAGATGAAGATGTATCAGGGGTCATCTTCCTCCCAGGTTGTTCATTTTTCATTCTGTATTTTTTTGGGGGTCAGGGGTTCAAGGTAGGGTCTCACTCTAGCTCAGACTAACCTGGAATTCACTATGTAGTTTCAGGGTGGCCTTGAACTCTCAGCGATCCTCCGACCTCTGTCCCCCAAGTGCTGGGATTAAAGGTGTGCGCCATGTCACACAGTTTCTTCTTCATTCTACCTTATTTTATTTTATTTTTGTTTCATTTATCCATTTTGAGAGAGAGAGAAAGAGAGAGAGAGAGAGAGACAGATAAATAGTATGTGTCAGGGCCTCCAGCCACTGCAGACGAACTCCAGATATATGTGCCCCCTTGTGCATCTGGCTTACGTGGGCACTGGGGAATGGAACCAGGGTCCTTTGGCTTTTCAAGCAAACACCTTAACTGCTAAGCCGTCTCTCCAGCCCTATTTTTAAAATTTTTTATATTTTAGTTTTTCAAGGTAGGGTCTTGCTGTAGCCCAGCCTGATCTGGAATTCACTATGTAGTCTCAAGGTGGCCTTGAACTCATGGCAATCTCCTACCTCTGCTGTGCTGGGATTTACAGGTATAGGCCCACCATGCCTGGCTTTTCAAAGTCATTTTAACATTTAAATGGTTATAAAAGCCTGAGGGGTTGGAGAGTGACCAGGTGAGGCAGGTGTGAGAAGGCTGGCTACATACCGGGTGGGTAGAGGATTCCATGCCCCAAAATAAGCTATCTGTGATCCATCCTCCCTCCTTCCCCTCTGTAGCCCTCTGGTGGTCCAGGGAGCCCCCATTCAGCTCTGGAGCCTCTGGACTGTGGTGGTTCCCTGCTCCTGACACCTCCAAAGGAGATTCACTCAGAGGACGAAGATCTTGCTGCAGCTGCCAGTGGTCCTGGTTGTAATAGTAGGGGCTCCAAGACCGAGGGTGCGGGCTGCTCAGTGGAGGCAGTGCTGGGCCGGAAGAAGCACCGTCGCCGGTCATCCAAGCGCAAGCGACATTGGAGGCCCTACTTGGAGCTGAGCTGGGCAGAGAAGCAGCAGCGAGATGAGAGGCAGGGTCAGAGGGCCTCCCGGGTGCGAGAGGAGATGTTCGCCAAAGGCCAGGCCCTGGCGCCTTACAACACCACCCAGTTCCTGATGAACGACCGAGACCCCGAGGAACCTAACCTTGACATGTCCCATGGGGTGTCCCACCCAGGCACCAGTGGGGAGAGTGAGGCAGAGGATAGTGACGGGCAGGGCCAAGGTGAGTTCCAGCAGAGGGACTTCTCCGAGGCCTATGAGCGGTACCACACCGAGAGCCTTCAGGGCCGCAGCAAGCAGGAGCTGGTTCAAGACTACCTGGATCTAGAGCGGCGGCTTTCGCAGGCTGAGGAGGAGACCCGGAGGCTGCAGCAGCTGCAGGGCTGCCCCAGGGGCCAGGCCTATCGCCAGGTGGAGGAGCTGGCCGCCGAGGTGGAGAGGCTCCGGACTGAGAACCAGCGGCTTCGACAGGAGAATGAGATGTGGAGCCGCGAGGGTGGCTGCTGGGATGAGAAGCTGGGCTCTGAGGGGACTGCTCAGCCAGGTGGGCCAAAAGACAAGGCCCCGGTCCATGCCCACTCAGGCCAGCAGGGGCACCAGGAGGCAGGTGACAGATGAAAATACTCAGCATTCTCTGCACTCCCTGAGAACAGCCAAGACAAGTCCAGACTTCCCACCTCGTCGCTTCTACAATGGGTTCTTTGATATCATCTTGCTTTTTACAGAGAAATTAAATGGTCTTGTGAGACCCTCTGCGAGTGGCAGGAATTGATTTCACTAGGACTTTTCTTCAGAGTTTCAAATTTGTGTGTCTGTGTGTGTACGCGTGCATTGATAATTACATGCATGTGGAGGTCAGAAGACAACCTTGGGTGTCAGACCTCACTTTACACCTTGTTTGTGGCAGGTCTCTGATCTTTCATAGCTTGTCTTCATCAGGCTACCAGGCCCACAAGCTTCTGGGAGATTCTCCACCTCTCATAAGTATGCTGGTATTATAGACACCTGCAACAGTGTGTCTGGCTTCCCCCCACCCCCACGTTTGGTCTCACTCTAGTCCAGGCTGACCTGGAATTTACTATGTAGTCTCAGGGTGGCCTCAAACTCATGGTGATCCTCCTATTTCTGCCTCTTGAGTGTTGGAATTAAAGGCATGCACTACCATGCCTGACTTTTTTTTTTAATTGCAAGTAGAGAGAAGAGAGACAGAATGGGTGCACCAACTGCTGCAAACAAATCCAATGAACTCCAGATGCATGCGCCTCTTTGTGCATCTGGCTTTATGTGGGTGCTAGAGAATTGAACCTGTGTCCTTAGGCTATGCAGGAAAGCACCTTAACCATTGAGCCATCTCTCCAGCTCAGTGTCTGGCTTTTTTATTTTTTTAATGTGTAGCCCAGGCTGGCCTCGAACTCCTGATCCTCCTGTCTCTGCTCTTCAGCAATATCCTACTGCCGTGCACCATCACAACTGGCTTTTTTTTTTTTTTTTTTATAATGGTGTCTGGCTTTTTAATGGGTATCCTGGCAATCTGAACTCAGGTAGATACTTGCATAGCAATCACTTTATCCACTGAGCCAGCTCACTAGCCCTGTGTAATTGTTTTTGAGGCAGGGTTATGTATGCCAGGCTGGCCTCAAACCTACTATGTAGCCAAAAAATTGAACTTCTAATTATCCTGCCTCTGAGTGCTGGGATTACAAGTGTGTACCACCATGCTTGGTTTATATGATTCTAGGGATGGAACCCAAGGTTTTGTGCATGCCAGGCAGGCACTCTACCAACTGAGCTATCCTTCCAGCTAGACCCCTTTTATAGGCTAATATTGCTCAGTGATAGAGCCTAACCTAGCATGCTGGAGGCACAGGGTTCAATCCTCAATACCACCAAAAAAAAAAAAAAAAAATTCAGCCACAACTTTTCATCCTAGCAAGGTCCCAGTTCCCCTTGCTCTAAGCCTGGGAGGACAGCTGACTTCTAGATGAGGCCTGTTGGGAGTCCAGGGTGCCTGAATTCTACTCCATGTGTCCTGGAACATAAGCCTGCATTGAGGGGCTTACAGGTGAGAGGGAGCTCAGCCAAGAGCCACCGCCGCCCCCCAGGCTCACCCAGAACTTGCAGGCAGACAGACACAGAGGTATACATATATAATCCCAGCACTTGGACAGGAGGATCACAAGTTCTAGGCTAGCCTGGGCTACGGAGTGAGACCCCCTCCAGGTAGCTAGAGGAGCAGGGAGTCCCCTGTCTCCCTGGAGGAGGAACAGGAGCTGGGCTTTTGCAGAAGGCCTAAGCCTAGGGTCTGTTCAGGACCTCAGTGAGGGGTGGGGCCCGAGGTTAGTTAGCAAGGTTGTCCTCTTGCCTCCTGGAAGGACACTTGGAAGTAAGCACTCAGGACAGACAGAGGATCCCCTGATGGTAAATAAAGCCACTAGACAGAGGGGGCAGCATATGGGTTCTTAGCAGAGCTGCTCTGCAGGACTTTCTGGTGTCTCCCTTGGCATCTTCCTCCTCTTGGCCTAGTTACGAGTGTAGAGTGTGGCCAGTTCCCTGTGAAGTGGGAGCCCCTGGCCTGGCTGCGTCCACTGGAGAGCAAGAGCAGCATGGGGAAAACAGAAACCCAGTGTGCTCCCAGCACTGGGCTTTGAAAGGGGTTCTTATCCCCACACACTCAGACGCCCCTCCAGCAGACACCCTCTCTTCATGTCATTGCTGGCTGGCACTGAGGATCACTTCAGCGGTACCAGAGGAAGTTAGTCACTTTACCAGTGAACCCTTGTCTGTGGCATCAGGCACGGGGAGGAGCAGAGACCTGGCTGGCCAGTCTGGTTTCCCTCCCAGATACTCATGCTCATCAGAGGAGGACCACACTGGGTAAGAGAAGGGCTCAGGGCTAGGTGCTGCTGGCGATGGAAATGTTGACAAACCCTGTGTATTGCCAGGACAACTGTTATTTCTGTACCACCACACCCAGGCCTGGCCGGCATCTTCTACAGAGCAGATTTTGAGGAAGGGATCAGTTTCAAGGGAAAGCAAAGTCCCAGGCTGGGGATCTGTCCCTGGAGGCCTGGCCAAGGGCTTTTGCCTTCTTTCCTTTCATCAGACAAGCTGTCAGGAAGGGGAGCAGGAATAACTGTCCCCACTTTGCAGATGGGAAACCCAAGGTTCAGAGAGGAAGTGACTTTCCAGATTCCAGGAGAGCCTGCCACAGGCCTGCCCTTCCCTGTGGAGTATTAGCCTGGGACCCAAGGCCTGCCGCCTCCCAGCTGCTTGCATTCCTCAGAATGGAGCCTGGAGCTGGGGCCAGGACAAGGTTAGAAGGTTGTTTACTCAGAGGCTAGGCCAAGGGGGAGAGAGAGAGAGAGAGAGAGAGAGAGAGAGAGAGAGAGAGTCTAACAAGAAGGAGAAAATAGAGGGCTGCTGAGTTTAGGGGAGGGGTGTGGGTCCACTGTTAGGGGGACATCTTCAGTGGGCAGGTGTGCACACTGCTAAGTAAGAGACAAATGAGAAATTTGTCCCTTCTTGGCCCAAAAGCTGAGGAGTCTGGAGAGAAAAAGCTGCCAGCTCCCACCCCTCTCCAAACACACACAAATGGCTGAAGGGCTCTGGGCCAGGGCAGCACCGAGGTGAATTAATTTTCCCAAGGCTGGTGGGTGGGGTGAGGGAGGACAACGGACAGGGTGGGGCAAGAAGAAAACAAAGCAGAGGGTGTGAGCTGGGAAAAGGGTCAGGCTAGACTGAAGGGGAGAGATGAGTGAAGAGACTCTTGTCAGCCCTGGTCCCTAACGGGTCTCCCAAGCCCAGGGTGAGGGGTTGTGGAGGGAGGAGACCATCTTGGGGACTCAGCTGGGGAGAGGTGGACACAAAATGTGAATCCCTTTCATGTGCCCCCACTTTCCCTTCCTGTTGTTCCCTCGGTGGCTACCGGCTCCTGAGGCCTGGCCTTCTACTCTACCCCACTGCCACGATGGAAGCTCAGGTTAGAATGGGTTCTCCTTCCACACCCTCAGCTGGGAAGGACAGGCTTTCAGAGCAGTCCTCAGTGGCTTAATAACATCTGACCTCTTGGTCACTGGGCCAAGGGAGGGAGGCTCAGAGAGCAGCAGTTCCTTCACAGAATTGATTGTTGAAGCGTCTCCCTCACACCTGCCTGCTGGCTGGGATCCCCTTTTCTTTCCTACCAGGGACTGCCCACTCCTGACCATATGGGTGCCCAGTACACCTGCCTGAAGTAGGATCAAGGATGAAAGGCAGTGGAGTGGTCAGGGGTGGTGGGCTAGCCCATGAGGAAGCTACCAGGATATGGGAAGTAATTCAATATGGGGAAGCATATAGCCAGTTGCATTGCCCCTGTTGGGAGCAGCAAGGTTGGCACTGGCCCTTTAAGTGGGGGTGCCAGGCAGTGCCCTCCCCCAGCCAGCCCAATTCATGGGCACACTGAGCATGTGCAAGAGCTATGCAAGTGAGGAGGGGAGGAGGTGGGGGGGTAGATGCCAGAGGGAGCTTCCACCCCTACTTCCTGTACCTGCCCCCTCCTTCCTGGGTCCGACAAAGGAGCCAGCCTGTGGTGCTCCCAAACTCCTTCCTCCATCCCAGAGTAACTTCCCTTTAGGACTGCTGAGCTGCCAAGGGTACTGGGCAGAGGCCCCCTGGCTTTGGGAAGTGCCCCCACTGCCAGGAGGTGGCCAATGCCAGCCTGGTTTCCCTGGTTTGGGGCTGTGGCCAATCCCCCTGCTGCTTAACGTGTTCAATTTCATTCCCTCAGTGCCAGGGCTTTTAAGAGAACCCTGTGATGCCATTCTAGAAATGAAACACAGGGAAAACGGTGAGGTCCCTGCCCCCAACCACTAGGAGCTTCCAGATCTAGAGGGGAAGCAAACAGCTGAGGCTGCAAGCTTCTCCAGGCTCCCTTCCTTCCTCTAGAGCCCAGGAGCCAGATCTGATGACCAGAGTCGGCTTCCTCTGCTTGTAGCATCTTGCCCTGCAAGGAGGAACTGTCCCCCAGACCTTCTACCCCACTGTACCTGTGCCTGCAGCACACATAGACCTGAGCCCTTTGTATGCCTCCCTACCCTCCAGCACTGGCACCCTTCTCTCCTTCCTGTAATCTCTGAGTTATAGGTACCAGTATCCTTTAAAATTACGTTGGGGGGAGGGGCCGGAGAGATGGTTTAGTGGTTAAGGCGCTTGTCTGTGAAGCCTAAGGACCCAGGTTCGACTCCCCAGAACCCACATAAGCCAGATGCACATGGTGGTACGTGCATCTGGAGTTTGTTTGCAATGGCTAGAGGCCCTGATGTGCCCATTCTCTCTCTTGCTCACTATTAAAATATTTTAAAATACGTGGGAAAGACAGGCATGATGGCACATGCCTTTAATCCCAGCACTCAGGAGGCAGAGGTAGGAGGAGCTCTATGAGTTCAAGGCTAGTTTGAGACTACATAGTGAATTCCAGGTCAGCCTGGGCTAGAGCGAGACCCTGCCTTCCAAAAAGAAAACAACAACAACAAAAAGGAAAATTCACATGTCATGAAATTTACCTTTTGAAGGAGTTCAGAGCATATGGACCCCACTGCTGATTCCAAATTTTATCAGTTCCAAAGAAAAGCCTTGAACCTATTGAGTTGTTACCCATTCTCCCATCCCCCTTTCCTTGGCCCTGGCCACCCACCGGCTTTCTTTTTTCTCTTTTGTACCTATGGGTTTTTTTCTCAGCCTAGATATATTCCCCAGCATATCTAGCAAAGAGATCCAGTACCCACATTCACAGTACAGTCTTGAGTGTGCTATTGTGGAGGGAATACTGGATCAGGAGTCCTCAGACCCCCAATCCCCGTTCCCTCTGTCTCAGACAGAGTTGCATGTACTCAAGCTATCCTCAAACTTGGTATAGCCCAAGGTGGCCTTGAACTTCATGATCCTCCTGCCTCTACCTCCTGAGTGCTAGGATTATAGGTATGTACCACCACACCCAGAGTATGAGGTGCTAGGGATAAAACCCAGGGCCTCATGCATATGCATCCGCCCACCAGCTGAGCTACATCTCCAGCCTGTCCCAGTTCTACTCTCAGGGCCCCCTTTCCTCATTTGTCCTAGGAGGGTTAGGACTTTCAGGACAGGCTGAGATCCTGGGCCCTCCAGACAGAGCTAGGTGCCTGGCCTGAAAAATATATTCCTACCATTTGCCCTCCTGGGTCCTCCCTGCAGGTTCAGACAGTGAAGGTGGCCTCTAGGGACAGTGTGATTCATATGTGAGGCTTGGGGATCAGACACTCGAAATGAGGAAGTTTTGGCTCAGAGAGGTTGAGAAACTTGCCCAAGGCCACACACCCTGCTAAACTAGGATAGCAGCCAGTTCCTTCTGATTGTAATTTGAGCTCTTGACCACTGTGCTTCCCAGTCTTCAAAGAGATAAAACCAGGTAAGGGCTTAGCTGAGTGCCGGCTGTGTGGGCGGTGCTCTTAAATGGAAGAGGCCATCCATTTTATTCCTCTCTGGACATTGCGTCATCATGAATAGCTTCATTCCAACATAGTTCTTGGGAGTTCTCACTCCCCCTTCCCTTAGGCTTTAGTGGGGTTTCCTGTTGCCCTCTTTACCGGCTTCTGTAGGAAGACAAACTTTTGGGGGTGAGAGGTGCTGCCAGACCACCTGCAGGTGGGACTTGGAAGCACAAGAGATATTTTTGCCCACCCTTCATTTCTCCATGGCCCGTGGTCCACGCCTACCCCCAAACAGAAAGTCTTTTGTGAATCCAGAGACAGAGCAATCTTTATAGGCCTTGTCTGCTAAGGTGATAGGTTGAGCAGCTGGCCCCCAGTTGGCCACTGCATCCCAGCTGCCTGTTGGCATGGACATTCCAGAGACCACCTGCCCCTGAGACCTTCTTTGGACTACATCCAAAATGAGACAACCCAGGATAGCTGTCAAGACCTCTGCTGTCTCCTGCCTCAGACTAGGAAGGCTAGAGAGATGGTTCAGCAGTTAAGACGCTTGCCTGCAAAGCCTAACCACTGAGGTTCAATTCCCCACTACCCATGTAAAGCCAGATGCACAAAGTGGTGCATACGTCTAGAGTTTGCTTGCAGTGGCTAGAGGCCTTGGTGTGCCCATGAGCTCTCTCTCTCTCTCTCTCTCGCTCTTTCTCCTTGCACATAAACGGATAAAAATATTTTTTTAATTTAATTTATTTATTTGAAAGCAATGGACAGAGAGAGAGAGAGAGAGAGGATGGGCGCACCAGGGCCTCTAGCCACTGCAAATGAACTCCAGACGTGTGCACCCCCTTGTGCATCTGGCTAACGTGGGTCCTGGGGAATTGAGCCTCAAACTGGGGTCCTTAGGCTTCACAGGCAAGTGCTTAACCGCTAAGCCATCTCTCCAGCCCTGCATAAAAATATTTTTTAAGAGCTGGAGAGATGGCTTAGCAGTTAAGGCACTAGCCTGCAAAGCCCAAGGACCCAGGTTTGATTCCCCAGTACCCACTTAAAGCCAGACACACTAGGTGGCACATGCATTTGGAGTTCATTTGCAGTGGCTAGAGGCCCTGGAACACCCATTCTTTCTTTCCTTCTCTCTCTCATAAGTAAATAAATAAAAATAAAATATAAAAAAGTTGAAGCTGGGTGTGGTGGTGCACACCTTTAATCCCAGCACTCGGGAGGCAGAGATAGGAGGATCACTGTGAGTTTGAGGCCACTCTGAGACTACATAGTGAATTCCAAGTCAGCCAGAGCTAGAGTGAGACCCTACCTCGAAAAACCAAAAATAAATAAATAAATTAATTAATTAATTAAAAAAAATATATATGTTAAAAATGTTTTTTAAAACAGTATTAGCCTTCTTTGTGTTATGTGGCTTTTCCTGGGGAGCTATGACCAAACATCTCTTCACCCCAGATAAAGAAACAATTCCAGCATGGTGTGGTGGCGCACACTTTTAATCCCAGCACTTGGGAGGTAGAGATGGGATCACTGTGAGTTCAAGGCCAGCCTGAGACTACAGACTAAGTTCCAGGTCAGTGCTTGGGCTGGAATGAGACCTTACTTTGAAAAACAAAACAAGAAAAAATTAAAAAAAGGAAAGAAAGAAAGAAACAATTCCACCTATGTATAGGTGGTGAAACTTTTTGGGGGGCGGGGCTTTTTGAGGGTCTCACTCTAGCCCAGACTGACCTGGAACTCATTCTGTAGCCCAGACTGGCTTTGAACACACAGTGATCCTCCTACCTCTTGCCTCCAGAGTGAGTGTTTGGATTAAGAGCATGAGCCACCACACCTGGCTTCCAATAAGTTTAATTGACTTTACTTACTGAAATATGGATGAGGAGTTAGTTACAAGACCACAGGAAACTTATAGGCAGCTATACCACAAAAGAAGGGCTAGAGTGAGACTCTGTTTAAAAGGAAAAAGATGTAGATAGATGGGCAGACAGATGTGCAGCTGTAGACACAGATATAGATGTCTTAGAAGAAGACATGTAAGATACTCCTAGATGTTATCTTATTCATTGTCCCTCTTTTAGACTGACTTAAATATCTTTCTGAGTCTGTCAGGTAGTCGCGGTGGCTCACATCTGTAATCCCAGCCTTCGGATTCTGAGGCAGGTGGAGTACTGAGAGTTAGAGGCAAGTGAGAGCTACACAGTGAGTTGTAGGTCAGCCTTGACCACAGTGTGGGACCATGTCTCCAATGAATGAGAACTGGAGAGATGGCTTAGCAGTTAAGGGCTGAAGAATGCTCTTCACACTAACAGAGAATGGGCTGGAGAGACGCGCTACTGGTTAAGGCACTTGCCTGTGAAGCCTAAGGACCCAGGTTCAATTCTCCATTACCCACATAAGCCAGATGCACAAAGTGGCACATGCATCTGGAGTTTGTTTGCAGTGGCTAGAGGCCCTGGCATATCCATCCTCCCTCTCTCTCTCTCTCTCTCTCTCTCTCTCTCTCTTTCAAATAAAGAAATAAATAGCCAGGTATGGTGGCACATGCCTTTAATCCCAGCACTCAGGAGGTAGAGGTAGGAGGATCACCATGAGTTTGAGGCCAGCCTAAGACTACATATTGAATTCCAGGTCATCTTGGGCTAGAGCGAGACCCTACCTCAAAAAACTAAAACAAACAAAAAATTATATAAAAAAGAATTAAATTAAATCTGATTTTTATTGACAACTTCCATAATTGTAGACAACAACCCATGGTAATTACCTTCCTCTCCCCACTTTCCCCTTTGAAACTCCACTCTCCATCATGCCCCTTCCCCCTCTCAATCAGTCTCTTTTATTTTGATGTCATCATCTTTTCCTCCTATTATGATGGTCTAAATGTGTAGCCCAGGCTGGCCTTAACCTCCTGATCCTCCTGCCTCTGCCTCTTTAGTAACATTCTACCAGTGTGTGCCACCACAACCAGCTTATTATTTATTTATTTTTAAAATATATATTATTTATTTATTTATTTGAGAGAGAAAGAGGTAGAGAGTGAGAGTGAGAGAGAAAGAGAATGGGCAAGCTAGGACCTCTAGCCACTGCAAACAAACTCCAGATGCATGCACCCCTTTGTGATCTGGCTTACATGGGTCCTGGAGAATCAAACTGGGATCCTTTGGCTTTGCAGGCAAATGCCTGAACTGCTAAGCCATCTCTCCAGCCCCCTTATTATTTATTTTAAAAATAATTTTTTATCTATTTATTCATTCACTTATTTGCAACCAAAGAGAGATAGAGAGAAGGGACATAGAGAGAATGGGTGTGCCAGGGCCTCCAGCAGCTGCAAACGATCTCCAGATGCATGTGCCACTTTGTGCATCTGGCTTTATGTGGGTATTGGGGAATCAAACTCAGGTCATTAGACTTCGTAGGCAAGCGCCTTAACTGCTAAGCCACCTCTCCAGCCCCTTTGTTTTTTCGAGGTAGGATCTCACTCTAGTCCAGACTGACCTAGAACTCATTCTGTAACTCCAGGCTGCCCTCAAACTCATAGCCATCTTCCTACCTCAGCCCCAAGTGCTGGTATTAAAGGCATGAGCCACCATGCCCAGCTGTATTTTTTTTAAATAATTTTAAAAAACATTTATTTGAGAGAGAGAAAAAAGCAGATAGAGAGAAAGAGAATGGGCACACCAGGGCCTCCAACCACTGCAAGTGAACTCCAGATCTATGTGCCACCGTGTGCATCTGGCTTACTTAGATCCTGGGGATTTGAACTGGGGTCCTTTGGCTTTGCCAGCAAGTGCCTTATCTGCTAAGCCATTTCTCCAGCCCTGTATTTTTCTTTTTTAGTGTAAAATACACTTAAAAATCACACCATTTAAACCATTTTTTAAATTAGTTTTATTCTAATCCAAGCTGACCTAAAACACATTATGTAGCCCAGACTGGCCTTGAACTCATGGTGATCCTCCTCCTACCTACCAGCCCTTGGGATTAAAGGTGTGCACCACCATGCATGGCTTTTATTTATTTATGAGAAAGAGAGAGAGAATGGGTGCGCCAGGGCCTCTAGCCACTGCAAGCGAACTCCAGACACATGCGCCACATTGTGTATCTGGCTTACATGGGACCTGGAGAATCAAACTTGGATCCTTAGGCTTCCCAGGCAAGTGCCTTAACTGCTAAGGCATGTCTCCAGCTTTTTTTTGTTTTTGGTTTTTCGAAGTAGGATCTCACTCTAGCTCAGGCTGATCTGGAATTCATTGTGTAGTCTCAGAATGGCCTTGAACTCATAGTGATCCTCCTGGGATCCTGGGATTAAAGGCATGCACCACCACACCTGGTTTACTTATTTATTTATTTTATGTAGAGATTCACTCTAAGCCACGCTGACCTGGAATTCATTATGTAGTCTCAGGGTGGCCTTGAACTCATGGTAATCCTTCCACCTCTGCCTCCTGAGTGCTGGGATTAAAGGCTTGCACCTCCATGCCTGGCTTTTTAATAAAAATGTTTTATTTATTTATTTATTTATTTGACAGAGAAAGAAAGAGAGAGAGAATGGGTGCACCAGGGCCTCCAGCCACTGCAAATAAACTCCAGATGCGTGCATCCCTGTGTGCATCTCGCTAATGTGGGTCCTGGGGAATTGAACCTGGGTTCTTTGGCTTTGTAGGCAAATGCCTTAATCGCTAAACCATCCCTCCAGTCCCCCCCTTTTTTTTATTTTATTGAATTATTTTGGTTTTTTGAGGTAGGGTCTCAGTCTAGCCCAGACTGACCTGGAATTCACTATGTAGTCTCAGGCTGGCCTCGAACTCACAGCGATCTTCCTACCTCTGCCTCCCAAGTGCTGGGATTAAAGGTGTGTGCCACCACTTACAATTTATTTGTGTGTGAATATGTGAGTGCGGGCGTTTGCATGCCGTGGCGCTGGTGTGGAGGTCAGAAGACAACCTTGCCTGCCCATCTCATTTGAGGCAGGATTTCTCACTCTGGAGTCTCACTCTTCTGTTGGCTGTGCTTGTCACAAGCTCCCGGGGAAATCCGTCTGTCTCTGCCTGGCATTCTGCCGTCAGTGTGTTGGGATTACAGAAGCCTGCCACAGCTTCCAGCGTTTTTACGTGGAGTCTGGGATCAAACTCTAGTGCTACCACTGCAAGTGCTTTACCCATTTGAACCAGTTTTAAGAGTTCCATCACAGTTAATACGTTCACGTGGTTGTGTAACCATCATCACCATCTGCCACGAGAAACTCCCCCCCCCCCCCCCGCCGGGGAGGCGCAAGCACACATGAGATAGGGCTCAACGACGGACCAAAGTACCTTTACACCAAAACCAGTTTCAGGGGCTGGAGCAATGGCTTAGCAATTCAGGCACTTACCTGCAAGGCAAAAGGACCCAGGTTTGAGTCCCCAGGACCCACGTAAACCAGATACACAAGGTGGTCCACACGTCTGGAATTCAATTGTACTGGCTGAATGCCCTGGCACACCCATTCATTCTCTCTTTCTCTCTCTCTCAAGTCAATAAAAATAAAACATACTTTAAAAAAAAAACCACTTTTGGTGAACCCGTGCATTTATTGGGTCACTTACAGAGCAGGGTGACTCAAGGGAGCTGCATCACCACAAAGTCCCACCCCAACCCAGATGGCAACCTCATGGAAGGTGCATCATAGAGTCCCTTAAGTGGTGGCACCATTGAGAAGTGTCATCCCATCCTGGGTGATGACCTCACCATAGCCACTTAGATGATGCTTCCTGTGTTGAGATCAACCCCGTAGATGCTCGTCCCTCAGCCTTAGGGTGACGGCTTTCTTATAGAGCATGGAGACCCCAAAATATCTGCACCATCAGGAAATTCCATCCCATCCTAGCTAGCGATCTCATGGAAGCTGCATCATGGACTCCCACTTCTAGGTAACCGTCAACCTCCTGTATAATCTAGCTTTTTCCCAAATCACTTACAGCTGCGGGGAGGGTGGGTTGGAACAATTGCTGGAATTCCAGGTGAGGATCTTGTGACCCTCTCCACCTCCATCTACTAGGGAGTTGTCAATAACTGTTACCATCCCTGTAGACCTTGTATCACCTTGTTCCAAAGTTGCCATAGCTACCAGGCCAAAGCATTCTTTACTGCAAGATGGCTTCATGTTATGTCCAGAGGAAAAACACCATATGACAGAGAGAATTGGAGTACCAGGACCTCAGCCACTGAAATTGAATGGTTGAAACTTTATACACTTAATTAAAAAAAAATTATTTGTGGGGCTGGAGAGATGGCTTAGCAGTTAAGGCATTTGCCTGTGAAGCCTAAGAACATAGGTTCCAATCCCCAGTACCCATGTAAAACAGATGCACATAATGGCGCATGCGTCTGGAGTTCCTTTGTAGTGGCTAGAGGTTCTGGTGCACCCATTCTCTATCTGCTTCTTTCTCTCTCAAATAAATAATAAAATAACTCTAAAAAATTTATTTGTGGCCAGGCATGGTGGCACACGTCTTTTATCCCAGCACTCAAGAGGCAGAGGTAGGAGGATCACTGTGAGCTCAAGGCCAGCCTGGGCTAGAGTAAGACCCGATCTCCAGAAACTAAATAATAAATAATATTTTTAAAAAATTATTTGTGCCTATGTACAATAGAGTCTGTTGCTGATGCAAATGAACACCAGATACAGACACCACTTTTTGTGGCTGGTTTTACATGGGTGCTGGGGACTTGAACCTGGGCTGACAGGCTTTTCAAGCAAGCATCTTTAACTGCTGAGTCATCTCTTCTGCCCAATCTGTACATTTAAACTATAACTCTCCATTCACCCCTCCTCCGGCTCCTGGCAACAGCTGCTTAGCTTTTCTAGAAGCCTCTGTAGCGGACTGCTTCCCTGCACTGACCACCTTGCTGGAGTCTTGCCTTGCAGAACTCCTGTCTAATAAATCCTTGCTTCCCCACCTTACACCCATTGGAACCTCCTGGGAAACTTGCCCAGTGAAATCACCAAGGACTGTTTAAAATTTTCCAGTTCTTGGACACCATCCCCACAGGGCCTTATTTAACTATTTTGAGGGACAGCTCAGGTATCAGTGTTTTTAAGACTCCCTGGGGGATGCCCACATGCAGCCCCTGCTGAGAACTGAAACCTGAAGTGCTCCAAATCTCTGCCCAACTTCCAACTTGCTCTGGCTGGATGTCTGTGATGTGCTTCTAACCTGCCCATATCCCTAGGTGGATTCCAGAATGGCTCAAGCCTCCCCCAGTAGATACCAGACAGGGAGATACAGTACAGTCTTCCAGAAGCCTTGGAGGGCACACAAAGAGGAAACATGCAGAGTTCAGGTTCAAGTAGGAGGACTCTGCACCCATCAGCCACGGGTCAGGCAGTCTACAGAGACTTCCTGGTTCCCTTCTTTGGAAGTCGTGCCTGGGCTCACAGAAGACGGGGAGGGGCTAGGACCAGAAAACACACCCCTTTGCCAATCAGATGTTGCAATTCGGTCCAGTAAAGAGCAGTGGCTAATGGCCACAGCAGCACAATGGGGTATGTGTGTGGTGGTGACTGCCCCTTCCCTGCAGGGACTTCTGAACTGCGGATTCCCCAGGCCTTCTGCAAGTGGCGTCCATCCGTGCAGCAAGTTCATCAAATGCTGGCCTTGCTTCTCCTTTAGTGCCTTCCCTTTTCATCCTCCTTCGCCCAGAGCAGGGGGAGGGGCAGAGGCCAGGGCCGGCCAGCTCACTCGCTGGAGCCAGGTGGCCTCCTCCAGAGTCTTAAAGTGTGGAGGTTAAGGGCAGTGATGGACACTGGACAGCACAAAGTCAGATCCTGCCCTGTCTGTCCTCTGTTGTTTCCTACTCACTGCAAGACTGGACAGACACATTTTCAGGTTCTGCCTGGACACACAGCCTCCTGGTGAATATAGGCAACATCATGTATTGACTTAAGAGAGATTTACTGGAGATGTTGCCTGAGGAGGCTGTGACAAAGTTCAGGAAATCTGAAATTGTGGTGCCAGTACAGCCATGCCCTCTCTGAAACGTACAGGGAGGATCCCTGCCTGCTGTTTAGTTTCTGGCAGTTGGTTGGCAATTTTTGGTTTTGACTTGTAGATGTGTTGCTCCAGTTTCCTGTCTTTTTCCCCTCCAGTGCTGGTGCTAGAACCCAGGCCCTCAGGCATACTAGGCAAGCACTTACCCGCTGACCTACATCACAGCCTTCTAGTTTCCTGTCTTTCCATGGCCTCTTCTTTCTGTGAATGTCTATCTCTGGGTCCAAATCCCCGCTCTCTGTAAGGACACTGTTGCAGTCAGGTTCACATTGCCGGCAGAAATCACCCGACCAAGAGCAGCTTTCGGGAAAAAAGGGTTTATTTTGGCTTACAGACTTGATGGGAAGCTCCATGATGGCATGAGCAGAGGGTGGACATCACCCCCTGGCCAACATAAGGTGGACAATAGCAACAGGAGAGCATGCCAAACACTGGCAAGGGGAAACTGGCTATAACACCCATAAGCCCACCCCCAACAATACACTGCCTCCAAGAGGCATTAATTCCCAAATCTCTATCAGCTGGGAACCTAGCATTCAGAACACCTAAGTTTATAGGGGACACCTGAATCTAACCATCACAGACACCAGTCCTATTGGGTTAGAACTTCCCCCCGCCTTCTTTCTTTTAGGTGGTGTTTGTTTGTTTGTTTGTTTGTTTTGTTTTGTTTTGTTTTCCTGAGGTAGGGTCTCAAACTAGCTCAGGCTGACGTGGAACTCACTCTGTGGTCACAGGCTGGCATCAAACTCACAGAGATCCTCTTACCTCTGCCTCCAGAGTGCTGGGATTTAAGGTCTTACTCTAGCTCAGATTAACCTGGAGGTCTTTCCATAGTGCAGGCTGCCCTCAAACTCATGATGATCCTCCTACTTCACCCTCTGGGATTACAAACTGAACCACCATACCTGGGTAGAACCCTTCTTAGATCACTTAATTTTAACTTGATTACCATGAAAGACCCTATTTCCAGATGCAGCTGTATCCTGAGGTACTGGTTGGGAGGCCCTGATTTAGATCATAACAACTGTCCATGCTGTGGCAAGTGCCAGGGCTGTCACAGTGAGCTCAGTGAATATTCCCATGAAATGTTTGACTGAAGTTTGTTTGTTTTGAAATAGTCACATGTAGCCCACCTGACTTGGAACTCATGTAGCTGAGGATGACCTTTAATCTCTATCCTTCTCCTTCTACCTCCCAAGTGTTGGGATTACAGGTGTCTTTTTTTACCAGGCTGACCTGGAATTCACCATGTAGTCTCAGGGTGGCCTCGAATTCAGGGCAATCCTCCTACCTCTGCCTCCTGAGTGTTGGGATTAAAGGCATGTGCCACCACATCTGGCTTCTATATATCTTTTTTTAAATATTATTTGTCATTTGTGAAACACCTTTGGAGTGCATTTCTTTTATTAATTTTTAATTTATTATTATTATTATTGTTATTTTTTTGGTTTTCAAGGTAGGGTCTCACACTAGCTCAGGCTGACCTGGAATTCACTATGTAGTCTCAGGGTGGCCTTGAACTCATGGTGATCCTCCTACCTCTGCCTCCCCAAGTGCTGGGATTAAAGGCGTGCGCCACCATGGCTGGTTTATTTTTTATTTTTATTTATTTGAGAGTGACAGACAGAGAGAAAGAGGCAGATAGAGAGAAAGAGAGAATAGGCATGCCAGAGCCTCTAGCCTCTGCAAACCAACTCCAGATACATGCTCCCCCTTGTGCATCTGGCTTATGTGGGTCCTGGGGAATTGAACCTAGGTTCTTAGGCTTCGCAGGCAAACGCCTTAACCACTAAGCCATTTCCCCAGCTCTATTTTTTATTTTTTTATATTTTATTTATGAGAGAGAGAGAGAAAAAAAAAAGGGCTTGCCAGCACCTCCAGCCACTGCAAATGAACTACAGATGCATGCACCACCTTATGTGGGTCTTATGTGGATCTTGGGGAATTGAACTGAGGTCCTTTGGCTTTGCAGGCAAATGCCTTAACCTCTAAGCCATCTCTCCAGTCCTTATTTTTAATTTTTATTTATTTATTAGACACACACACACACAGAGATAGAGAGTGAGAATGGGCATGCCAGGGTCTCTAGCCACTGCAAATGAACCCCAGTCATATGCGCCACCTTGTACACCCGGCTTACATAGGACCTGGAGAATCGAACCTGGGTCCTTAGGCTTCACAGGCATGTGTCTTAACCACTAAGTCATCTCTCCAGCCCTTTCTTATTTTTTTTAAAAACTTCTTTCATTTAATGATGCAAAACAGGAACTCTGACTTGATATACATCCACACGTAACCTTTCTCTCATATTCCCAACTCAGACTGGAAACTCCAGAGGAGTTGCTGTGATCACTTTATGGAACACACCCACCATGTATTTCCAATGTTTATTCAAGTCCATTTCTTCTTTTATACTCTAAAACATCTTCATTATATTGATTGATGAGAGCCCTTGCCATTTCAGTGGAGGCCAGCAGTCACGACAAGGGGCACAGCACTGTGGAAGGTGCCATCTTGCTGGTCATGCTCCCTTATTTTGTTTTTATAAAAAAATACTTTATTATTTATTTGCAAGGCGAGAGAGAGAATGAACACGCAAGGGCCTCCTGTTACTACAAATAAACTCCAGATGCATGTGTCACCTTTTGCATCTGGCTTTTTGTGTGAGCACTGGGGAATTAAATCTGTGTTGTCAGGTTTTGTAAGCAAGATTTTAGCTGAGGAGCCATCTCTCCAGCTCCTTATTTTATTTTTAATCTGATTTTTCTAATTTAAAAAATTTATATATTTGAGAGAGAGAGAGAGGGAAAACAAAAAAAGCAGATAGAGAGAATGGGCAAGCCAGGACCTCTAGTCACTACAAACAAACTCCAGACACATGTGCTGCGTTGTGCATCTGGCTTACATGGGTACTAGGGAATCAAACCTGGGTCCTTAGGCTTCACAAGCAAGCATCTTAACTGCTAAGTCATCTCTCCAGCCCTTGTCTTTTTTTTTTTTAATTTTTATTTATTTATTTGAGAGCGTCAGAGACAGAAAGAGGCAGATATAGAGAGAGGGAGAGAATGGGCACGCCAGGGCCTCCAGCCACTGCAAACGAACTCCAGATGCGTGCGCCCCCTTGTGCATCTGGCTAACGTGGGCCCTGGGGAATCGAGCCTCTAACCGGGTCCTTAGGCTTCACAGGCAAGCGCTTAACTGCTAAGCCATTTCTCCAGCCTGCCCTTGTCTTTTTTAAAGCCACCTTTTCATTTTTCTTATTTATTATTGTTGTTTTTATTGTTATCATTATTATTTTTTCTTTAAAGTTTTATTTATTTATTCATTTGAGAGATCAAGAGAGGGAAAGAGGCAGACAGAGAAAGAGAGAATGGGCACATCAGGGCCTCCAGCCACTGCAAAACGAACGCACATGTGTTACATTGTGCATCTGGCTTACGTGGGTCCTGGGGAATTGAACTGAGGTCCGTTGGCTTTGCAAGCAAACATCTTAACTGCTAAGCCATCTTTCCACCTCCTCCTCATTATTATTATTATTATTTGGTTTTTCGAGGTAGGGTCTCACTCTAGCCCAGGCTGACCTAGAATTCACTCTAGTTTAGGGTGGCTTAGAACTCATAGTGATCCTCCTACCTCTGCCTCCGGAGTGCTGGGATTAAAGGTGTGTGCCACATGCCTGGCCACTTTTCCTTTCTTTTTAATTATTTTCCTTTTCTTTTCTTTTTTCTTTTTCTTTTCTTTTCTTTTCTTTTTTTTTTTTTTTTTTTTTTTTTTTTTTTTTTTGAGATAGGGTCTCAACCTAGCCCAGGATGACCTGGAATTTACTCACTCTGTATTCTCAGGGTGGCCTTGAACTCATGGTAATCCTCCTACCCTGTGCATCTGGCTTATGTGGGACCTGGAGAACCAAACCTGGGTCCTCAGGCAAATCAAATGCCTTAACTGCTAAGCCATCTTTCCAGCCCTTGTTTTCTTTTTCTCTTCTCTTCTCTTCTCTTCTCTTCTCTTCTCTTCTCTTCTCTTCTCTTCTCTTCTCTTCTCTTCTCTTTTCAGCAGGGTCTTGGTCTTGCTCTAGCCCAGGCTGACCTGAAATTCGCTAGTCTTAGGCTGGTTTTAAACTCATCAATCTTCCTACCTCTGCTTCCTGAGTGCTAGAATTAAAGGCCCAGCTTTTTTTTTTTTTTTTTTGGTTTTTTGAGGTAGAGTCTCACTCTGGCCTAGGCTGACCTGGAATTCACTGTGTAGTCTCAGGGTGGCCTTGAACTCATGGTGATCCTCCTACCTCTGCTTCCCTAGTGCTGGGATTAAAGGTATGCACTACCACACCTGGCTTTATTTTTGGGTTTTTAAGGCAGGGTCTCACTCCAGCCCAGACTCACCTGGAATGGTGATCCTTCTACCTCAGCCTTCTGAGTACTGGATTTATTTATTTTTTATTTGGTTTTCACCTGCATTTCTGTGGACCCAATTGCCAGATCCCCATTTCACAGAGAGGGAGACAGAATTTCAGAAACCTGCATTGACTTGCTCAGGGTCACATGACTAATGAGTCAAAACTGCACGCTTCACACTTCATCCTGTTTGATCCCCAGAAAGTTGAAGTGCGGTTTCCAATGTCATGTGGCTAATAAGGTAGCAGTACTTGAACCCCAGCAGTCTGGCTCCAGCATCCATTTCTTCACCACCACCATATGGCTCCCTCCTCTGACATGCCTGATATGTCTTTCATGGCCCTTTGCTGTGCAGCAGGTCCAGCCGGATTGTTCAGTATTCTCTCCATGTTCAGCAGAAGGTCCTGTTTGTCATTTTTTGGGGGGGGGTTGCTATGGATTATAGCCCAGGGCCTTGTACAGTGTTAAGCACACACTGTACGCTCCAAGCCTCAGAATAGCCTTTTAAGCATTTGATTTATCATGCAGTATTTTATCCATTCAAAAAAAAAAAAAAAAAAAGAAAGAAAGAAAGAAAGAAACTCTGTGACCCTGTGATTGGGCTAGAAATGTAAACTCAGTGGGTTTGAGTGTTTATCTAGCAGGCATGAATCCCTGGGCTTCATCCCCAGCAGCGTAGAAAACCAGGTGTGGGGGCAGGGGCAAAGGTTTAGTAGACAAATATTTGCTCCACAAGTGGAAGGACTGAAGTTGGACCCTCCGCACCGTGTAGATGCTGGGGGAGTGGGGTAGTCCAGGCATCCATAACCCCCGTGCTTGGGAGGTTGACCAGGTAGACGAGCTGAGTCAGTGAGCTCTGGGTTCAAGTGTCGAATAAAGTGGAGAGTGATTGAAGACACCCAATGTCAACCTCTGGCCTTCATGCATATGCACACTGATTTGCACCAACACCGGCACACAAATGCACCCTCATGCTTATGAACACACATATAGACGTGCATGCTCATTTCATGCATACACACACTCACACACACACACACACACTTAGTATTGGGGAGATGGAAGCTGGAGGATCAGGAAATAAAGGTCATCCTCTGCTGTATACTAAATTTGAGGCTACCCTGGGCTACATATGATCATTTCTTTTTCCTTTTTCTTTTTAATTTTTTTTACATTGACAACTTCCATAATTATAGACAATAAACCATGGTAATTCCCTGCTCCCCAACTTTCCCCTTCGCAACTCTACTCTCCATCATATACCCCCCCTTCAGTCTGTCTTTTATTTTGATGTCATCATCTGTTCCTCCTATTATGATGGTCTTGTGTAGGTAGTGTCAGACACTGTGAGGTCATGGATATCCAGGCCATTTTGTGTCTGGAAAATTACATTGTAAGAAGTCCTATCCTTCTTTTGGCTCTTACATTCTTTCTGCCACTTCTGCAATGGACCCTGAGCCTTGGAAGTGTCATAAGATCATTTCTAAAACAAAACAAGGGTTGGTGAGATTGCTTAGTGGTTAAGGAGCTTGCCTGCAAAGCTTATGACCTGGGTTTGATTCCCCAGTACCCATGTAAAGCCAGATGCACAAAGTGGTGCCTGCATTTGGAGTTCGTTTGCAGTGACTGGAGGCCCTGGGGTGGCCATTCTGTCTGTTTCTCTTCTCTCTCTATCTCTCTCTCTCTCTCTCTGATTTCAAATAAATAAAATAAAATAAAATAAAATAAAATAAAATAAAATACCTCCTCCATGTAGACCAGCTGACAGAAAGCTAGAAGAAGCCATTCTGCATGCAGTTCCATGGGAGAAAGAGAAATTACCAGTGAAGATACTCAACAGTGGAGACTGCAAGCCTTATATTTTGTCAGCCAGGCCAAATGAGCCAATGGGTGCAATAGTGGCACATCTATCATGGTGGAAACCACCTGCCCTCTAATTGGACTGGAGGCCAGCTCCATGGGAGAGAATACATCCCTGATACTGAAAACTTAAAACAGGGGTAGTCATGAGCCCTAGGGGTATAACATCTAATGTTGTCTGGCTAAATGTATATACTATGCTTATCAAACTGTCCAGTAAGCACTTCTTTTAATGTTCATACCCTTATATTAATGCTACTCTCACTTTTGGTAGAGAATCTTCTCTTTTCAGATGGCAGTGACCTTGGGATGACTCAGAAGGCATCATGGTGCTGGAAAGAAGTGACAGGAGTGCTCAGCACTGCAATATCTCTTCCACACCTTCCAAGGCTCAGGGTCCATTGCAGAAGAGATGGCGGAAAGAATGTAAGAGCCAAAGGAAGGGTAGGACTCCTTACAACGTGCTCCCCCAGACACAAAATGG
Source organism: Dipus sagitta (assembly GCA_036346955.1). Taxonomy (NCBI): domain Eukaryota; kingdom Metazoa; phylum Chordata; class Mammalia; order Rodentia; family Dipodidae; genus Dipus; species Dipus sagitta. The sequence continues at coordinate 18,220,623 of CM070778.1, forward strand.
CCTGGATATCCATGACCTCACAGTGCCTGATACTACCTACACAAGACCATCATAAGAGGAGGAAAAGATCATGACATCAAAATAAAAGAGAGACTGATTGATAGGAGATATGATGGAGAATGGAATTTCAAAGGGGAAAGTGGGAGGAGGGAGGGCATTACCATGGGATATTTTTTATAGTCATGGAAGTTGTTAATAAAAAAAAAATTGACAGCTGGGCATGGTGGCGCATGCCTTTAATCCCAGCACTCGGGAGGCAGAGGTAGGAGGATTGCCATGAGTTCGAGGCCACCCTGAGACTACATAGTGAATTCCAGGAGAGCCTGAACTAGAGTGAAATCCTACCTCAAAAAGCAAAAACAAAAACAAAAAATTTGAAAATAAATAAATAAATAAAATAAATGTCTAAAACAAAACAAAAGCCATGCATCTGCCACTTGGCTTAAAAAGAAACACTAAGAGCCAGGTGTGGTGGCGCACACCTTTAATCCCAGCATTTGGGAAGCAGAGGTAGGAGGATCGCTGTGAGTTTGAGGCCACCCTGAGACAACATAGTGAATTCCAGGTTAGCCTGAGCTAGAGTGAAACCCTACCTCGAAAAACAAACAAACAAAAAAAAAAAGCAACACTAAACTGGGCATAAGTGGCACATGCCTTTAGTCCCAGCACTCGAGAGGCAGAGGTAGGAGGATAGTTGTGAGTTCAAGGCCAGCCTGAGACTACATAGAGAATTCCAGGTGAGCCTGGGCTAGAGTGAGACCCTACCTTGAAAAACAAAATAAAACAACAGCAACAACAACAAAAAGCAACACTGACTTGTTAGTCCAGCATGATCTCATTCCCTGGTTGTGTCTCTACCCTAAAGGTATTCAGGAATCTAGCACCATGAAGGTGACAGTCATGTCCAGCCACCCATCTTCAGAAACACCAAGTTCCTTTTGATGGAGGGCAAAGGTTTTTGAACTTAATTCTTGACAAGGAAGCATAGGAGTAAGTGGAGTGGGAGTTATAGCTTGAAGGGAATCTCTCTTGGAAACATATTATGCCAAGATCTCAGAGAGAGAAAGAGGGAAAGATATTTATAGAGTAATACCAACTGCTTAGGAATAAAACATTGAAAACAGCCCGCAGGGGTTTCCTCCCTGACTGCATCCTCCTAGATAAAACCCACTCCTCAATTTGGGGCTTGTCATCTTGAGCTGAATCTTAGTGGGGAAACGAGGGTTTGCATTTTCATGTGGGTGTGTGGGGAGCACAGCTAGACAAAGACCCAGAGCAGTGACCTTGGGAGACAGGTGCTGGGCATGGCTGGCAGGCCGGGTGTGCACTTGTGGGGGAAGGGCCTGGGACAGTGAGGAGATTGCTGTGATTTGAGTGTGTTCCTCAAAATTTATGCATTAGAAACATTTGTTTTGTTTGTTGTTTCGAGGCAGGGTTTTCCTCTGGAACTCACTTTAGTCTTTAATTCAAGCCAGTCCTTCTACCTCAGACTCCCTAGTGCTGGGACTGAAGGCTTGCAACACCTATTATTATTATTATTATTATTATTATTATTTTATTATTTTCGAGGTAGGGTCTTAGTCTTGCTCTAACCCAGGCTGACCTGGAATTCACTCTGTAGTTCAGGCTGGCTCAAACTCACAGCGATCTTCCTACCTCTGCCTCCCAAGTGCTGGGATTAAAGGTGTACACCACCTCACTCAGCTAGAAACTTAAAAAAAAAATTATTTATTATTTGCAAGGAAGGAGAAAAAGAGAGGGATGGAAGGTGGGAGGGAGGGAATGGGTATGCCAGGACCTCTAGCCATTGCAAATGAACTTCTGATGCATGTACCACTTTGTGCATCTGGCTTTATGTGGGTCCTGGGGAATAAAACCCAGATTGTTAGGCTTTGCAAGCAAGTGCCTTAACCACTGAGGCATCTCTCTAGCCCCCACATTTAGGTAGTTTCAGGCATTTTTGGGTTTTCTTTCTTTTTTAACATATATTTTTTCTTTTTAAAAAAGTTAAAAATTTATTTTATTTGAGAGAGAGAGAGAGAGGCAGATATACAGAGAGAATGGGTTCATCAGCCCTTCAAAGAACTCCAGATACACATGCTACCTTGTGCATCTGGCTTATGTGGGTCTTGGGGAATCGAGCCTGGGTCCTTTGGCTTTGCAGACAAGCACCTTAATTTATAATCCATCTCTCCAGCCCTATTTTCTTTATTTATTTGTGTGTGTGTGTGTGTTTGTGTGTGTGTGTGTGTGTGTGTGTGTGTGTGAGAGAGAGAGAGAGAGAGAGAGAGAGAGAGAGAGAGAATGAGCTTGCTACGGCCTCTAGCCACTGAAAACAAACTCCAGATGCATGTGCCACCTTGTGCATCTGGCTTTACATTGAATGGGTACTAGGGAATTGAACCTTGTCTTTTGGCTTTGTAGGCAAGTGCCTCGACTGCTAAGCCTTCTCCCAGCCCTCTTTTTTGTTTTGTTTTGTTGTTTTTTTTTTGAGGTAGGGATTCACTCTAGCCCAGGCTGACCTGGAATTCACTATGTTGTCTCAGGGTGGCCTTGAATTCACCTTTATCCTCCTACCTCTGCCTCCCAAGTGCTGGGATTAAAGGTGTGCCCCACCACACCCTGGTCATCAACACCCCCTCACCCCCCCTACACCCCACCCTCACCTCCCCACTCCCCCTACCCCCCCACCCCCGCCAGATAGGAACTCCCTCTAGCCCAGGCTGATCTGGAATTCACTGTGTTGTCTCAGGGTGGCCTTGAATTCAAGGTGATCCTCCTACCTCTGCCTCCCAAGTGCTGGGATTAAAGGTGTGCACCACCACCACACCCCGCCCATCAACTGCCCCCCCATCAACCTCCCCCCCTCCCCAGATAGGAACTCCCTCTAGCCCAGGCTGATCTAGAATTCACTGTGTTGTTTCAGGCTGGCCTCAAACTCACGGTGATCCTCCTACCTCTGCCTCCTGAGTGCTGAAATTAAAGGTGTGCACCAATACGCCTGGCTTCTTTCTTTCTTTCTATCTTATTTATTTGATTTTTTTTTCGAGGTAGGGTCCCACTCTAGCCCAGGCTGACTTGAAATTCATTATGTAGTCTCAGACTGGCCTCAAATTCACAGTGATCCTCCTACTTCTGCCTCCCCAGTGCTGGGATCAAAGGCACATACCATCACACCAGGCTGTAGTCTCTCTTTTTTTTTAATATTTCATTTATTTATTTGGGAGAGAGAGAGGCAGATAGATAGAGAGTGAGAATGGGAGCACCAGGGCCTCTAGCCACTGCAAAACTCCAGATGCATGTGCCACCTTGTGCATCTGGCTTACATGAGTACCAGGGAATCAAACCTGTTCCTTTGTCTTTGCAGGCAAGCACCTTAACCATGAAGCCATCTCTCTAGGCCCCATCTCTAGCCCTATTTTTGAGACGGGGTCTGTTACTGGCCTGGAACTCACCAAGGAGGCTAGACTGGCTGGCTGGAGATCCTTAGGGATCCACCTGTCTCTGCTTCCCCAGTGCTGAGATCACAAGTGCACATAACACCACAACCAATTTCTTTCTTTCCTTCCTCCCTCCCTCCCTTCTTTCTTCTCTTCTTCCCTCCCTCCTTCCCTTTCCTTCCTTCCTTCCTTTTTTATGAGAGAGAGAGATAATTGTCCTGCCAGATCCTCCATTCACTGCAATTGTACTCCATATGCATGTGCCACTTTGTGTGCATGTGTGACCTTGTGTTACCTCGTGTGTCTGGCTTACGTGAGACCTGGAGAGTCAAACATGGGTCCTTAGGTAACACCTTCACAGGTAAGCACCTTAACCACTAAACCATTTCTCTAGCCCTCTTTCTTTTTTTTTAAGTATTTAATTTATTTATTTGAGAGAGACAGGAAGAGGGAGAGAGAGAGAATGGGCACATCAGGGCTACCAGCCACTGAAAACTAACTCCAGATGCGTGTACCACCTTGTGCATCTGGCTTACATGGGTACTGGGGAATCGAACTTGGGTCCTTAGGCTTTGCAGCAAAGTGTCTGAACCTCTAAGCCATCTCTCCAGCCCAGATTGTTATTGTGTGTGTGTGTGTGTGTGTGTGTGTGTGTGGTTTTTCAAGGTATGGTCTTGCTGTACCCCAGGCTGACCTGGAATTCACTATGTAGTCTCAGGGTGGCCTTAAATTCACGGCGATCCTCCTACCTCTACCTCCTGAGTGCTGGAATTAAAAGTGTATGCCACCATGTCTAGCTGGTTATTTTTTAAATTATTTATGGTTTTTTTTGCGGGGGGGTTTTGAGGTAGGGTTTCACTCTAGCCCAGGCTGACCTGGAATTCACTATGTAGTCTCAGGGTGGCCTTGAACTCACAGTGATCCTCCTACCTCTGCCTCCGGAGTGCTGCATTAAAGGCGTGTGCCACCACACCTGGCTTATTTTATTTTATTTTTTTTGTTGTTCTTTCTTCCTGTGTCAGTTACTTTGGTGTTACTGTGACAGTATAGGAGGAAAACAACTTAAAGGGCAGAATTGTTTATTTTGGCCTATGATTCCAGGGATTTCAGTCCATTGTCCTTGACTCTGTTGATCCTGGGCCACAGTAAGGTAGAATAAGCATGGTGGTGGGGGTCTGTGAAGAGACTGCTCACCTCAAGGTTGTCAGGAAGCAGAGAGCAAGACAGGGACAGGGTCCAGCTATAACCTTCAAAGGCACACCCTGAGTGGCCTACTTCTTTGCTAGAGTCCACTTCCTGAGGTTTCTGCTACCTCCCAAAATTGTGACACCACGGACTGCATAGATGGCTCGGCAGCTAAGGCCTAACCACCAAACTTCCATTGCCCAGGACCCACATATAGCTGAATGCACAAGGCGGCACAGGCACCTGAGGTTCCTTTGCAGCAGCTTGGGGCCCTGGCATGCCCATTCTGTCTGTCTCTCTCTGTTCGCAAATAAATAAGTAAAACTGTTTTTAAAAAATAGCGTCACCAGCAGGGGATGGACCAAGCCTCCCCACATGAGCCTGCGGGGGACATTTCATATTCAAACCATACACTCCTTTTGCTACGTAGCCCAGGCTGGTTTTAAATTCTCCATCACCATGCTTCTGCCTGCTAGTGCTGGGATTATAGCTAAGTGCCACTGCACTTGGCCTGGTTTACTTTTTTTCCCCCTTTCCTTTAAAAAAATACTTTTAGGGCTGGAGAGATGGCTCAGAGGTTAAAAGTACTTGCTTGCCAAGACTGCTGGCCTGGGTTTGATTCCCCAGTACCCACATAAAGCCAGATGCACAAAATGGTGCATGTATCTGGAGTTCATTCTGGTGCCCCCATCTCTCTCTCTTCTTGCAAATAAATAAATTAAAAATATTTTTAAGCCGGGAGTGGTGGTGCACGCCTTTAATCCCAACACTCGAGAGGCAGAGGTAGGAGGATCGCCATGAGTTCAAGGCCACCCTGAGACTACATAGTGAATTCCAGGTCAGTGTGAGCTAGAGTGAGACCCTACCTCGAAAAATAAAAAAGAAGGGGGGGGGGGAGCCTGGAGAGATGCCTCAGCAGTTAAGGTGCTTGACTGCAAAGCCTAATGGCCCAGGTTTCATTCCCCAGGACCCACATAAAGCCAGATGCACAAAGTGGTGCATGCATGTGGAACATGTTTGCAGTAGCTGGGGCCCTTGGTGTGCCCATTCTCTCTGTCTGTCTCTCTTCTTTCTATCTATCTCTCTGCTTGCAAATAAATAAATTTATTATTTGAGAGAGTGAGAAATAGAGAGTGGCAAGGAGAGGGAATGTATGGACATGCCAGGGTATCTTGCCATGGCAAATGAACCCCAGATGCATGCGCCACTTTGTGCATCTGGCTTTATGCGGGTATTGGGGAATTGACCCAGGGCTAACAGGATTTGCAAGTAAGTACCTTTAACCACTGAGCCATCACCCCAGCAATTTCTCCCCACCACACCACCCTTTTCTTTTTGAGGTAGGGTCGCACTCCAGCCCAAGCTGACCTAGAATTCACTATGTAATCTCATGGTGGCCTTGAACTCACTGCGATCCTCCTACCTCTGCCGCCCCAGTGCCAGGATTAAAGGCGTGCGCCACCACTCCTGGTGAAGTATCTTTTATTTGCTGTCATGTCAACTTCATGAAGTGTCCCTGTTGTCCCTGTTTTATAGATGAGGAATTGAGCCCTCTCCAGGTCCCAGCCCCTCAAATGCCAAGGTCATGCTCCACCACTTAAGGACCTTCTTCAAGTCCACATCCCTACCCCTAGTGCAGGGTCACTTCCTGTCCCCAGTCTGGAAGAGTGAGGTCCCATGAAGACAAGCATTGGGAGCTGGTGAGACACAAAGTCAATAACTGGATGACATCCCCTCTGAACTGGCTGAGAGGTGTCACAGGGGACAGCCAAACTGAATTGGGTGCTTGGACAAATCACCTTGGCTTAATGGCACCTCTGATTACCCCAGTGAGGATCTGGGCCTGGCTTGCATGCATTTGGTAAGCAAAGTTTCCTGGTATCTTGCCCTGAGCTGAAGCTCAGTGAAGGGTTGTGGAAGCAATTAGTGAGCTTGTAGTCCTTCCTGGAGACAGATGACCTCTCCAGGTCTCTTTTACCGGATAGGCCAGAAAAGAGCCGAAATAAACAGCCCAGCTTCACATCCCAAGCAGGGAGTTCCCCCCACATCCACATTCCTAACACGAGAGACTGTGAAAGGGCTGCGAGGCACCTCTCTGTCCCGTCAGGGAAGAAAGACTGTCAGGGGGCCATTCCCTCACCTAGGCCTCCCTGTCAGCCCTTTCCCATCCCGACTCTGCCCCCCGGATCCCCCAGAAAGAGCCGAGTTCAGAACCACAAGTCTGAAAAGGCCCCAGCGGGGCAGGCGTGGGATGGGCTGAGGTGTTTGTTTTTGAACGACCAGATTGGGCTGCCTAGAAAGGAGGAGGAGGGAAGGGAGGAGGGAGAGAGGGAGACAGGGCGGAGGGAAAGGGAAGATTAATTTGCTACTTAGATTCTAGGGCCAAGAACAGAAGCCTGCCTACCTCCCTTCCTCCACTTGGCATCGTCTGAGGGCTTGGTTGCTTTGGGGCATCCATGGTGGGGCGCGGGGGCATGGGAAAGCTGAGGGTCTGAGTGCGGATAGCCAGGGCCTGGCAAGCATGATTGAGGCTACTCACGGCCCCTGTCCACTGGGTTCTGGAAGAAAACCCGTAGGCTGACCCGCTCCAGGTCTCGGTTGAGCTCAGCCAGGTTCTGCCAGAGCTGGCTCAACAGCGGCACCTGCCGGCCGGGGCTCTCCCTGCAGGGGTGCCCCCCTCCTTCCCTGGGACCCCGTGGGTGAGTCACTCCTGGCCTGGATCCCCAGCTGTCAGATCAGAAAATGTCGCCCGCTTAGGAATGTCCTGAAGCGGCGGGGCTCTACCCTTCCGGTCACCACCTGTGCCCCTCATTCTACCCTGTCCGCCCAGGGCACAGACCGCCGGTTCTGAGCCAGCTCCGGAGAAAAACAGAATAAAATACCCCCAACTGTAGGAAGCCCCTGGTTTGGATAATTGTTTTGTTTATTTGCAGCACTGGAAATTGAACTCAGGGCCTTGTGCATGCTAGGCAAGTGATCTGCCAATGAATTACCCATAACCCCTTTTATACTTACATTAATAATAATAATAATAATTTGGTTTTTCGAGGTAAGCTCTTGCTCTAGCCTGGCTGCCCTGGAATTCACTATGAACTTACAGCGACCCTCTTACTTCTGCCTCCCGAGTGCTGGCATAATTTTTTTCTTTTGAGACAGTCTAACTCTGTAGTCCAGGCTGGCCTGCAACTTGTTATATAGGCCAGGCTGGCCTTCAATTTATGGCCATCGTCCCAGCACTGCCTCCCAAGAGCTGGAATTATGGATGTGTGCTACCACATCCAGACTTATTTTTTTTTAATTTTTAATTTTAATTTTAATTTTTTTGACTTTTCAAGGTAGGGTTTCACTCTAGCCCAGGCTGACCTGGAATTCACTATGTAGTCCCAGGCTGGCCTTAAACTCACAGCTTTCCTCCTACCTCTGCCTCCCAAGTGCTGGGATTAAAGGCATGTGCCATCGTGTCTGGCTAATTTTTTTTTTTTCAAGGTAGGGTTTCACTGTAGCTCAGGCTGACCTGGAATTCATTATGTGGTCTCAGGGTAGCCTAGAACTCATGGTGATCCTCCTACCTCTGCCTCCCTAGTGCTGGGACTAAAGGCGTGCACCAGCACACTTGGCTACTAAATTTTTTAATTTTATTTTTTGTTTGAGAGGGAAAGAACGAGGCAGAAAGAGAGAGAGAGAGAGAGAGAGAGAGAGAGAATGGGTGCTCCAGGGCCTTTGGTCACTGAAAATGAACTCCAGATGCATGTGTCATCTTGTGCATCTGGTTTATGTGGGTGCTGGGGATTCAAACCTGGGTTCTTTGGCTTTGCAGGCAAGCAGGCAGAGGTAGGAGGATCACAGTGAGTTCAAGGCCACCCTGAGACTACATAGTGAATTCCAGGTCATCCTGGGCTGGAGTGAAACCCTACCTTGAAAAAACAAAAACAAGCAAACAACAACAACAAAAAACCCAAACACACATACACACACACACACACACACACACACACACATTTTAGCCAAGTGTGTTGACATATGTCTTTAGTCTCAGCACTTAGGTGGATGAGGTAGGAGGATTGCTATGAGTTCAAGGCTAGTTTGGGTCTACAGAGTAAATTCCAGATCAGCCTGGCCTAGAGTGAACCTTCCTTGATAAAAGTAAAAAAAAAATTTTTTTTTTTTAGGGCTGGAGAGATGGCTCTGTGGTTAAGGTGATTGCCTGCAAAGCCTTATACCAAATTTGATTCCCTAGGACCCATGTAAAGCCAGATGCAACTAGGTGGCACATGCATCTGGAGTTTTCTTTCAGTGGCATAAGGCTTTGGTGTGCCTATTCTCAATCTCTCTCTCTCTTTGTCTCTCTGCTTGTAAATAAATAAATAAAATATTATTTATTTTTTAAACTATATTAAGAAAAGAGAGAGAGAAAGAGGCAGACAGAGAGAGTGAGAGAATGGGAGTGCCAGGGCCTCTAACCAATGCAAACAAATTCCAGACACATATGCCACCTTGTGCATCTGGCTTACGTAGGTTCTGCAGAATCGAACCTGGATCCCTAGGCTTCACAGGCAAATGCCTTAACCACTAAGCCATCTCTCCAGCCCCATTTTATTTTATTATTATATGTATATATTTTTTCAAGGTAGGGTCTTGCTCTAGCCTAGGCTGACCTGGAATTCACTATGTAGTCTCAAGGTGGCCTCAAACTCATGGCGATCCTCCTACCTCTGCCTCCCGAGTGCTGGGATTAAAGGCATGTCCCACTATGCCAGGTGTATTTTTTAGTGTTTTGAGGTCGGGTCTCACTGTAGCCCAGGCTGACTTGTAATTCACTATGTAGTCTCAGGGTGGCCTTGAACTCATGGCAATCCTCCTATCGGTGCCTCCTGAGCATTGGCATTAAAGGTGTATTCCACCACACTTGACTTTAATTTTTATTAATTATGAACTTTACTGTACAAACAAATCACATGTTGGTCATAGTCCCCTTGGGTTTTCCTCTTATATTCCCTCTCTCCCACTCCCAGTCCACTGAGGCCCCTCCTCAGTAGGGTTATTGGAATTCACTGTGGGGTTATGAATGCATCAGTCAGTGAAAAAAAAAAAATTTAGCCAGGCATGGTGGCCCATGCCTTTAATCTCAGCACTTGGGAGGCAGAGGTAGGAGGATCGCTGTGAGTTCCAGGTCACCCTGAGACTACAGAGTGAATTCCAAGTCAGCCTGGGCTAGAGTGAGACCCTACCTTGAAAAGCCAAAAAAAAAAAAAAAAAAAAAAAAAAAAAATCCTAGCACTTGAGAGGCAGAGATAGGAGGATCTCTGTGAGTTCAAGCCCACTCTGAGATTACATAGTAAATTCCAGGTCAGCCTGAGCTAGACTGAGACCCTACCTCAAAAAAAAAAGAAATTATTTGGACCTAATTTCAAGCTAATGGAAGAGTTTCAAGAATGATAAAAAGATCCTTCATATTCTTTATCAGATTTACCAGTTGCTAGAATTTTGCTCTCACACACATATGTGGGATGTATGTGCCTCAGTGGTATAGCATGTATCTAGCACTTACTTGTGAGAGGCCCTGGGTTCAGCCCCGGGCACTGTGTTTGAGCACCTGCCCCTTGACCCATACATTCATGAGCATTATTTCCTAAGAACAAGGACATTCTCTTGCATCACCAGAGACGACTTTTCACCTCATGGAAATCTATGCCTGGTTTAAGACTTTAATCTACTGTCTTTACTCCAAGGTGACTCAGAGGACCCTCCAGAGTCTATTTTTTCTCCCTCTAGTTTATGATCTGGACTGGGGTCACATGTTGATTTAACTCTCTTTTTCTTTTTTTTTTTTAATTTTTTAAGAATATTTTATTTTTATTTATTATTTATTTGAGAGAGGTGCAGAGAGAGAGAGACAGAAAGAGACAGAGAGACAGAGAGAGGATGGGCACACCAGGGCTTCCAGCCACTGCAAAAAAACTCCAGACACATGTGCAACCTTGTGCATCTGGCTTACATGGGTATTGGGGAATTGAACCTGGGTCTTTAGGCTTCACAGGCAAGCACTTAACCACTAAGCCATCTCTCCAACCCTAAAATTTTTTGTTTTTTTTCAAGTTAAGAGTCTCCTTAAATATTTATTTTTATTTTTGTTTATTTATTTGAGAGAGAGGAAGAGGGAGGGAAAGAGAGAGAATGGGTAGGCCAGGGCCTTCAGCTGCTGCCAACGAACTGCAGACGCATGTGTCACTTTGTGCATTGTGGGTCCTGGGGAATTGAACCTGGATCCTTTGGCTTTGCAAGCAAGTGCCTTAACCACTAAGCTAAGCTATCTCTCCTGCCCTGTCCTTTTCTTTTAAAATATTTTTATTTATGTGTGTATTTGCAAGGAGAGAGAGGCTATGGACATGCCAGGACCTCTTGCCATTTCAAACAAACTCCAGCACCTGGCTTTATGTGGGTACTGGCGAATTGAACCTGGGTTGTTAGGCTTTACAAGCAAGCACCTTTAACCACTGAATCATCTCTCCAGGCCTCCTTTTCTCTACTTTCTTTCTCTCTTTCTTCCTTCCTCTCTCCCTTTCTTCCTTTCTCTCTCCCTTTCTTCTTCCTTCCTCCATCCCTCCCTCCCTCCCTCCTCCCTCCCTCTCTCTCTCTCTCTCTCTCTCTCTCTCTCTTTCTTTCTTTCTTTCAATGCTAGGGATTGAACCCAAGGACATGTAATGCTACCACTGAACAATATCACCACTCATCATGTCTGGTCATGCTTCTTTCATTCTAAAGCATTTCCTTGTCATTTTTCATCTTTCATGGTATTTTTTTCAACGCACCCCTGTCCCCTTTTTAAAAAAATATTTTGAGTTGCCGGGCGTAGTGGCTCACGCCTTTAATCCTAGCACTTGGGAGGCAGAGGTAGGAGGATCACCACGAGTTCGGTCAGCCTCGGCTAGATCGAGACACTACCTCAAAAAATAAAAGCAAAAACCAAAAAAAGAATATATATTCAGCCGGGTGTGGTGGCACACACCTTTAGTCTCAGCACTCAGGAGGCTGAGGTAGGAGGATCACTGTCAGTTCGAGGCCACACTGAGACTCCATAGTGAATTCCATGTCAGCCTGAGCTAGAGTGAGACCCTACCTCGGAAAAAAAAAAATTACTATTATTATTATTATTTAAGCCAGGCCTGGTGGCACACACCATTATTATTATTTTTTTGGTTTTTCCGGGGTAGGGTCTCACTCTAACCCAGGCTGACCTGGAATTCACTATGTAGTCTTAGAGTGGCCTCAAACTCATGGCAGTCCTCCTACCTAGGCCTCCTAAGTACTGGGATTAAAGGCATGTGCCATCACGCTCAGCGATTATTCTTATTTTAAAAATTATTGTACTTATTTATTTATTTTTTTTTAAAAAAAATTATTTGCAAGCAGTAATAGATAGAAGAGAGACAGACAGAGAGAATGGGCACACCAGGGCTTCCAGCTGCTGCAAATGGACTCCAGATGCCTGTGTCACTTTGTGCACCTGGCTTTTACATGGGTACTGGGTAATCAAACTTGGGTTGTTAGGCTTTGCAGGCAAACACCTTAACCACTGAGCCATGTCTCTAGCCCGATTTCTTTCTTTCTTTCTTTTTTAATTTTTTTTGGTTTTTCAAGGTAGGGTTTCCCTCTAGCTCAGGCTGACTTGGAATTCACTATGTAGTCTCAGGGTGGCCTTGAACTCACAGCGATCCCCCTACCTCTGCCTCCCAAGTGCTGGGATTAAAGCCATGCACCACCAAGCCCGGCTTCTATTTCTTTATTTTAGAGGGGAGAGACAGAGAGAGAGAGAGAGAGAGAGAGGAAGAGGCAGACAGAGAGAGAATGCATGCGCCAGGGCATCCAGCCACTGCAGACAAACTCCAGACACATGCACCACTGCGCTACCTTGTGCATCTGGCTTATGTAGGTACTGAGGATTTGAATCTGGGTCCTTTGGCTTCATAGGCAAGCACCTTAACTACTAAGCCATCTCTCCAGCCCAGCACATGCCTTTAATCCCAGCACTCGGGAGCCAGAGGTAGGAAGATCACAGTGAGTTTGAGGCCACCCTGAGACTACATTGTGAATTCCAGGTCAGCCTTGGCTAGAGCAAAACCCTACCTCAGAAAACCAAAAAAGAAAAAAAAAATTAAATTTAAGCCAGGCATGGTGGTGCATGCCTTTGATATTATTATTATTTAAAATATTTTATTTATTTATTTTTGAGAGAAGGAGAGAGAGAGAAGTGGCAGACAGAGAGAGAGAGAGAGAGAGAGAGAGAGAGAGAATGGGCATGCCAGGGCCTCTTGCCACTGCAAACCAACTCCAGATGCATGTGTCACTTTGCATATCTGGCTTTACATGGGTACTGGAGAATCGAACCTGGGTCATTAGGCCCTGCTGAGTCACCTTTCCAACCCCACCAGCAATATTTTTGATATTTTTGAAAGAGAGAGGGAGAGGGAGAGAGACAGAGAGAGAGTGTATGGACATGCCAGGACCTCTTGCTTTTGCAAACGAATTTAGATGCATGCACCACTTTGTGCATCTGGATTTACGTGGGTACAGGGGAATTGAATCAGAGCCTACAGTCTTTGTGAGCAAACACATTATTTATTTATTTATTTTTATTTTAGAGAGCATGAGAGAGAGAGGGAGAGACAGACACAGAGAGAGAGAGAGAGAATTGGCGCACCAGGGCCTCAGCTACTGAAATCGAAGTCCAGATGTTTGCACCACCTAGTGGGCATGTATGACCTTGCACTTGCCTCACCTTTGTGCATCTGGCTTAAGTGGGATCTGAAGAATTGAACCTGGGCCCTTAGGTTTCTCAGGCAAGTGCCTTAACTTCTAAGCCATCTCTCCAGCCCACGAGCAAAAACACCTTTAACCACTGAGACATCTCCCCAGCCCCCATCATATTATTTGAGAGTCTCTCACTGAGCCTGGAACTCATCCATTCAGCGAGGCTAGCTAGCCAGCTTCAGGCATTCCCCATCTCCCCCTCCCCATGCTGGAATTATAGGTGCATACCACTACACCTGGATTTTTTTTTTTTTTTTTTGAGGTAGGTTCTCATTCTAGCCCAGGCTGACCTGGAACTCACTCTACAATCCCAGGCTTGTCTTGAACTCATGGCTATCCTCCTACCTCTGCCTCCTGAGTGCTGGGATTAAAGGTATGCACCACCATGCCTGGCTCGTGCCTGTTTTTTTATGTGGGTGCTGGGGATCCAAACTCAGAACCTTGTGGTTGTGTGGCAAATCATTATATCCACTGAGCTATCTCCCCAGATGTCTGGAGTTTCTCTTTTTTCTTTTTGTTTTTTCAAGACAAGGTCTCATTCTAGCTCAAGCTGACCTGGAATTCACTATGTAGTCCTAGGCTGGCTTCAAACTCATGGCAATCCTCCTACCCCTGTCTCCCCAGTGCTGGGATTAAAGGTGTGTGTCACTATGCCTGGCCATTGGCCATCTGAGATTTCTTTATGCATAGATTCAGGCTATGAACTCCTAGTGATATTCTAATATATACCAAGCCCAGTTGACATTTTGTTGTTGTTGTTTTGAGGTAGGGTCTCACTCTAACCCAGGCTGACCTGGAATTCACTATGTAGTCTCAGGGTGGCCTGGAACTCATGGTGATCATCCTACCTCAGCCTCCTGAGTGCTGGAATTAAAGGCGGGCATTACCACGCCCAGCTTTGATGTGAGGTTCTTTATATTAAGGGGTTAGTAGAGATCTAGAAACTTGGAGGGTTTAGTTCTGACCTGTCAGTCTGAAAATCAGATATTCCAAACAAGAAAAGCACCCTTAATTATGCGTGTACTCTTCTCTCTCTGCTGGCGGTCCATTCGGGCTGTACGCTTTCTTTCTCCTGCTTTCCCGCTCTGACCACTCACTGAAATTCAGCATCCGCCCATAAAAGCATTCTCTCTGAAGTCTACTGGGGACATCTTAATTGCCCAACTCAATTGTCTTTACAGTTCTTACCCTCAAAACCTCACCCAGGACATCCACTTTGGCTGACTGGCCAGCTCCTTGAGGCCTCTGGAGGCCACACTTAGCTTTCCTGGACTTTGCCCTTACCCGCGTCAATCAATGACGCTAGCCAGGAAAGCCAGCTGGCTGTGGAGCAGTTCCTGAGGGAAGAGGCTTCTGAGGGAGGGACATTCAGCAGGTCCTGATCTTCCTCACGTACTGTCTGCGTTCACGTGGAGATCGCAGTTCCCTCAGTTCCTGCCCTCAGGTGGGTCCCTGACTGGTCTTCTAGTGGCTTCAGCATTGCCTCTGGTCGTGAAACACCATCTCTGACCCCACTCACCGGTGGTACTGCTCAGTGGTACTGCTCAGAGCCCAGGAATCCAAACTGGTTTGCTTTGCTTCTCTCCCTTCGTCCTTCTCCCTGTGGTGACCTCACCATATCTCCAACACCTCACTCAGAACCTGAGTCAGTTCTCACTCATCCTTCCATTAAAGCCATGTCTTTTCTCTGGAAGATCCCTCCCTGCCTTCCCTTCCACTGCTTCCTCCCTGTAAGTGGTTAAAGAATTCTCTAAACTATCTTCAAGCCTTCCATCCAATTCTTGGTACTATTGTCATGCCCCTCATGCCACATCTGACCAGGAGCATAACCTTATTATGTGCCCCTAGACCTTGAGGACTGGGCCTGTGGATCCTTCCAGATATCTGCCTTGCCCCGTTAGCCCCACACCCCTCACTTGTCATAGCAAACATGTGGCTTCTCTCCCCACAGCGTACTGTGCCTGTGTGTGTGCTATTTTCTGTCACAAGCTGCTATTCCGTTTCCACTCCTTCCCACTTCTCTAATCTATTATTATTTATTTATTTGACAGAGAGAAAGAGGCAGAGAGAGAGAGAGAGAGAGTGAGAGAGAGAAAGAGAATGGGCACGCCAGGGCCTCCAGCCGGTGTGAACAAACTCCAAGAGCATGTGCCACCTTATGCATCTGGCTGACGTGGGTCCTGGGGAATCGAACCTGGATCCTTTGGCTTTGCAGGCAAGTGTCTTAACTGCTAAGCCATCCCGCCAGCCCCAAGTGATTTTTTTTTTGTTGTTGTTGTTTTGAGATAGGGTCTCACTCTATCCCAGGCTGACCTGGAATTCACTATATAGTCTCAGGGTGGCCTCGAACTCACAGCGATCTTCCTACATCTGCCTCCCAAGTGCTGGGATTAAAGGCATGTGCCATCATGCCTGACTATTATTTTATTTTATTTATTTTTTTCAAGTTGAAATAGGCGTTATTTTTTTTCTCTTTATAGTTCTTTTTTCTCAATTTTTTATTAACATTTTCCATGATTGTAAAAAATATCACATGGTATTACCCTCTCTCCCCCCACTTTCCCCTTTGAAATTCCATTCTCCATCATAGCCCCTCCCCATCTCAATCAGTCTCTCTTTTATTTTGATGTCATGATCTTTTCCTCCTCTTATGATGGTCTTGTGTAGGTAGTGTCAGGCACTGTGAGGTCATGGATATCCAGGCCATTTTATGTCTGGAGGGAGCACATTGTAAGGAGTCCTACCCTTTCTTTGGCTCTTACATTCTTTCCGCCACCTCTTCTGCATTAGACCCTGAGCCTTGGAAGTTGTGATTGAGTTGTTACTCAGTACTCCAGTCACTTATTTCCAGCACTATGATACCTTCTGAGTCATCCCAAGGTCACTGCCATCTGAAAAGAGAAGATTCTCTACCCAAAATGAGAGTAGCATTAATATAACGGTATGAACATTAAGAGAAGTGCTTTCTGGGCAGTTTGATAAGCATAGTATATACATTTATCCAGACAGCAGCAGATGTTACACCCCTAGGGCTCATGACTACCCCTGTTGTAGGTTTTCAGTATCAGGGATGTATTCCCTCCCATGGAGTGGGCCTCCAGTCCAATTGGAGGGCAGTTGGTTTCCACCACGATAGACATACCACTATTGCACCTATTGGCTCATTTGGCCTGGCTGGCCAAATATAAGGCTAGCAGTGTCCACTGCTGAGTATCTTCACTGGTGGTATCTCTTTCTCCCATTGAACTGCATGTTGAATGGCTTCTTCTAGCTTTCTCTTAGCTGGTCTACATGGAGGAGGTTATCAGCTCAGTTCTAGCAGGTTTTCTCAGTGGCCTTTCAGCCCAAGTATGTGGAGTCTTCAGCAATAGGGTCTTACCATCTATTCCTGGTGGGAAACGAAGGGCCTCAGCAATGGCCTAGAATGTTTTGGGGGCATCAGGGACCTCCCTGGCCAACAACTCACTGAAAGGTATCCCATCCCTGGCACTGAAAATTTTCTAGCAACAATCTATGGCTCCTGAGTGTTCCATTGTCCAAAACCAGAGGATTCCATATGATTTATTTATATCCTCTTAGATTTTGGTTAGCCCTCCCTCCACCTTTCCTTTACTCAATCTCTTCCCCTGACCTCACTTGGGCCTTTTCATCCCCATTAATCTGTTCTTCTACTTACATATATACAATACCATCCTTTTAAGTACCCCCTCCCTTCCTTTATCTTCCCTTTATATCTCTTTTCTAGCTTACTGGCCTTTGCTACTGAGTTTCCTGTTTTGGTTTTTACTGTTTTTACTTATATATTATTAGAAGAGGGAGAGGGAAGGAGAGAGAGAGAATGGACCTCTAATCACTGGAAATGAACTCCAGATGCATGACCCACCATGTGCATTTGGCTTACATAGGATCTGGGGAACCAAACCTTCGCAGGAAAACACCTTAACCGCTAAGCCATCTCTCCAGTCCTCCTGTTTTGGCTTTTGTTGTTGTTTTTGTTTGTGTTTTTTCGAGGTAGGGTCTTACTTTAGCTCAGTCTGACCTGGAATTCACTTTGTAGTCTCAGGGTGGCCTTGAACTCAGTGATCTTCCTACCTCTGCCTCCCAAGTGCTGGCATTAAAGACATGCACCACCACATCCGGCTTATATTCCTATTTTGAATAGTTAACAATTTAATAACCACATGTGGCGACTGGCTACCATATTGTATAGCACAGGATTCAGTACCCCAGGAACCTGGGACCCCAGAGGCCTTTGGACCCACACATGTGAGGAGTAGGGAGTAGGTGTGGGGTTCCTCTGAGAGCCCTGTGACACTCAGACCTCCCCTCACCAAGGCAAGGAAGGAGCTCTTCCTGGGCAGGCTCGGGTCTAATTCTTCCCTGTTCTCCCATTCTTGTCTCTGCTTGGCCATTTTCCTGGTTTGAACGAATCACCCAATCTCTCCCAGCCCATGTGTATATAATGGGGCTGCTTTGTCTGTTCTGAGTTGCTATAACAGAATGACTGAGACTGGGTATTTATTTATTTTTTTTTAAGGGAGTAAGGGTTATTTATTTCAGTTTATAGTAGCAGGTTACAGGGGAAGACATACATGCAGGAGCTTGAAGCAGAGCTGATCACATGACTAGGTCCTTTATAAAAAAGTGAGATTTATTTCTTACCTATCTGGAAACTGGTGCTCCATCACTGGGAGGGTGACCCTGGTGAAAACCTTCTTACTATCTAACCCTGTGGTGGAAAGTATCAGGTGCTGAGTACACACAAGGCGGGGGCAACCTTACCCTTTTATCAGAAACCCATCACTGGGATACCAGTGTTAATCCATTCATTCATCAGTCAGCCTGGACTAGAGCAAGACCCTATCTTGAAGAACCAAAAAAAAAAAAAAAATGTGTGTGTGTGTACACACACACACACATATTGAGAGAGAAAGAGAGAGAGAGAGAATGGGTACAACAGGACCACCTGTCTCTACAAACAATCTCCAGTCACTCCTGATGCATGCGACATTTGGGAAAGTCCCTCCTTCCCTATGCTTGGGATTGAACCCAAGGTCTACATTCTAAGCAAGTGCTCTACCACCGTACCTCTGAGCTATGCCCTCAGCCCATATACATAGAACTTTTTGTTTGTTTTTCAAGGTAGGGTCTCACTCTAGCTCAGGATAACTCACTATGTACTCTCAGGGTGGCCTTGAACTCATGGTGATCCTCCTACCTCTGCCTGCTGAGTGCTGGGATTAAAGGAATGTGCCACCATGCCTGGCGGAACTTTTTTTTTTTTTTTTTAAGGTAGGCTGTAGCTCAGGCTGACCTAGAACTCACTCTGTAGTCCCAGGCTGGCTTCAAACTCATGGAGATCTCCTACTTCTGCCTGCTGGGATTAAAGGCATGCACCACCATGCCAGGTTTATATAGAACTTTAAATTTTTTTCTTTTATTTATTTATTTGAGAGAGCAAGAGAGAAAGAGGCAGAGAGAGAGAGAGGGGGAGAGAGAGAGAATGGGTGTGCCAGGGCCTCCAGCCACTACTGCAAATGAACTCCAGACGCATGTGCTACCTTGTGCATCTGGCTTATGTGGGTTCTGGGGAATTGAACCAAGGTCCTTTGGCTTGGCAGGCAAACGCATTAACTGCTAAGCCATCTGTCCAGCCCTAGAACTTTTCGTTGTTGTTTTGGTTTTTCAAGGTAGGGTCTCACTCTAACCCAGGCTGACCTGGAATTCACTATGTAGTCTCAGGCTGACCTTGAACTCACATCTATCCTACCTAGGCCTCTGGAGTGCTGGGTTAAAGGTGTGTTCCACCATGCCAAGCTCAGTTTGTTTGTTTTTTCTAGTCCCTCCTTTTATTTTTATCTATTTGCTTATTTTTATTTTTTAGGTTTTTCGAGGTAGGGTCTCACTCTAACCCAGGCTGACCTGGAATTCACTATGTAGTCTCAGGGTGACTTTGAACTCACAGGGATCCTTCTACCTCTGCCTCCTGAGTGCTGGGATTAAAGGCGTGTGCCTTTTAAATGGCAATGGTTACTGAAATCTGAACATCAAACTGTGCCAGGCAATGCGACAGGAGCTTTACACGAGTTACAGGGAGCAGGACAGCAGCCTGCAGGGCAGGTCTTGGTTTTTGGGCACGCCTTTAATCTGGAGACAGAAGGTAGGAGGATCACTGTGAGTTTGAGGCCAGCCTGAGACTACACAGTGAATGTGAAATCCAGGTCAGCCTGGGCCAGAGCGAGACATTATCTCAAAGGAAAAAAAAAGGGGGGGGGGGTGTTGGAGAGATGGCTTAGCAGTTAAGGCATTTGCCTACAAAGCTAAAGGATCCCGGTTTGACTCTTCAGGACCCACGTAGGCCACATACACAAGGGGGCGCACGCATCTGGAGTTCGTTTGCAGTGGCTGGAGGCCCCTGAGTGCCGATTCTCTCTCTCTCTCTCTCTATCTCTCTCTCTCTCTCTCCCTCCCTCCTTCCCTCTCTCTCTCTCTCTGCCTCTTTCTCTCTCAAATAAAGAAATTAAAATAGAAAGGAAAGAAAAAAGAAAAAGTGTCCCAGGCTCACAGGTGAAAGAACCGGATGTTTAATCACGCAAGCAGCCCAGGCTGAGATTAAACAGTACCACCAGCAGAGAGAGATAGAGTTCAAGGCCAAGAAAACTGGTGGCCCTGGGGTCCCTTGGAAGCTACAGCATGGAGGTGGATAAGGGGACCCAGGAGAAGATGACCGTCCTCCAGACCTATTTTCGGCAGAACCTGGGATGAAGTCTTGGATAAACTCCTGGCCTTTGTGAGAGACATTGGCCAGAGAGAAATGCACATAAACAGGAGAAGGAGCACCTGCTGCATGAGTTGGCACTAGAGACACCCTCGTGGGCAGGAAACCTTGGCAAAGCTCAAGTTCCGTTCTTATGAAAGGCATTAAATAGCCAGGCGTGGTGGCGCACGCCTTTAATCCCAGGCAGAGGTAGGAGGATTGCCGTGAGTTCGACGCCACCCGGAGACTCCATAGTGAATTCCAGGTCAGCCTGGGCTAGAGTGAGACCCTACCTCGAAAAACCAAAAGTAAATAAATTAATTAATTAATTAATTAATTAATTAAGATAATAATAATAATAATAATAATAATAAGGCATTAAATTATTTCTCGGGCTGAGGAAATGGCTCATCAGTTAAAGATGCTTTCTTGCAAAGCCTGCTGGCCTGGGTTTGATTCTTCCGTACTCATGTAAAGCCAGATGCGAAAAAAAGGGATGCACATCCATCTGGAGTCTGTTTGCAGGGCATTGGCGGGCCCATTCTCTCTCTCTCCCTTGGCGATAAATAAGTGGTGTTTTTTGTTTTGTTTTGTTTTGTTTTGTTTGTTTGAGGTAAGGTCTTGCTCTAGCCCAGGCTGACCTGGAATTCACTGTGTAGTCTCAGAGTGGCCTCGAACTCATGATGATCCTCCTACCTCTGCCTCCCGAGTGCTGGGATTAAAGATGTGTGCCACCATGCTTGGTTTAAATAAGTTTTTTAGAAAGATAAATACAAATGAAAGCTATTGAATTATTTCTCTGCGCTGTAGTAGGTCCCTTCACTTTTTGGAGAGTAGCAATTGTAGCTCTTTGTACAGCATTAGTACTTATCCACAAGTTTCATATTTTTGCTTTGTGTACCTTAGCAATTATATACTGTTTTCCTGTGTATATCAAGCAAAATACATCAATGCTGACTTTTTTCTCTTCTCTTCTTTTCTAAGAATTTTTAGAGACTTTATTAGATTGAGAGGGAAAGAGGAGAAAGCACAGAGAGCTCCTGCGTGTGGCTGCAGGAGCGGGTGGAGCCCACGGAGGAGTAAGGCCCTCCGTCTCAGCCAAGGAGGGCCAAGATGAGGGGGCTCACCAGAGGCAGGGACCTGGAAATTCAGGAGAGGTGAAAAGCCAAGACAATGTTGACTTTTACTTTCTTTTTTAAAAAATTTTTAATTTATTTATTTGAGAGTGACAGACAGAGAGAGAAAGAGGCAGAGAGAGAGAGAGAGAGACAGTGGGTATGCCAGGGCCTCCAGCCACTGCAAATGAATTCCAGACGCGTGCCCCCCCTTGTGCATCTGGCTAATGTGGGTCTTGGGGAATCGAGCCTCAAACCGGGGTCCTTAGGCTTCACAGGCAAGCACTTAACCGCTAAGCCATCTCTCCAGCCCCGACTTTTACTTTCTTTAAAAATTTTTTTTTTTGCCGGGCATGGTGGCACATGCCTTTAATCCCAGCACTTGGGAGGCAGAGATAGGAGGATCGCTGTGAGTTCAAGGCCACCCTCAGAATACAGAGTAAATTTCAGGTCAGCCTGGGCTAGAGTGAGACCCTATCTTGAAAAAACCAAAAATAAAAAAACCTAAAAAATATATTTTTTTTCTTTTTTGAGGTAGGGTCTCACTCTAGCTCAGGCTGACCTGGAATTCAAGTCTCAGGGTGGCCTCTAACTCATGGCAATCCTCCTACCTCTGCTTCCCAAGTGCTGGGATTAAAGATGTGCGCCACCATGTCCAGCTTTTTTTTTTCTTTTTTTTTTTTTTTTTTGGTTTTTCGAGGTAGGGTCTCACTCTAGCCCAGGCTGACCTGGAATTCACTGTAGTCTCAGGGTGGCCTTGAACTCACAGCAATCCTCCTACCTCTGCCTCCCGAGTGCTGGGATTAAAGGCGTGCGCCACCACGCCTGGCTTCTTTTTAAAATTTTTAAAAATTATTTATTTGTAAGCAGAGAGAGGGGAGTTAGAACAGGCATGCCAGAGCTTCTTGTCACTGCAAATGAACTCCAGATACATGTGCCACTTTGGACATCTGGCTTTATGTGGGTACTGGAAAATCAAACCCAGGCCATCAGGCTTTGTAAGCAAGTGCCTTAAACTGTTAAGCCATCTCTCCAGCTTTGACTTTTTCTTAGCCTACTAGGAAAAAAATTTAATTCTTTGAAGAAAGGAAAGGATTGATTTTTTTTCCCCCTTATACTTTCTTAAAGGTCAGGGGCTTTACCTGTGGTAAATAGTTATTTGCAACTTGCATGACGTAGTAGCCAGCCTTAAGTGGTCCATTCTGGCTGAGGGTTAGAAGAGTGAATAGTAATATAGTTGTTTGGGCTGCTGTGAGTTTATCTCCATCAAAATGACGAGGCGATAGGCCTCAAGGACTTGTTACATGTTACTATTTGGTGTACTGAAAATTATTTACAAGTGAAGACTGTCACGCATTTTAAAAAAATGATATGGGAAGAAGTTCACTGGGAACTTCTACTCCTCCCTCTGTCCTTGCCCTTGTTTCCTCAGCACCTGCAAGACACCACTCTTGTGATTTTCCCTCTACAAGTTCCAACAAATAGAAATAGAAATCTTTCATCTTCTTTTCTTTCCTTTCTTCCCTCCTCCCCCCCCTTTTGTTTCCCCCTGAAGGAGGGTCTCACTTTAGCCCAGGCTGACCTGGAGTTAGAGTCTCAGGGTGGCCTCAAACTCACATCAATTCGCTTACCTCTGCTTCCCAAATGCTGGGAGTAAATACTGTTTTGTTTTTAAGGCGGGGTCTCATGTAGCCCAGGCTGGCCTCTAACTTACTATGTAATAGGGATTTGACTTGAACTACTGATCCTTTTTGTCTCGACCTCTCAAGTGCTGAGATCGCAGAGATGTACCCCTGCCTGCCTGGATTCTTTCTTTTCTCCTCTCTCTCCTTTCTCTTCCCCTCCCAACTCCCTCCTTCTTCATCTTCTTGTTTTTCTATTTATTTATTATTGGTTTTTGTTATTTCAAGGTAGGGTCTCACTCTACTCCAAGATGACCTGGAATTCACTATGTAGTCTCAGGGTGGCCTCGAACTCATGGCAATCCTCCTACCTCTGCCTCCCGAGTGCTGGGATTAAAGGCAGTGCGCCACCATGCCCAGCTTTTTTCATCTTCTTGTTTTTGTGACAAGGTCTTGCTTTGTAGCCCAGGATGTCTTTGAACTCATAATCCTCCTGACTCAGCCACTCAAATACTGAGATTTCATGCCACCATGCTCTGCTCGCCTTTTCCTTCATTTATTTTCTCAAAGTATTGAGGGTTGACCCTTGTGCATGCTAAGCAGGCACTCTACCTTTGAGCTATATCCCTAATCCTCCTTTTTCTTTATTTTATTTTATTTTATTTATTGGAGAGAGAGAAAAAGAGAGAGAAAATGGGGGCACCAGGGCTCCAGCTACTGCAAACAAACTCCAGATGCATGCACCACCTTGTGCTTACGTGGGTCCTGGGAAATCGAACCTTGGTCCTTAGGTTTCACAGGTAAGGGCCTTAATCACTAAGCCATCTCTCCAGACCTCTTTTTCTTTTTAAATTTATATTTTATTTATTTGCAAGGAGAAAGAGAATGAGGATGACAGGGCCCCTTGCCATAGCAAATGAACTCCAGACACATAGGCCACCTTGTGCATCTGGCTTTACGTGGGTACTGGGGAACTGAACTCACGCTGTCAGACTTTACAAGCAAATGCCTTTAACCATTGAACCATTTCTCCAGCCCTGCTTTTTTTTTCTTTGTCTAAAGAGGAACCTACTGGGCAAATATGCTCAGTCACCTGAATTCTTTTTTTAAAGTTTCAAAAAAAATATTTTATTTTTCTTTATTTATTTGAGATAGAGAAATAGGCAGAGGGAGAGAGAGAGTGTGTGTGTCCCAGGGCCTCCAGCCACTGCAGATGAACTCCAGATGCGTGCGCCCCCTTGTGCATCTAGCTTATGTGGGTCCTGGGAATCGAACCTGGGTCCTTTGGCTTTGCAGACAAGTGCCTTAACTACTAAGCCATCTCTCTAGTCTTCTTCTTTCTTTCTTCTTTTTTTTTTTTAGTCTTTTGAGGTAGGGTTCCTGGAATTCACTATGTAGTCTCTTTAACTCACAGCAATCCTCCTACCTCTGCCTCCCTAGTGCTAGGATTAAAGGCGTGCACCACCATGCTAGGCTTCAGTCTGAAATCTGAATGCCCTCAGTGGCTGCACAGTTCTTTTATCAGAGGTGATAAAGTGACAGCAGTCTGGCAATGTCACCTGGCTGTGACTCCATCCATCATCTCTGGAAGCCCTTGCTCTGTCTTGGCTGTCATATCACCTGTTCCCAGAAGGGGGCAGCACAGACTTATCAAAGCATTGCTACCAAACTTCACTATAAGCCTCTGTAGAATTTCTTCCTCTGAGGATCATAATTTGGGATGATATTTCCTGCCAAGTCAACCAAATTTAATAGGTAATAATTGACTACATCTTATTTTGAGACTCACATATCTGGTTAGCAGGAAGCATAATTGTAGGCTCACTGAGATTGTTATTTTCCACACAAAAGATCCTTATTTCATCTAGCCTTATTTCTAATAGTTTTTTTTTTGGGGGGGGTGGGAGGGGTGCTCAGGGAGAAGAATGAGGGTTGACTGCGGATATCCTGATGATCTCAAGGATTGAGAACACAGGCTGGCAGTTTTGTTTGTTTGTTTTTTCAAGGTAGGGTTTCACTCTAGCCCAGGCTGACCTGGAATTCACTCTGTATTCTCAGGGTGGCCTCGAACTCATGGTGATCCTCCTACCTCTGCCTCCCGAGTGCTGGGATTAAAGGCATGTGCTACCATGCCTGGCTTAAGGGTGCCAATTTTCTAGAACAATATTTTATTTATTTGCAAGGAGAGAGAGACAGAGAGAAGAGAGATGGAGAGAGAATGGGCGTGCCAGGGCCTCTAGTCACTGCAAATAACTCCAGGTGCACATGCTGCCCTGTGCATCTGGCTGTACATGGATACTGGGGAATTGAACCTGGGTTTGTTAGGCTTTGCAGTCAAGTGCCTTAACCGCCGAGCCATCACTCCAGCCCCAAGGGGTGCCAATTTCTGGTGATGGGGCACACTCCCAGCCTCTCGGTGTCCTTCAAAGAAGTAGTTCTGTGCCAGAGGAAGCATGAACACTGGCCTCAGAGCAGCTAGAAGTTAGACCCTGCCCCTTGGTAAACTGTGAACAGTCCAAGAACAGGGACTCGTCACCAGTCACAGAAGCCCCAGGACCAAACACACTGCTGGGCACACAGCTGGCAAGAAGGAAAGAGTTTATTGATGAAGTCAGACAGCTATACAGGAATCAGGAAGTAAACTGTTTTTAGAAAGAAAAGATGTCTCCGCTATTTCAAGGCCCCAAGGGCCAGGGTCTTGTGTATTCCAGGCTGAGGAAGATGGCTGCGCAGGATTAGATCACCTTCCCAGCAGGCCCAAGGAGACTCTGCTCTGACCCATGGAGAAGGACCTTAGTCAGTCTGTGAAATAAGGATTTCATCTCTCACACGTGCGTGTGAGTGCTAGTGACCTTGTCGGGAGAAAAGCTGACTGAAATTAGGTCGGGCTGGGGGAAGGGGCTGGTGCATGTTGGGTCTTCCTCAGATTAGATAATTAATTTCTCAGCTCTTGCTTAAACTCTTGTCAGTAGTTCTGAATTCGAGGACAGAAGGAGGAGGGAACTATCAGAGGAACCATCCCTTATGGCTCTTTGCCTGGCCTGGAGAAAGTCCAGGGCTCACTCAGTGCATGACAACCGCACCCCTCCTCCCCAGCAGCAGCAGTGCCCTGGTCGTGTTTGGAGGATCCAAACCTCACAAATTAAATGGGGAACTAGAGGAGTGAATTCAGGCTGGAGACTGAGCCAGGCCTGAAGGTTGACCTCCCCCCCCCCAGTCCTCTCCCACCCTGGATAAGAGGGATGGGAGACCAGGCCAGCCACTTCTAAGAGAGTCTAGATTTGGGAGGTGGACAGAGAGACGAGGCCTGCTTCTGCCTTTTTTTTTTTTTTTTTGAGGTAGGGTGTCACTCTAGCCCAGGCCGACCTGGAATTCACTATGGAGTCTCAGGGTGGCCTCGAACTCACGGCAATCCTCCTACCTCTGCCTCCCGAGTGCTGGGATTAAAGGCATGCGCCACCACGCCCGGCATGCTTCTGCCTTTTTTATTGGTTGTGTGCCCTTGGACAAGTCACTTAACCACTTTGAAATGAGAACATCCATACCTACCTTCACTGGTCATTGTCAGGATGAATGAAAGAAGAATCGGAGGCATTTCTGTAATCAGCAGAAGAGAGGCCACCATAGGTCCTTGGTGGTGACAACATCAAGATTTTTTCCTCTCCTCAGCGATGCCTGCTCCTTCCCCAGCCTAGCAGCTGGCTTTCACCCTCCTCCTCAATGCCCTTCTCTTTGGCATCACCGTGGTGGTTTGTCCAATGGGTGCCCCCATGACAAAGCCCCACGATAAAGTCCCTGAAGATGCCCGGCAGAGGCACAGTCGGTGGGAGTGGGACAGGTGTTGACGGTCTGGGCTGGCCTGGGTCTGTGACCCCACCCCAACCTGTCCTGAGACTCTCGTTTGCAGCTGGTTATCTGTGGTCCTCATCCCTCTGCTCAACAGAGGACAGACACAGAGGTGGGGGACCTGGAAGGGGGGCTCCCACCTCCTCAGAGATCCAAGCAGGGACCGTAGTCCTTGCACACTCCCGCCCCCCCCAACACACACCGTCTCAGGTCTCCACGATGCGCTTGCATGCGTTGGCAATCTTGCTCCGCGGACTCCAGGCCCAGGCTACGACCCCTCTCACCCGGTGAGCGGAGCGCTGCGGTTCTAGGACCCGGAGGCGCCGGCGAGCGCGTCCACCGCCGCCGCCGCCGCCTCCTCCACGGCCTGGGTCTGTCGCCTCTGGGGCTTCGGGCAGGTGGAGCGGCAGGTGCAGCGGTCGGCAGCCGCCCTCCCCCAGCCGCCGCCGCCGCCGCCGTGCCATGGCTGCGGAGGACCCCCGGGCCCGCGGCCGAGCCCGCCCCCTCCCTGCAGCCCGCCCCCCTGGGGCTGGGTGCGCGGCGGCGGCGGCGAACTGCGGTTTGCGCGCACCGGGAGCCACAGCAGAAGTTCGAAAATCGCCGAGGGGGGAGCCCGCGCCGCAGCTTCCTGCCCCCGGCCCAGCCCTCTGGCCCCGGCGGCCTGCAGCCTGACTTCCTCCCCCCACTCCTCCAGGCGCCCTGAGCTCGCCGCCCCGCTCCCCCCGGACGGACGGACGGACGGACGGGCCGCCCCGATGGGACGCCGCGCCCCGGCCCCTGCGCGGCGCTGAGCCGAGCGCCGCCGAGCCCAGCCCCGCCGCCGCCGCCGCTGCAGCCGCCAGCCGCGGCCCCTCCACCCCACCGCACCCCACCCCACCCCACCCCCGGGCCCGGAGCCTCAGCCCCGATCCTCCCGGAAAGCTGGATTTCCGAGGCTGGAGACGCCTGACCGGCTGGGTGGGAGCCACCATGGGCAACGCGGCCGGCAGTACCGAGCAGCCCGCGGGCCCGGCCGCGTCGCCCCCGAAGCAGCAAGCCACCCCCAAACAGCCGATGCCTGCGGCCGGGGAGCTGGAAGAGAGGTTCACCCGGGTGCTGGTGAGTGTGACCCGGTGTGCGCGGGCAACGGGCGGTGGGTAGGTAGGTGGGTGGGTGGGTGGGGGCGACCGAGGCTCGGCACGCATCTCCGCCTTCCCCCCCACCCGGGGTTCAGGTGGCGCTTGGAGATCCCCGGCCCACCGGCGGTCCCTCCAGGGAGTGGGAGTGATACCGGTTTCTTTCAGAGTGACTTAGCACTCTCCCCCCAAAACTTTCTTATCAGTCTGCTAAGATCCCCTCCCCACAACCGCCCCACTTCAAGCTCCTGGGTCCAAAGGTATCAAACAACAACAACAACAACAAAAATGTCCCGAGGAGGATGGGAACGGAGCGCGCAAGGGACCCCTGGCGAGCCCCCCCCCCTTTCCAATGCACACCGGCCCAGCCGCACGGTGCGGGTCGGGAGCAGCCGCCCTTCTGCGGCTTCAGGGTCAAAGATGGAAGAGGTTACGGCTTAACCTCCGGGAAGCTGCGGACCTCTTGGAGTGTTTGGCTGGGGTTTGGTGCCGAGGTCTGGGCTAGGAGTTGGGCTGTGAGGTCCTGCAGAGAGGGTGTCTGCTTCTTAGCCCGTGCCTGGAAGAGGGTGCCTGCAGCCCCTCAACTTGGTTACCCATTCCTAACCACTGAAGGGGTAAGATTAGGAAGGGTGGGGTCCGGGTGGGTTGGCCCCACTGGCTTGGAGTAGAGCAAAAGTCTGGCAGTAGCCCCCCCCCCCTTTCACTGTCACCTGCTTGGGAAATTGAGAGGGCCTGGGGGAGACGGAGCCTGGGCCATCAGCTCGGGCTGGGGTCGTGGTGGGGAGGCGCTCCAGTGCAGGCGGGGGGTCCCTGAGACTGGTGGGAGGCAGAAGTAAGGCAGGAAGGGAACCGGCCACTCATTCTCACTTCCCCCTCCCTACCTCAGCCCTCTCCCTGCCCTTCTCTAACTAGTTGCCCGGTGGCCTGTCTGCTGTCAGCCTTCCATTGCTGGACTCCGGGTGACAGGCATTCAGACTGGGCTGTTTCCCCAGGGCCGCTAAGCAGTGTGAGCAGGCTGGCGCTGCGGTCTGAGCGTGAGCACGCATGGGAGGCTCAGGCAGCGGAGAGGTCCTGGTCCACTCACTGTCCCCTACACCTCCTAGACAGCAGTTCTCCTCCCTGGCTGGCGGGACTTTAAACCCTGCTTGACAGATCCTCTCTGCATGACCTCCGAGGGTCCCTTTCTAAACAGTTCGCGGCAATCCTGGCTGCTGCCGCCTCCAGGAGAAGGTTAAGAGTAGCCTTGGAGGACCTCTGGAATGGGGTGGGATCTGTCCTTGTGAAGGCACCACTACTTGGTTAGGGGAGAAGTTAGGACTCTGGGGGACACCTCACCCCAGGCTAGCCCCTGACTTCTCCATTGCTCCACCTGCCCCTAACTCCTTCCCCAAACCCTTGGCCAAGCTCAGCTGAGCTAAGCAGATGGGGGAGGGGAGCATCTGGGGAACCTGAGTTCCTGGTGGGTGCAGCCGGATTGGAGAGGGGCATGGGTCTGCCTTTCTCCCCACGTGTGTGTGTCTGTGGACAGGGGTGGGGCAGGCTTTGCGGGTGACATTCAGAGCCCAGGCTGTTCTGTTACACACACCAGTGGCGAGGAACCATGTGATTAATTCAGATCATGGAAAATCCAAAAGTCAGGTGGAGATGCTCTGATGCAGGTGTGCAACCCAATTGCCCTGGGTGGATTTGCAGCTGTGACTGACTGGCTGCCACCACTGGGAGCCCTTGAGTACCAGGGCATGGAGGGAAGGCCCAGAGGTGGATCATCCAGGGTGTCCTGGTAGCTGGGTGGACATCTAGGGCAGCAACACCCTCTGGGACCCCAAGTCCTCCAGGGTCCTTGGAGCACCAGCCTGCGCATATCTCTTTCCAGAGGAGGTTTCAGCCAGTCCTTTGTCCTCTTGTGGGCAGGATGAACCCAACCTCAGGTCACTTGGCTGGTGACTGGCTCTTCTCTTGCCCCACCAGCAGGGGCATGAGCCCCACCCTGGGGTGATAACTTTAATCTCTGCCTGAGACTGCCTGGCACAAAAGATCTGGTGAGGCCGGGCATGGTGGCGCACACCTTTAATCCCAGCGCTCGAGAGGCATAGGTAGGAAGATCGCTGTGAGTTTGAGGCCACCCTGAGATTACATAGTGAGTTCCAGGTCAGCCTGGGCTAGAGTGAGATCCTTCCTCAAAAAAACCAAAAAAAAAAAAAAAAAAAAAAATCTGGTGAGCCCACAGGCCTGGCAAAGGGTGTGGCTCCATCTGACTCCCACCTCTGGGGTCAGTGCTGAGTCTTTCGTGCATGTCTAGCAGGAGAAGACCCTGAGGTTGATGTGGAGACCCTCCCTAGGGATCTCCCATTGTTGATGGGAGAAGCTCAGTTATGTGTTTGGGGGTAGTCACATGGCCCCAGGGAACCTCTTCCTGTCTCATAAACTTGGCTCTTGCATTTCTGGTGAGGAGTAGGATTCTACCCCCTCCCCAACTCCTCCTCTCTTGTCCGTTGGATTTGGGGTGCCCCCAGACAGGCAAGAGGTACAGGGAGCCCCTTTCCCATGCAAAGGTGGATGACAGAGCACTGTCTTCCTGAGAGATAGAATTGCCCTGCTTAAAATTGGAGTGAGGAGAAAGAGCAGGTTGAGCTAGGGTTTCTGGCTGCTGCCTTAGCAACGGCGGAGGAGCGATGGCTGCCCAGCTACAGGGGCCTGCTGTGATGATGGGAACACCAGCCAGCCAGGCTCTGAGCTCGCGCCTCTCCTACGCCCGTGCCCAAGGTTGGGTGTTTTCCAGCGCCTTTGTGCCTTTCCTGTGAAGCGTGTGGGGTGAGGGGTTGGAATGGCAAGGCACTCTGTCTAGGACTGCCAGGAATTCTGTGTGCATAGTGGGCCACAGGGCAACCATGATCTGCCTGGGCAGACAGAGCCGAACCTGTGGACTTGGGGTGAAAGGATTAAGGAAGGTGCCTGGTGATGTCTGTATAAGGCTGAGTGATGCTGTGCCCAGGAAGGGCTGTGCCATCTGGAGTGAAGTTTGCTGGGTTAGGGTCTACCTCTCTGGGGTGCTCTTACTGATCGCCAGGGACATGGACACTTGGCTAGGCAGTGTAGGGCACTTGGGAGAACACCAAGCAGGGTGTGGGTCCTGGAAGTCCTGCCTCCAGCTTCTGAGGCTGGTGATGGTCTCTACTCTGCCAGCTTGTGACAGGGGGTATGTCTGCACCCAGCTCCTCCTGTGGGGTGGGGCAGATGGAGTTGGAGCAGGCAGCTCTAGGCCACTCCGCCCCTGTGTCTCCCACAGCAGGGCTGTCTCAGCAGAGAATCTTATTGGGGTGTGACCCTGTGGTCAGACGTTCGGTTGGGCAGAGGCCATGGGTGACATTCCCACCAGGCAGGGCTGGCACATGCTGACCTGGAGACGAAGGGATGTGGTGGGCATGATTCACAATGGCATCTGGGGCTGGTTGGCAGAGGGCTGGATGAGATGAGCGGGAACAGGTGCTCTTGCTGTTGAGGCCACCTCTGCATTCTTTCCTGTGAATACGGAATTCTAGAAGGTGGGTTAGGTCTTCCTTGCTTTTGAGGGGGCAGAGACTGCTCAGGAGCAAAGGCAGGGAAGGTTCCTGGGTTTGGGAGTTATGCAGTTTGGCAGATGAATTTTACCCTTGCCACTTATTATATGTGTGACCTTGGGCAAGTTAGCCTCTCTGAGCTTCAGTTTTCCTTATGTGTAAAAAGAGAATAAGGGCTGGAGGGATGGCTTAGCAGTTAAGGCATTTGCCTGCAAAGCCAAAGGACCCAGGTTCGATTCTCCAGGACCCACATTAGCCAGATGCACAAGGGGGCACATATGTCTGGAGTGTGCAGTGGCTGGAGGCCCTGGCATGCCCGTTCTCTCTCTCTCTCTTTCTCTGTCAAATAAATAAATAAATAAATAAATAAAATAAAAAGAAAATAAGCTGAGATAGTGGCACATGCCTTTAATCCCAGCACTTGGGAGGCAGAGGTAGGAGGATTGCTGCTGTGAGTTTGAGGCCACCCTGAGACTACATAGTGAATTCCAGGTCATCCTGGGCTAGAGTGAGATCCTACCTAAAAAAAAAAAAAAAGAGAAAGAGAAAGAGAGAGAATACTATATAAACATTATAGGGGTGGCCTAGGGTTACTGAGGTTCAGGACTGAGTGGAGGGTTTAGCACACAGTGCCTGGTCAGGAGCAAGTGTCGGTAGTAAATGCTCTGTAAGAGGAGCAAGGGGAGCAGACCTGGATGTCTCTGTCTTATCTCCTCCCAAGTAAGAACATCCCAGGTTGACAAGCATTCCCGAGATGCTCCCCCACCCCCTGCCCCGGCCTTCAGCTATCGCAGGCCAGGCTCCCTCCCTGTCATTGCACAGGTCAGGAGCAGTGAGGCCTAGACTGAAAACTGCCTGGCGGCCGGAAACCGCGAGAGGGAGGGCCCAGCTCTCCTGGAGGGTGGGGAACATGGTGCTAACGGTAGCAGTGTACGCATGGGGAGGGGTAGGAGGCCTCCACTTCCCCACACGAAGTGTTCTGGGGAGGGGGGGCTTCCCCAGTGAGTAAGAGCTCAATGTGGGCAACAACAGGAAGTATAGGGTGCTAGGTGGCAGGAAGCCATGCTTGCTGTTCCTGGTTTCTCAAATGGGGGCCACTAGGGCCAGGGCTATTTGCAGAAGACCCCTGGTGGGCCAGGACCCTGGTGCTCTTTCATCTGAGAAAACTGTTTTTGATTTTTTTTAATTAATTAATTTATTTTATTAATTAATTAATTTTTTTTTTTTTTTTTTACGGTAGAGTCTTGCTCTATCCTAAGCTGGTTTGAAATGCACTGTGTAGTCTCAGGCTGGCCTAGAACTCACGGAGATCCTCCTACTTCTGCCTTCAGAGTGGTGGGATTAAGTGTGTGCACCACGCCCAGCTTTTATTTACTTATTTATTCATTTATTCCAGAGGGTGGAGAGAGAAAGAACGGGCATGCCAGGGCCTGTAGCCACTGCAAACGACCTCCAGATTCATGCGCCACCATATTCATCTGGCTTACGTGGGTTCTGGGGAATCGAACCTTGGTCCTTAGGCTTTGCAGGCAAGCACCTTAACCACTAAGCCATCTCTCCTGCCTCAAAACTGAGTTTTCTTAACGTGCTTGCCAGCTAGATCCCCTTGGGCAAGTGACTTAATGTCTCTGTGCCTCAGTTCCCCATATGTGAAGTGGGGATTGTAATGGAAATTACTTTGCAGACTTATCAACCTATAAATGAGTGAATAATGGACGTCACACACTTAGAATGGCACCTGGCCCAGAGAAAAATGTTTTGGGAGTATTTCTTCTTGTTATTGTCTCTGTTACTGTTATCCTTACTCTCTTGTCAGCCTGGTGTCCTGGCTCCTACCTTACTTGCCTCTGTTTCTGCTGTAGGGATCCTGGAGATCAGACTAAGAGAAGCTGGTAGTTTTTGGGTTCTCAGCACCTGAAGCAGGGCGGGTCACCCCACAGCTTCCTCTAAGCCATTCAATTGCTTACAAGAGCTCCAGAGAGTCTGTATCTGGGGATTTCAAGAAGTGGATGCAATTGATTGTTTCTGCATATGTGCAGAGAGCTTGAAAGCCAAGGTTGAGACAACACAGAAGTGTGTGCGTGGGGTGGGCTGTGGGACCTGGGGGTGAGTCTGGCTTTTGGGCCCCTCAGGCTGAGGAACTCCGTGGCTGGGGCCCGCCTAACTGGGATTGGGGGTCCACATTCAGGACCATCCTGGAGCTTGAGGGGTGGGGCTGGACCTAGATTCTGTACAAATTGAAAGCGAAACTGTAGGGTGTGGTTGTGTCCAGCTGTGGCTGGAGCCCTCTTGGGACAGCGTCTCTGAAGTCAACACTTCAGGCCGTGCCCAGTGGGGGAGGCTCGTGTTGTGAGTTCACATGAGCTGGGCTTGGATAAGCTGAAACTAGGGTTCATTCATGGAACCCCAGGAGGTAGGGCCAGATTGGGAAGAAGGTGGTTCCCCCATATTCCCACAGAATGATGAATGGAATCAGTTCTTTTCTTTTTGTCTCTCTCTCCTTTTTTTCCTTTTTAATATTTATTTATTTGGGAGAGAGAGAATGGGTGTACCAGGGCCTCCAGCCACTGCAAATAAACTCCAGATGCATGTGTCACCTTGTGCATCTGACTTTATGTGGGCACTGATGAATTGAACCTGGATCCTTAGGTTTCACAGGCAAGCACCTTAACCGTTGAGCCATCTCTCCAGCCCCTATTTTTTTGAGGTAGGGTCTCACTCTAGCCCAGTTTGACTTGGAATTCACTATGTAGTCTCAGGGTGGCGATCAACGGCGATCCTCCTACCTCTGCCTCCTGAGTGCTAGGATTAAAGGTGTGTGCCCAGCTCTTGTCCCCCCCTCTTCCCCCGATCCCCCCACTGAGGTAGGGTTTCACTCTAGCTCAGGCTGACCTGGAATTCACTATGTAGTCTTGGGGTGGCCTTGAACTCACGGTGATCCTCCTACCTCTGTCTCTTGAGTGCTAGGATTAAAGGCATATGCCACCACACCTGGCTTTTTGTTTTTTTCATATATATATATGTACATACATACATATTTGAGGGAGGGGAGAAAGAAAGAGGCAGATCGAGAGAGAATGGGTGTGCCAGGGCTTCTAGCCACTGCAAACAAGCTCCAGATGCATGCCCCACCTTGTGCACCTGGTTTTATGTGTGTACTGGAGAATCAAGGCTGGGTCCTTTGGCTTTGTAGGCAAACACCTTAAACTCTCTAAGCCATCTCTCTAGCCCCCAGCTCTTTTTTTATTTTTATTTTAGTATAAGGTTTTGCTATGTAGCCCAGGCTGACCTACAACTCACTGTGTAGACCAGATTAGGCTCACACTTGTAACAATCTTTCTGACTCTACCTTCCCAGTGTTGAGTTTATAGACATGTACCACTATGCGTACTATGAGCTCCTTTGCTTGGTCACATCTCCTACGATAAACTCTATCTGTCTAACTCAAAGTTCGAGAAATGCAGGGACATGGGCAGTTCAGATTTGGCCAAGCCTTGGAGCCAGGTCTCTCTTATCTGGATGTTTTCATAAGCTTCGGCTCATTCTTCCATCCTTACCTTAAGGCCTTCTGTGCACCCCTCTTGTGCCCTGGATGTATGAGATGCTTCCTTCTGGTATTGGGTCACCAAAGAATATTATTAAGTCAAAGCATAGCTCTTGGGCTGGAGAGATGGCTTAGTGGTTAAGGCACTTGTCTGCAAAGCCTAAGGACCCCAGGTTTGATTCCCCAGGACCCACATAAGCCAGATGCACAAGGTGGTGCATGCTTCTGGAGTTCGTTTGCAGTAGCTGGAGTCCCTGGAGTGCCCATATTCTCTCTCTTTCTCTCTCTCAAACAAATAAATAAAATGTTTTTTAATTTATTTATTTATTTATTTATTTGAGAGCGACAGACAGAGAAAGAGGCAGAGAGAGAGAGAGAGAGAATGGGCACGCCAGGGCCTCCAGCCATTGCAAATGAATTCCAGATGCGTCCGCCCTCCCTTGTGCATCTGGCTAATGTGGGTCCTGGGGAACTGAGCCTCAAACCTTAGGCTTCACAGGCAAGCACTTAACTGCTAAGCCAACTCTCCAGCCCTTTTTCTTTTTTTAAAACATATATTTTATTTATTTATTTGAGAGAAAGAGAGAGGGAGAGGGAGAGAGAATGGGTGTGCCAGGGCATCCAGCCACTGCAAACGAACTCCAGACACATGTGCCCCTGTGCATCTGGCTTACATGGGTCCTGAAGAATCAAATCGGGATCCTTTAGCTTTGCAGGCAAACACCTTAACCGCTAAGCCATCTCTCCAGACCCCATAATTTTTTTTTTAAAGCATAGCTCTTCTTTTTTTTATTTTTTATTTTTCGAGGTAGGGTCTCACTCTAGCTCAGGCTGACCTGGAATTCACTGTGTAGTCTCAGGCTGGCTTTGAACTCACAGTGATCCTCCTACTTCTGCCTCCCGAGTGCTGGAATTAAAAGCGTGAGCCACCACACCCGGCCATAGTTCTTTTTTTAAAAGAAATTATGTGTGTGTGTGTGTGTGTGTATGAGTGTGCCAGGGCCTCTTTTTGCTACAAATGAATGCTAGATGCTTGCGCCACTTTTATATCTGGCTTACATGGGTGGCTTGGGAATTGAACCCAGACCAGTGGGCTTTGCCTCTAACCAGTGAGCGAGCCATCTTTCTTTCCAGCCTCCCAAAGCATAGCTTCTTAAAAGTGTTCCCAGGTCCTCTGTGAGTGTGCCACTTTATGGAGGAAGAAGCTGAGGCTGAAGGAGACTGAGAAGGGCTAGGTGGACCCAGAGCCTGGGTCTTTTGAACCCAGATCCAGTCCCTGTACGTCATAGCTGCCCCTCCCCCATCCTCCCAGGAAGTGGGCTGGAGAGATGGCTTAGCGGTTAAGCGCTTGCCTGTGAAGCCTAAGGACCCCGGTTCAAGGCTCGATTCCCCAGGACCCACGTTAGCCAGATGCACAAGGGGTGTACCTCTCTTACACATGTGGACCACTTGTCTTGTCCTGTCCCATTTGAGCAGTGTCAGCCAGCCATCTAGTTGCTCCCCCAGCCTATGGCCCATAGGGTGGCCTTCATGCTGAGGGCCCTGTTGAGGGGCTTGGCTTCTGTTTTCACGGTATCTTCACCTCACCCTGAGTGAATGGCATTTGCTGGCCCCTCTCCCACTTCCTGTGTGCCCGTGTCCTGGGTGGGTACGGGCACAGCCACAGCCTAGGAGCAGCTGCTAATGAGTTCTCCACGCTGTCAGAGCTATTTCTGATTTCTGAGCCTAAATTTAGCTCGTCTGGCAGGCTGGCACGTGGGCCTGGGGCCTGAGGAGACCCAGGTGGGGAAGGAGCAAGAGGTATTCTGCCCTCTGTCACTGTTGGGACAGGTACACCAAGCTCTCCCCCCCCCCCCCCACTGCAGTGTCTCCAGCACTAACCTTGAGGTGGTTACAGGGGGGTTCAGCCAAGACTGGGGCTCAGCGCCAGCCAGCTCCCATCCTGCTGGCTTTGTAGGTAACCTTGGGCAGGTAACTGAACTAATCTGTAGCTGCATCTGTGAGATGGGCATGGTGATGGTGCCAACACTAGTGGACGCAGGAGGTGGCTGGCAGTGTGGGAGCTTTGCACAGTGCCTGGCACAAAACTCATTTAGGTGAAACTGGCTATCTACCCTGACTGTTGAAGTCACAATTATAACTAGAAATATCACTGGATCTTTCTAGAGTCAGACACGTTCCTGGGTGGGTTGAGGGCCTAGGCCACCCCTGTTAGGAAGGCCATCCCCTCGAAGGCTGAGATGATGGGGTGCAGAGTTCCCCTTGTCTACTGTGCTAGCCCCTGCTCCAGGCTCCTGATGTCATCTGGTCTCCCACTTCCTCTTTGCCTCTGGCCTGACAGTGCCTCAGCTACCATCCCTTTGTGTAGGGTGGGGATGGATCAGATAGGCAGGGAAGATAGTGTCATAGGCCCCCCAAGCCAGAGTTTCAATACCAGGTCCAGACAGTTCCTCTCATGTAGCAGGAGCAGGCCTGGTGTAACAGTTTGCTCAGGCCAGGCTCACTTTTGCAATGGGGACAGAGATGACGTTCCCTGATTTTCAGATGGCCTTGGAGTCTGGTGGGTAGGCAGTTTCACCTCTCAAGTGGGGCCCCAGCAGGAAAGCTTAGGCAATACAGGCTGAGAACACCCAGCTTCCTGTTCTCTGAGGCTGACTCAAGGCAGTGATTTTGGGGTGAGGTCTGGCCAGAGCCCCAGACTTAAGCCTAGCACCCAAGAGAGGAAGCTGGCCATACAGCCTCAGGTGGGTGTGGCTCCTCTCTGCTCTAGGTCTGGTCTCAGAGCCATGAGTCAGACAGTATATAGTCTAAACCACTATAGTGGGTTGAAAGACATCGCCTGACTCTGGGTTTGGGCTCCCTGGGGGCTCCCACATCCTCAGTGGAGACTTCAGCTAAACTGGGAACTCTGAGGTTAAGAACTGGCTTTGGAGCCAGGCATGGTGGCGCACACCTTTAATCCCAGCACTCGGCAGGCAGAGGTAGAGGATCGCCGTGAGTTGGAGGCCACCCTGAGACTCCATAGTGAATTCTTTGGCAGCCTGACACACAGGCCCTCACTAACCCTTGGGCTTCCCATATTGGGATGAACTCGCCTTGTCTTGCTGAGTTCTGGTTGCTTCTGTCAATACCTGGTTGAATCCCCAGTCCTGATTGGGCTCTATACCTGCCTTGTGGTGGTGACGGGTGCTGTGGCCAAGGGAGGAAGACCCAGGCAGAACTCTGCTGACCTTTCTTAGGTCCTGTGGGGAGTCCTAGCATGTGACTCTGTGGCTGAATGGCCTTGGTCCCTCAAATCCCCCACCTCTGCAGCTGTGAGCCTGCCTAGAATTCCTTGTCTGGCCGACACCCTGCCGTCAGCCTCCTTTGCCCAGAGTACCGGTGTCCTGGGCCGGGTCTGTGTGCCCATGGCATCTGGGGACATGTGGGAACAGGGCAGTGACTGCTGGCCTTGCCTGAGCCTGGCTGAAGATGGCTCCCTGTTTGCTTTCTGCCTGATTTGGGGTAAAGGCGATGCCTCCTCATCACCGATGGGAAAAACATCGGATCCCAGGGGTGTTTGAGGAAATGTGCTCATCTCTTCTCTCATGCCAGGTGTGCCAGGAAGGAGATGTGAGTGGGGTTGGCACAGCCCAGTCTGACTTGGATTCAGACATTGCCTTGGGTTTCTTTCTAGCTGTTCACCCTTGGGAAGGTCTCCACCTCTCTGGGCCTTGGCTTTCTCATTAGATAACACGGCTTTAGTTCCTGGAGCGAGAGCATGACACACCTTTGAGCGCTTCATGGATTTCCGGAAATGCCCATTCTCTCCTTACCCACTTGTTGGAGCCCAAGGCTCAGGGGTCTCTGTCTTCCACAGAGCTACATGAACTTGCCCCCCGACAAAGTACAGCTGCTCAGCCAGTATGACAGCGAGAAGAAGTGGGAGCTCATCTGTGACCAGGTAAGCGCAGGGAGCCCTGCGGAATCTGCCCAGGAAATGCCCAGGCTGGCAGAGCAGCCTGCCAGTGCTGTGCATGGGGTGGCATCTAGGGAGGTGCTAGGGCCCCTGGGGGACTCTGAATAGTCCCTCCCCAGCCCCTGCTGAAGGCTGCCCATTCCCCTCTGCAATGTTGGGAAGTGAACCTCCAGCTTTGTGCCTGCTAAGCAAGCACTCTACCAGTGAGCTACATCCTCCATGCTTAGGGTTTGTTGTTGTAGAGGTAGGGTCTCACTCTGGCCCAGGCAGACCTGGATTCACTATGTAGTCTCAGGGTGGCCTTGAACTCAACTCATGGTGATCTTCTTACCTCTGTCTCCTGAGTGCTGGGATTAAAGGTATGTGCCACCACACCCGGCTCTCAAGGATTGGTTTTATTTTTATTTCTTTATTGGAGGGTGGGGGGTAAGGGGCAGAGGCATACCAGGACCTCCAGCAACTACAAAGGAATTCCAGATGCATGCGCCACCTTGTGCTTCTGGCTTATGCGGGTCCTGGGGAATTGAACCTGGGTCCTTAGGCTTCGTAGGCAAGTGACGTAACTGCTAAGCCATCTCTCTCCAGCCGTCAAGGATTAGGTGTTTTTTGTTTTTGTTTTTGTTTTTTTTTTTTTTGTGATGTAGGGTCTTACTGTAGCTCAGGCTGACCTGGAATTCACTATGTAGTCTCAGGGTGTCCTCGAACTCACGGCGATCCTCCTACCTCTGCCTCCTGAGTGCTGGGATTAAAGGCGTGCGCCGCCATGCCAGGTCTAGGGATTCGATTTTTAAGACAAGGTATTGCTATGTAGCTCAGGCTGGCTTTCAACTTGTGATTCTTCCACCTCAGCCTCCAGTGGTAGGATTACAGGTGTTGGCCACCATGCCGAGTGGCTGAGACTCTCTGGACCCTCCCACCCTGTGTAGCATCTTCATCTCCCACTGGTGGGGGAGGAAGGAGCAGGCTGACTTATCTTTTTTTTTTTTTTTTGACTTTTTTTCCTGAGGAGTGAGAGAAGACACAAACAGCCACCCTCCCAAGGCCAGTCAGGTCACACTGCTGCCTCCCAGCTGGGTCCAGGCTCTGGGCTCACGGCCCACTGGACTGCTCCTGTCCCTCAAGCTGCTGAGGACCCAGAGGACTCTCCCAGTGTGGGGGGCGGGGTGGCCTGGCTGCTGCAGGTTCACTGAAGAGGATGCAGGAGGCGCTGCCTTTAAGTGGAGGCCTCAAGGCTGGGGGTGGGGAGTTGGGGAGCAGAGCCTCCTCTGAGACCCAGGGAAGCCTTCTGCTAATGGATTGGGATGGGATGCATTGGCTGGGCATATCTATCTCGGGTAAGGCTGGGATGTGGGTAGAGGAGGGAGTGCCTTAGAGGCTCAGGCTGTGGGTGGGAGGTGTCCCTGCTGAGAAGCTTGGCCTGGCCTCTCAGAAGCTGGGCTCAAAGGCTGCAGAGGAGAAGGTGGAATGACACATCTGGGCACATCTGAGGACTCTGAGCTGGGAAGGATAAAGCCCTGTGTATGTGTGGGGGGGCTTCTGCCACGATCTTGGCCTCTGTGTTGCCAGAGTTGGGACCTGGACAGTGGAGGTAGGAGTTGCTCTGTGGGACACAGGAAGGGCATGCACAGGTCCTTATCCACACAGGAGACCAGGAGATGTGCCTCTCAGCCTTCCTGGGAGCTGGCTCCAACTGTACCCTGGACTCTACCCCAGGAAGGACAGGGCAGAGTGTGCCATCTACTGGCCTGAGGCCCCCCCACCCCCAGGGCAGGACTGGCCTCTGGCTCCACAGGATCCTGGGACTGTAGTCTGCCAAGAGGGTCCAAAAGGAAGGGCAAGCCAGACCTAGGGTTTCTTGTGTGTTGAGTTTGTGGCTTTTTTTTTTTTCTTCTTCTATATCCAAGGCATCTTAATTCAGCCTGAAACCCAGGCCGGAGCTGAGAAGGGGACACTGGGAGAGCTGGCTGCCTCCCCCATATACCTTATCTGTCTCCCTAGGAGCGGTTTCAAGTCAAGAACCCCCCCGAAGCCTACATTCAGAAGCTGAAGAGCTACCTGGATACTGGTGGGGTCAGCCGAAAGGCAGCAGCTGATTGGATGTCTAATCTGGGGGTAGATGTCTCCCCTTTTATTCTGTTCCTTTCCCAGCTCTGGGCAGCTGAGGCAGCCATGTGTACAGACTTTTTCCTGAGGGCCTGTGTGAGTGAGTGCGTGTGTAAGTGCGCGTGTACTTTTATAGATGCCTCTATATATCCTCCACGTGTTCACATGGGTGTGCACAGCTGTACAGGTATTGCATTGTATGTGTGCCCTATATATCCATGTACACATATGTGGTGCGGTTAGTGTATACTTTTAGGGCTCTTTCCCCCTCTCTCTATATACATACATATATAAACACACACACACATATATATAAACATATATATATACACATATACATATGTGTGTGTGTATACTCCTGAGTATGTCCATGTAAAAGGTGGGAGAATGGAGATGAATGTGTGTCCTCCATATCTACATGTAGGGGTGTGTGGTCACCCTTTACATACACATATCCAGGGTGCTCTGTGTGGATGTGTATGCTTGTGTCTGGATGTAGGTGAGGATGTGTATGCGGTGTGGCGGTACGTGTGCACACCCTGCATCTTCATGTGTGTATATGCACCTTGTGTACTCCTGCAGGTCAGTGGGGGGGGGCACGTAGGTCATGAGTGATCATTCTACCGCGCAGGGTGGGGTGAGAACTGCTGGCTGGTGCAGCAGGACCTGGTGGGTCTGTGGGAGGCCAGGCTCTGCTCTTAGACTTCTTTCTTTTTTCTTTTTCTTTCTTTCTTTCTTTCTTTCTTTCTTTTCTTTCTTTCTTTTTTTTTTTTTTTTTTTTTTTTTTGGTTTTTCGAAATTGGGTCTCACTCTAGCCCAGGCTGATCTGGAATTCACTATGTGGTCTCAGGGTGGCCTTAAACTCACCATGATCTTTCTCCCTCTGCCTCCTGAGTGCTGGGATTAAAGGGTGCACCACCACACCCTGCTGACTTCTTTTCTTAAAAATCTTTTTATTTATTTGAGAGAGAGAGAAAGAGAGATAATGGGCATGCCAGGGCCTCCATCCACTGTAAACAAACTCCAGATACATGTGCCACCATGTGCATCTGGCTTACGTGGATTTGGGGAGTTGAACCTGGGTCTTTTGGCTTTGCAGGCTAGTGCCTTAACCACTAGGCAATCTCTCCAGCCCTCTTTTTTTTTTTTTTTTTTGTCTCTAGTTTAAGAGGCGAGTTCAGGAGTCCACACAGGTGCTGCGGGAGCTGGAGACCTCTCTAAGGACAAACCACATAGGGTGAGCTGGGCTTAGATCTCCCCTTTGGGGCCTAAGAAAGCTCTGGTAGCCTCTGGGACTTCTAGTTCCCAGACGTGCCTCCAGGGCTAAACCTGGGAAGGATTCCCCTCCCCCCCCCTTACCACTCTGTTCCTGAACACAGCTGGGCTGTGCGTCACAACCTGGCTCCCAGCATCCTCTACTGTCTCTGATTCCATGGATATTGGGGTGTGGTGGTGTCTCCTGGAACAAGATTGCCTAAGGGCCCTTGCTTTGCCCACTTGGTGCCGACTGGGGCAGAACCACTTTTTGGCTGGTACTCAGGGAGCCCTGTATTCTGCAGGTGGGTGCAGGAATTCCTCAATGAGGAGAACCGCGGCCTGGATGTGCTCCTTGAGTACCTGGCCTTTGCCCAGTGCTCTGTCACGTAAGTCTCTGCCCCAAGCCCTCCTGCTGCTCTTCAGAGCCATAATCCAGGTGTCCCAGGCCTCACTGGCTCCTCTGGCCAGTCCCAAGCAGCACCTCTTCCCCGCCCCAGGAAACTTGCACTTGGCTTGGTGGGGTGTTCCTTCCTGAAGGCCTGCCCCAGCCAAAGGCGGCCCTTCCCTGTGCCCCCACT
The DNA here is from genome assembly GCA_036346955.1 of Dipus sagitta. NCBI lineage: Eukaryota > Metazoa > Chordata > Mammalia > Rodentia > Dipodidae > Dipus > Dipus sagitta. The sequence continues at coordinate 18,263,508 of CM070778.1, forward strand.
ACGCTCAGCATAGAGCCCCAAGTACAGCCTCTGCCCTAGTCTTTCCTGCAGATCTGTCTTGCCCTGCAGGTCTCTCCGACCTCTCCTTAAGTGTCCCCTGCAGTGCGGGCCTCCAAGCCCCTTGCGTTGCATCTCCAGGTATGACATGGAGAGTGCCGACAATGGAGCCTCTGGTGCAGAAAAGAGCAAGTCCCTGGAGCAGTCAGTGGAAGACCTCAGCAAGGGGCCGCCGTCTTCTGTGCCCAGAAATCGTCACCTGACCATCAAGTATGCAGGGGCTCCAAGACAGGAGGGTGGGGGGGAGGAGAGATAGCTGAGTGTGGGGATCAAGGGGGTGGAGGAGGGATAGCTGAGCGTGGGGATCAAGGTAAGGCTTCACACACGGCTCAGGATGCTAGAATGTTGAGAAGCCTTCAGGTGTGTGTGTGGGGGCCACCTAGAGGCTAGGCTCTGGGACAACCATCTAACCCCTTGTTTTTTCCCATGCGGCCTTCAGGTGCCCCCCTTCTCCCCGGTACGTAGCCACCTGGCGGCAGATGCATGCCTGGCCTACTGTCTGGGGCGGTGGGTTGGGAGAGGCGTTCAGCTACTGTGGATTGTCTCCTCATCCTAACGTAGGGCTTCCTGCTGGCATGCAGGGAGGGGGAGTATGAGCCCCGAGCCTCACATGGATCCCACATTTTACCCTTGGGTATAGGAGACCAACTGGATATTGAGCACCAAAGCCTCACACTACTTCTTTGTTCATTCATCCACTTAGCAAACTGCTTTTTTTTTTTTTTTTTTGCATGCGTGTGTGTATGTGTTATATGCATGTGCATGTGCTCTTGTGGCACCCGTGTGCCTGCCTGCACCCTACACTGGTCTGTGGTGGCTGGACTGGAAAGTCAGGTGTGCCCGGCTCCATCACTCTTCTGCCTGTTTTTGTTTGAGCCGGAGTCTCTTACTGATCCCAGAGCTTGCAGGGTCTCTCCCCCCCCCCACAGGACTGGAGTTACAGGTGCATGTGGCCACACTCTGCTGCTCTGGGAATCGAACTCATGTGTTCTCAGTCCCCTCAGGCCTTCATGCTTTTGCTGGAAGTGCACTTAACTGCTGAGCCATGTCTTCAGCCCTTAGCAAAAAAAAAAAAAAAAAAAAAAAAAAAAATTTTTTTTTTTTTTTCGAGGTAGGGTCTCACTCTAGCCCACGCTGACCTGAAATTCACTATGGAGTCTCAGGGTGGCCTCAAACTCACAGATATCCTCCTACCTCAGCTTCCCAGCTGCTGGGATTAAAGGCTTGTGCCATCACACCAGGCAGCAGACTTTTTTTTTTAAGTACTTACTAAGAAGAAATTCAGTGTGACACATAATCACATTGCTATATCCTATATCTCTGAGAAAGGAGGTGGCCCCTGCCTGGGGCATCACGAAGACTTCCCAGAAGAGGTGATACTGGTGCTATGACAGTGGCTTCATAGGCAGTAATGGGGACAAGGAAGGGCATTCCGGGGAGAAGCACTAGTATGGGCAAAAGCAGGCAGGCTGGGCATGGTGGCACACGTTTGTAATCCCAGCACTCGGGAGGCTGAGGTAGGAGGATCATTACGAGTTCGAGGCCAGCCTGAGTCCAGGTCAGCCAAGGCTAGAGCAAGACCAAAAGACAAAAACAAAAAACAAAACCAAAACTGAGGCCGTCTGGGTGTGGTGGAGCACCCCTTTAATCTCAGCACTCGGGAGGCAGAGGTAGGAGGAGTGATGTGAGTTCAAGGCCACCCTGACACTTCAGTGTGAATTCCAGGTCAGCCTGGACTACAGTGAGACCCTACCTTGAAAAATCAGAAAAAAAAAAAGTGAACCAAACCAAGCAAGCACACAGCTAAGGCATACTTGAGCAGCAGTGGCAGGAAAGGGGAGGACTCTGCCGGGGGGATTCAGGGCTGGCCAGCGTTGTCGGAAATGTGACACAATTGTTGAGGATTGACTGACATGTGGAAGTCATGGTTGGCAGTTCTGCAGAAATGAAAACCTTACATGTCTCTTGGCCAAGAATGATTGAGCACAGCAGATAGCGTAGTACATACTAGATGCCAAGTACTGTTCAGAGCTCATTACATAGTCTCCCAACAGCCCTGTCAAGAAAGTGCTATTGCTGGGCCTGTGAGTTTGAGGCCAGCTACATAGTGAGTTCCAGGTCAGCCTGGGCTAGAGGGAGACCTTACCTCAAACAACAACAAACAACAAAGAATTGTTGGGGGTGGTGGTTCAGGGCTGTATGTAATCCTTACCATCCTGGGCTACACTAGACCCTGTCTCAAAAAAAAAAAAACAACAGAAAGGTACAGCTGTCATTTCTTTCACAAATGAGGAAAGTGAGACACTGGAGATTGAGTTTTAGTACTGGTGAACTCGCTAGCTGGAACCAACGCAGACTCACAGTCAGCCTCTCAGATGCAGGAGTACAAATGGGTGTGAGCGCCCTCTTGTGGGCACACTTTCTGTGGTTAGCTGTTTGCAAGCTTTGGTCATTATTCCCTTGGTGGTCTCTCCATAGCACAGCAGCCCCCATCCCTTTTCTTTTCAGCAGGGTCTCATGGAGCCCACATTGGTCTCAAACTTTCTATGTAACCAAGGCTGGCCTGGAATTCCTGATCCTCCTGCATCCACCTCCCAAGCACTCACGTTACAGATGTGCTACTCCTAGCTCACATCAGCCCCTCCCTTTATTTATTTATTTTTTACATATACTTGTTTTTTATATTTATAAATATATTTATTTGAGAGCGACAGACAGAGAGAGAAAGACAGGGATAGACAGAGAGAGAATGGGCGCACCAGGGCCACCAGCCACTGCAAACGAACTCCAGACACGTGCGCCCCCTTGTGCATCTGGCTAACGTGGGTCCTGGGGAATCGAACCTCAGACCAGGGTCCTTAGGCTTCACAGGCAAGCGTTTAACAGCTAAGCCATTTCTCCAGCCCTGCCTCCCTTTATTTTTAAAGACAGAATCTTACTATAGCCCAGGCTGGAACTCACTCTTGCCCCAGCCTGGCCTCAAACTCACTACCATCCTCTTACCCCAGCCTTCTGAGTATTGGAACTAAAGGTGTGTGCCACCACGCCTGGCATAGCAGCCTTCCTGTCTGCCTGCCTGCCTTCCTCTTTCTCTCTCTCTCTTTCTATTTATGGGGGGAGGCAGATAGAGAGAATGGGTGCACCAGGGCTTCTAGCCATTGCAAACAAACTCCAGACCATGTGCCACTTTGTGCATCTGGCTTATGTGGATCCTAAGGAATCAAACCTGGGTCCTTAGGCTTCACAGGCAAGCACCTTAACCACTAAGCCATCTCTCCAGCCTGTAGCAGCCATTCTTAATGTGAAATCTTTGTAAAGGTCTTAACTTCTTTGGCCCATTCTGACTACCTTCTCTGAGCATGCCAAACCTGTGAGGAAGATTGCCTGCCTTCAACGGGTCTCTTTGGTTGAGTAGGTGGGAAGCAATGGCTTGAGGTTCCAGATGTATCCCCCTCACTGCAGGGGTCATTTACTGGTGGGCGAGCAGGAAGAGGGAGCTTGGGGCTCTGACCCCACTGCCTCTTCCACACCTGTCAGGCTGACTCCCGCCCACAGCCGGAAGACCCTGCGGAATTCCCGCATCGTCAGCCAGAAGGATGATGTCCACGTCTGCATCATGTGTCTGCGAGCTATCATGAACTACCAGGTCTGTTGGTGGCATGGGATTGGGGCCCTGGGGAACTGGCCTGTCCAAGCTGCTGTGCTTCTGGGACAACCCCCCCCCCCCACTGAACAACCATGAAGGCTGTGCTCTGTTGGTGTGGGATGTGTTTTGAAAGGAAGCCCATCCTTTTTTGTATGCTTTTATGGCTCCGTGTTAGGTCTGCTTGAGTGTCCCTGGACATGGCTAGGGACATTCATGTTCTATACTTGGGGACCGAGCAGGGCTGGGCAGTGGGGTCTGTGGAGTATGGAATTTGGAGTACCAGCTGGTATGCTGATCTCTCTATTTGAGAATGAGAGAGAGGGAGAGAGAATGGGCATGCCAGGGCCTCTAGCTGTTGCAAACAAACTCCAGATGCATGCACCACCATGTGCATCTGGCTTAAGTGGGTCCTGGGGAATCAAACCTGGGTCCTTTGGGTTTGCAGGCAAGTCCCTTAACCACTAAGCCATATCTCCAGCCCCAAATGGACTTAAAATGGGGACAGGGCTAGGATTTTGGCTGCTGCAGAAGAGGTTATAGCTGAGTATAAATAAGAACTTTAGGGCTGGAGAGATGTCTTAGTGGTGAGACGCTTGCCTGTGAAGCCTAAGGACCCATGTTTGACTCTCCAGATCCTACGTAAGCCAGATTCACAAGGTGACGTAAGCACACAAGGTCATACATGTGTACAACATGGCACATGCATCTGGAGTTTGACTGCAGTGACTGGAGGCCCTGGCATGCAAATTCTCTCTCTCATAAAAAAAAAAAAAATTAGAAGCCGGGTGTGGTGGCACACACCATTAATCCCAGCACTCAGGAGACAGAGGTAGGAGGATCGCTGTGAGTTCGAGGCCACCCTGAGACTACACAGTTGAATTCCAGGTCAGCCTGGGCCAGAGTGAGACCCTACCTCAAAAAACCAAATTAAAAAAAAAAAAGAAAAAATTAGAAAGAAAAAAGGACTTTAGGGGCTGGGATGGCTCAGTGGATAAAGCACTTGCAATGCAAGCATGGGTACCTGAGTTTGGGTCCCCAGAACCCACGTAAAGGTGGGCGCTGTAGGGCTAGCATCTGCAGTCCCAGTGTGTTTACAGTGAGAAGGGAGTGGAGACAGGAGAACTGCCCAGAAGCTCACAGGCCTGCTAGCATGGTATTTGCAGCTGTGAATGAAAGACCCTGCCTCGCTGAGTGTGGTGGCACACGCCTTTAATTGGGAGGCAGAGGTAGGAGGATCGCCGTGAGTTCGAGGCTACCCTGAGACTACAGAGTGAATTCCAGGTCAGCTGGGGCTAGAGTCAGACCCTACCTCAGAAAAAAAAAAGAAAGAAAGAAAGAAAAGAAAGACCCTGCCTCAAACAAGGTGGATGGTGAGGACCAACACCTGAGGTTGTTCTCTTCCACACGTATGCCATGGCATGTGCGTGCACGCATGTGCACACATACACACACACAATAAAAAGGAACTTCCTGGGCTGGAGAGATGGCTTAGTGGTTAAGGCGCTTGCCTGTGAAGCCTGAGGACCCAGGTTCGAGGCTCGATTCCCCAGGACCCATGTTAGCCACATGCACAAGGGGACGCATGTGTCTGGAGTTCATTTGCAGTGCCTGGAGGTGGGCCTGGTGGGCCCATTCTCTCTCACTCTGTCTCTCACACATAAATAATAAGATGTATTAAGAAAAAGAACTTCCTGGGGCGGGGAAATGGCTCAGTGGATAAAATGATTACTGTGCACGTATGAAACCTGAATTCAGACCCTCAGAGAGCAAGTGAAGCCGGACACGAGTACAAGGGCGCCGTGACCCAGCATGTCTACAGCAAGACGGGAGGCAGAGTACGGGGAGTCCTCTGGAAGCTTGCAGGCCAGCTAGCCTGGCCTAGGCAGCAGTGAACGGGAGGCCTTGCCTCAAACAAGGTGGACGGGGAGGACTGACACCTAAGGGTATCTTCTGACCTCCACATGTGTGCCAGGGCACACTCACATAAACACTTAGACACACACACACACACACACAATTAATAATGAAAACAGGACCACTTCCTAAGCTTGGGGGCGTCAGAAGCCAGGACTACGCTGGAGGTGCTGCCTGCCTGAATGCTGACTCTTCTCTTCCCCAGTCTGGCTTCAGCCTCGTCATGAACCACCCCTGCCTGTGTCAATGAGATCGCTCTCAGCCTCAACAACAAGAATCCCAGGTGGGGTCCACGCTCCTAACTGGCCTCCCGCTTCTCCCCTTGCCTAATCAGTCCTCTCGTTTCCTTGACTGCTCCCCAGGCTCACCCCACGTCAGCTCCCCTGCCCTCTTCACGCCAGGCCCGTGCTCAGCCATGCTGTGGGGACTGCCCACTCTTTTCTCCTCAGAACCAAGGCTTTGGTGCTGGAGCTGCTGGCAGCTGTGTGCCTGGTGCGGGGAGGACACGACATCATTCTCGCAGCCTTTGACAACTTCAAGGAGGTACTGGAGACCCAGCTAAATGTCTGCTTGCCCCTCTGGTTCAGCTTGGAACCGGCTGCTGGCAGTTGTTGCCCCTGATGGGGCAGCTGGGGACGTCGGGTGTGCATTTGCGGGATCCAGAGGACAATGTGCGATGGGCAAGTTCTGAAAGGAAGGTGCAGTCAGGCAGGGGCACTGCCTAGGGTGACAGGGACAAACACAGGGCTCTGCTGGGCCTCGGTCTCTCAGCCTTCTCAGTGGAGAGATCCTGGCATTGCCAACTCTGGTTAACAGGTTCACGGAATTGGGTGCATAGGAATGTGATACACAGAGCTGGGTATGAACCAGGCATGGTGGCGTGGGCCTGCAATCCCAGTACTTGGGAGATAGAGGAATGAGGATCAGAAATTCAAGGTCATTCAAAGACACATAGTGAGTGTGAGGCCAGCTACGTGAGACCCTGACTCAAAAATGGAGAAAAATAGATTTTTCCGTAAATAATCTGAGTCCCTCCCTAGGTAGAACTTTCCCTTTCCTAGAATTAAGATTTCAGGGCCAAGTGTGGTGGTGCACAGCTTTAATCCCAACACATGGGAGGCAGAGGTAGGAGGATCTCTGTGAGTTGGAGGCCAGCCTGAGACTACATAGTGAATTCCAGGTCAGCCTGGGCAAGAGTCAGGCCCCAAAAACCAAACCCTGAAAAATTAAAAAGAAATAAAAAGGAGAAAAACAGCTGGATATGTTCATTCATTCCTTCACAAATGTTTACAGATGACTGGGGCCTTGGGATTGTTCAGTGAACAAAAGGAACCCAAAGGTAGGGAAGACAGATAACAGATGAACAACTTCCACAGAGAATGCTGAATGTGTGCTGGAGGGATGCCTTGGCGGTTGGGGTGCTTGCTGTGAAGCCTAAGAACTCATGTTCTACTCTCCAGGTCCTATGTAAGCCAGATACAGTGACACAAACGCTCTAGTTTGCACGTGTGCACAGGGGGCACACATGTCTGGAGTTGGATTGCAGTGGCTGGAGGCCCTGGCATGCCAATTCTCTCTCCCCCCCCCCACTCTTGGAAAAAAAAAAAAGTGACATGGCCTGATTTAGATGTAACAGGAAAGGAATCTACAGACAGCACAAAGAGCAGCCAAAAGATGGTTCAGGAGATGGGGTACCAGGTCTTTAGTGTGCCATCCCCCTCCCCAGGTGTGTGGAGAGCAGCACCGCTTTGAGAAGTTGATGGAGTATTTCCGGAATGAGGACAGCAACATCGACTTCATGGTAAGCTGGGAGTCCAGGGGGCTGAGGCCCTGTTGGGTGCCAGGAGCAGCTTGGGGCCCTGGGTGGTTGGGTTCTGGCCTTTGACCCAGTGAAGTGTGAGGATTGAGTGGCCCGGGGGGTGGGAGGGTAAATGATGGGGGGTTGGGAGCTGCACCAAGGGGACACAGAGGTGACAAAACTTGGTTAGTGGAATGAGAACTGTGGAGAGGGAGGGAGAATTAGTGGCAAATGTGTGTGTGGGGGGGTGATGGAAGATACTGAGCACCCCCTTTGAAGAGGGCCATGGGTTTGCTGGTGTCCCTGGCCCCCAGGTGGCCTGCATGCAGTTCATCAACATCGTGGTGCACTCAGTGGAGAACATGAACTTCCGGGTCTTCTTGCAATATGAGTTCACTCGCCTTGGTCTGGACCTGTACTTGGAGGTAAGCCCTGTACCCCCTCCTATGACACCCTGACATAACCACCCACTCTCTGTGAGGTTTGGCCATATCGTTAGCAGATTTGGGCTCAAATCCTGGTTCTAATAACCAGGCTTGGTCATGCACACCTGCAATCTTAGCACTTGTGAGGGTAGGGAAGGAGGATCTTGAATTCAAGCTAGTTGGAGCTACATAGAGAGACCCTGTGTTATAATAGAACAAGGCTGGAGAGATGGCTTAGCAGTTAAGGAGCTTGCCTGTAAAGCCAAAGGACCCAGGTTTGATTCCCCAGGACCCACGTAAGCCAGATGCACATGGTGGCGCACACATGTGGAGTTGTTTGCAGAGGCTGGAGGTCCTGGTGTGCCCATTCTCTTTCTCTATCTGCCTCTTTCTCTCTCTTTCTCAAATAAATAAAAAATATTTTAAAAAACTTAATTAAAAAAAACCCAAAGCAAATAAAGCTGCAGTTCTGCCACTTCCTAGCCCACGACCTTGCATGTGCCTGTAACTCTCTTGAGTCTGTTTCCCAACTGCCGATCATGAGCAATAGTGACTTTGGGTGGAGCAGCGTCTTGTACATGGTGCCTGTTCAGGCCCTGTTGTCTCGGGCACTGGAGTCGGCTCAGGCTCTCTGAGTCCAGCCCATAATGGGAGCTCAGAGACACTGGGCAGATGTGGAAGCTGGCTCAGGCTAGAGGTGTGGGTCCTGGGGAAGGGGACAGAGGGACTTGGGGCTTCCTGGGTGAGCCTGAGCAGAGAAGCTGTGGAGTTTTGCCTTGATTCCCTCGGGAGGATTCCTGGAGGAGTGGGGCCTTTGGGACTTGATTTTTTTTTTTTTTTTTTAGGTTTTTCAAGGTAGAGTCTCACTCTAGCCCAGGCTGACCTGGAATTCACTATGTGGTCTCAGGGTGATAATCATCATACTTCTGCCTCCGGTGTGCTGGGGTGAAAGGCATGAGCCACCACGTCCAGCTTGGGACTTGATATTTTTTCTTTGATTATGGAGGGTAGGGTCTCACTCTAGCTCAGGCTGACCTGGAATTCACTATGTGGTCTCAGGGTGGCCTCGAACTCATGGTGATCCTCCTACGTGTGTCTCTTGAGTGCTGGGATTAAAGGTTGTGTGCCACCACACCCGGCTGGGACTTGAGTTTTGAAAGCTAAGATTGGTAAAAGGCAAAGGGACTGGCAGGCAAGGCCAGCATACCGCACTGTGGTAGGATAGACACAGCCAGAAGGAAGGAAGGGAGGCTGAGGAACGCTACAGCATCCAAGAGCACTGGAGGAAGAAAAAAAAGTGAATGAGGCTACATAAGTGATTTTAAAAATATGAAATGTCTAGAATGGCTAAATCTGTAGAGACAGAACATAAGTTTGTGGTTGCCAGGGGCTGGGAAGGAGAGGCTGCGAGTGACTGCTAGTGACGACATGTTCTGGAATCAGCGGTGATGGTTATACAACACTGTGTCTGTACTAAAATCTACTCAATTGTATACCTTTAAGTGGTGAATTTTGTGGTATGTGAATTATATCAATAAAAAAATAAAGGAAAAAGTCCAGCGTGGTGGCTCACACCTTTCATCCCAGCACTCAGGAGGCAGGCAGAGTTGGAGGGTCACTGTGAGTTCAAGGGCACCCTAAGACTACAGAGTGAATTCCAGCCTGGGCTAGAATGAGACTCTACCTGAACAAAACCCACCAAAAGTAAAGGAAGAAATTAGAAAAAGCAAGCTAGGCTCTGGCCAGTTCCTCTGGGTCCCAGTGGTGGCATTGGCTAGTGGGGCCCCTCACCTCAGGTCTCATCATGCTCCTGTCTGGGGACAGAGACTCCGGCTGACAGAGAGTGACAAGCTGCAGGTGCAGATTCAGGCGTACCTGGACAACATTTTCGATGTGGGAACTCTGCTGGAGGACACAGAGACCAAGAACGCAGTGCTGGAGCACATGGAGGAGCTGCAAGACCAGGTGGCCCTGGTGAGAGCTGGCCCCAACCTAGTGGAGTGCCCAGTAGGCCTGGCAGGACAGGCCTTGGCAGGGCTCCGCGCGGGGTGCAGGCAGGGGAATGGCAGACAGTGTTCTGGGTGTGGATTGGAGGTGGCTGTCAGCGCCCCCCCCCCCAGGTTTGACCTGAATTCAAATTCAGAGTCCTTTGTGTGTCTTTCTCAATGAGTCTTCAGTGAGTGCCCACGCTGCGTGGGATTTGTGCAGAAGGCAGCGCCCCCCTCCAAGGATGCTCAGATGCCAAGCCCTGACTTCGGTGATCTGGGTCCTTAGGGTCCCTTCTAGCTTAGTTTCCTTCCCTACTGCCTTCCTCGTCAGCGGTGCCTTGGTTTCCCCTCCTCATCTATTTGGGTTCAAGCGCCAGGCTCAGCCCACCCTTGGCACGCTGGGCCAAGCGGATGTGGGAGCCTCCCCCAGCCCTCCAGGCAGGCTCGCCTGATGCCGCCCCCTCACCGGAGGTGCCAGTGCCTGGCCGAGGGTGGTAGCTCACCATGTGTTGGTACCATAGCTGACAGAGCGGCTTCGGGACGCGGAGAACGAATCCATGGCCAAGATCGCTGAACTGGAGAAGCAGCTCAGTGAGACCCGCAAGGAGCTGGAGACCATGAGGGTGAGGCTGAGGGCGTGGGGGGCAGGGGTGGGCTCATGAGAAACACCACGGGGACTTCTACTCTTGACTTTCCCCGTCCACCCCAGAAAGAGGATTGGATGGGTGGGCTGAAGGGGGGGGGAGTGAAGTGTTTTACACCCCAGGTCATTTTTTTTCCTGGGGTTCACAGGAGCGCGCCACCGAGTCACCCCCCACGGGCTCCTCCAAACGCTCCCCTGAGCCTGAGAAAGTCCCTTCTTCCACCCGGGAGCGGCGACCCTCGGCCCTAGAGCTGAAAGTGGAGGAGCTGGAGGAGAAGGGGTTAATCCGCATCCTGCGGGGGCCCGGGGATGCGGTCTCCATCGAGATCCTCCCGGGCGCCGTAGCGACGCCCGGCGGTGGCGATGCTTCAGCCCCGAGGATACCCGCGGGCTCCCCCAGCCCAGGTGCGCCGCAGCTTCCGTCTGGGGAAGGGAATCCTGGGGGACTCACCTGACGGCGGGGAGACACCCCGAGAGGGAGGTTTAGATTGTGGGTGTGGCTCGGATAGAAAGCAGCTGGGTGGAGATGGGTTCTGCACTCATGCGTAAGGCAGGGAGGCAAACGAGACCCCACAGCCCCCCAAAGCCAAGAAGCTGACGTGTTCCCACCCCACCCGCCCTCATTCGGGCTCAGATCTCCCACCTGCAGCAGCGTCCGTTCCCGGAGTCGCCTCACCACCGTCACCGCCACCGCCGCCCCCACTACCTAGCCTCCCGTCCCAGCCGGAAGCCCCTCCCTCAGCTCCCCCGCTGGCTCCGCCTCTCCCGGGCAGTCCGGAGCCCCCACCTGCGCCACCGTTGCCAGGAGACCTGCCACCCCCACCCCCGCCACCCCTGCCTGGCACCGATGGGCCCGTGCCGCCGCCGCCGCCGCCTCCACCTGGAGGTCCCCCTGATGCCCTCGGAGGACCGGGCCCAGAGATGGGTACAGGTGAGTGGCGTGGACCACATCGCACCTGGGGTAGGTAGGGCAGCACCCCCACCCCGTACCTCGCCTCAGCGTCCTCCAAGACCCGTGATGGGTCAGTTGCCTCCAGCGGCGCCTCATTGCTTACGCTCGCTCCTGCTCGTTCCAGGAGTGAAGGCCAAGAAACCCATCCAGACCAAGTTCCGGATGCCACTCTTGAACTGGGTGGCCCTGAAACCCAGTCAGATCACAGGCACTGTCTTCACAGAGCTCAACGATGAGAGGGTGCTGCAGGTGAGTGGACTTCCTGCTCCCAGGGTGAGCACCAGAGGAGGGGTCGGGGATCAATCATGCTGGGTAGTGTGGGTGGTCATCTCCACCTGGTTTTGCAAGTGAGGATGTGGAGGCCCGGGACGGGCTTTAGGACAATATCCAGTCCATTACCCTGAATCCTCCTGCAGGCTTTCCTCTCCTTCCCTGTAGAGGGCGCACCTCTTCTCCGTGTAGCCTCGCCTTTCCCGCAGGTCTCCTGATTTTTCAGAAGGGATGTGTTCCTTGCCTCCAGGCTGTTGCTCACAGTTTCTTCTGCCTGAAATAACCTTCCCTTTAAGCCCCCTTTCCTGTCACCTGTTGTCCTTCCTTCAGCTTTAACGGCCCAGTGTCCGGGTCCCCTGGTTTGGTCCCTCTCTACTTCAAGTATAAGGGAGACCCGCTCTAGCTCTAGCTCTGTACGCCATGCTTAGCCAGGAGACCTTGGCCTCACCCAGCCCTACCTTCTCTCCCTGCCCCCTCAGGAGCTGGACATGAGTGATTTTGAAGAGCATTTCAAAACCAAGTCCCAAGGCCCCAGCCTGGACCTCAGTGCTCTCAAAGGCAAGGCATCCCAGAAAATCCCCACCAAGGCAACACTCATCGAGGCCAACCGGGCCAAGAACCTGGCCATCACCTTGCGCAAGGGCAACCTGGGGGCAGACCGCATCTGCCATGCCATTGAGACGTGAGTATCCATGCCCTGCCTGGGCTTGTACACAGCCTAGCCCCTCTGTTAGCAAGAGCCCCAGCTATAGAACAGAGCTCACTTCATGCCAGTCCTGGCCAGGGAATCTTGTTCTTATTTTCAGGCCAAGAAAACTAAGGCTATACTGTGAGTCCATGCCCAGATTGGGACATCCCTGTTTCTGCTCAGCATGGGCACTCAGGCTGAAGGATTTACAGCTGGGCATCTGCCAGCAATGCCTACCTCCCAATTTCCCTCAGCTCCTACCTCTTATTCTTTGAAACTGTGGACAAATAGGAAGTATTAAAATTCATTTATTCAAGCTGAGCATAGTGGCGCATGCATGCCTTTAAGCCCAGCACTGAGAAGGCAGAGGTGGTAGGATCGCCATGAGTTCAAGGCCATCCTGAGACTACATAGTGAATTCCATCCAGGTCAGCCTGGGCCAGAGTGAGACCCTACCTTGAAAAACCAAAAAACAAAACAAAACAAAAAGTCTACTTATTCAGGGCTAGAGGTTAAGGTGCTTGCTTGCAATGCCTAACAACTTGGGTTTGATTCCCTAGTACCCATGTAAATCCAGATGCACAAAGTGGTACATGCATCTGGGGTTTGTTTGCAGTGTCTAGAGACCCTGGTGCACCCATGTTCTCTCTCTCCTTGTAAATAAATGACATATTTTTAAACATTCATTTATTCAACCAAAGTAGGGGACATAGTTTTGGGCTCAGGGACCGGTGAGCGTGGGGTGATTGATCCCCTCTCTCTCTTCTGCTCCCCTCCACAGGTATGACCTGCAGACTCTCAGCCTGGACTTCCTGGAGCTGTTGACCCGCTTTCTGCCCACGGAGTACGAGCGCAGCCTCATTGCCCGCTTTGAGAAGGAGCAGCGGCCCGTGGAGGAGTTGTCCGAGGAGGACCGCTTCATGCTGCGCTTCAGCCGCATCCAGCGCCTGCCTGAGCGCATGACCACGCTCACCTTCCTGGGCAACTTCCCTGACACAGCCCAGCTACTCATGCCGGTGTGGGCGCGACGGGCAGGGCTGAGGGACGGGCAGGGTGCTAGAACCTGGGCTGGGAGTTGGGAAGAGACAGTTTCCAGTCCCCTCCCTTGCAAGAGAGGAACTACCAGTATTAGAGCCTCCTGATAGGGGAGGCCCTGACTTACCTCCCCTCCCCCATCCGCCCCCACAGCAACTGAACGCCATCATTGCAGCCTCAATGTCCATCAAATCTTCTGACAAGCTCCGTCAAATCCTGGAGGTGAGAGCACACGGCAAGGCGCCTGGAGGTGGGGCCCACCCTTGCCTGTTCTGCGTCGTGTGAAGGGGACACTGAGGCCCCGCTCACCTGAGGCGCAACAAAAATGTCCCATTGCTCCCATGCGTGCTGTGGGAGACAAGCTAAGGCGGTGGCGGCAGCAGCAGCCACGTGTGTAACATGAACCTGAGAAGCCTCTGCCTCAAGGGCTCAGCTGTGTAAGCCAGCAGGGCCACTGCACCAGCTCAGTGGGATGTGTGGGGAACAGTAGAAACAGCTTTCAGCAGGATCAAGGAATCACGGATGTTGACAAGCCAGTTTTGGGTTGGACTAACGCAGGATACAACTGGGCATGCTTCATGGTGTTAATGGTGCACGCGAGTTATGAATTCAGGAGGGGCCGAGCGTGCAGGCTCTTTCCTGAACAGTATGGACTTATCCCCAGCCCTGGTAACGTGTTGAGGCTCTCTCTGTCTCTTCCAGATTGTCCTGGCCTTTGGCAACTACATGAACAGCAGCAAGCGAGGGTCAGCCTACGGTTTTCGGCTCCAGAGTCTGGATGCGGTGAGGAGGGGCCCCTGGCCTGGGGGCTGAGGGTGGGTGGGCTGGTGGTCTGGGACTTACGACAGGTCCTTGTGCAGCTGTTGGAGATGAAGTCAACTGATCGCAAGCAGACGTTGCTACACTATCTGGTGAAGGTCATTGCCGAGAAGTATCCACAGCTCACAGGCTTCCACAGTGAACTGCACTTCCTGGACAAGGCAGGCTCAGGTATGGGAAACCAAGGCCTCCGGTGGGAACTAAGGGAACCAACCCTGGGGCCACTTGGCTGGTGTGGGCTGGGAGAAAGCAAGGACGGACCCACAGGATGTAATCGGGTGTGTATGCTGCCTGATTCTCTAACTCCATGCTGTCCACTCCAGTGTCCCTGGATAGTGTCCTAGGGGATGTGTGCTCCCTGCAGCGAGGCCTGGAGCTGACACAGCGAGAGTATGTGCGGCAGGATGACTGCATGGTGCTCAAGGAGTTCCTGAGGGCTCACTCACCCACCATGGACAAGCTGCTGGCAGACAGCAAGACGGCTCAGGTGAGCCGGGGCTGGCCTGCCTTGGAAGTGGGAGGCTGGGCTGGGGGCCAGAGGAGCACACTGGCCACTGGAGCCCAAGGTGGGAGTGTGTAGCCACAGCCTGGAGGGTTGTGGCCATAGGTGGGGCCCTTGGAGGATAGAACAGGAGAAGCCACCCTGTCTGAAGGAGCAGAGATGATGTGGCCAGTGTCCCAGGCGCACAGAGCATCACCAGGCTCCAGAGGGCTGGTGCTCAGGGGCTGTGCTTACAGGAGGCCTATGAATCGGTGGTGGAGTACTTCGGAGAGAACCCCAAGACCACGCCGCCCTCCATGTTCTTTTCCCTGTTCAGCCGCTTCACCAAAGCCTACAAGGTACGTACTTACACTTACACTGTGCTGGGTAAGATGCCGGCTAGGTGGGCCTCTCTGCATGAGTGGGGGAGGGGGCGGGGTCTGCTTTTGTCATGGATGGGACTGGAAAGGAGGGAGTGCTGCCCTCAACCAGACCTGCCTTGGCCCCTCAGAAAGCTGAACAAGAGGTGGAACAGTGGAAAAGAGAAGCAGCTACCCAGGAGGCGGGCGCCGACACCCCAGGCAGGGGAGAGGCCCCAGCACCCAAGGTAGGCGGCTGTTCCCAAGCCTAGTTCTGAAGTGTAGACATATGCACTGCCCTCATCACCCTCTCATACCACCCCCACACCCTCATGCCCAAGGACACAGACACAGTCGTCCCAGGAGCCAGGAGAGGAAGTGGGTCCCTTCTACTCTAGCCAGCTGTCCTTTCTGCGAAGGACCATGGCAGATGTTCTGGGGTGGGTGGGGTGAGAAGAATTCTAAAGTTGTCCCTGTACATCCCCTTCAGTCCCCACCCAAGGCCAGGAGACAACAGATGGACCTCATCTCTGAGTTGAAACGGAAGCAGCAGAAAGAGCCGCTCATCTACGACAGCGATCGAGATGGGGCCATTGAAGACATCATCACAGGTGAGGGCTTGGCCGGGCTTCTGTCCTGTCTCCAGTCTGTCCCCGTGTCCTCGCTCTGTATCTCCCTCCGCCCCCGATGGGTCTAGCTGCTGCACTGCCTTTTGCTACCTTTTCTGTTTTTCTTTCCTCCCATCCCCCCTTCTCTTTCTCTGCTGCTCCTCCTCATGCTGCAACCCTCAGTGCTCAAGACAGCGCCCTTCACGGCCCGCACTGGGAAGCGGACATCCCGGCTCCTCTGTGAGGCCAGCCTGGGAGAGGAGATGCCCCTCTAGGCCCTCCCCCCCACCCAGGTACCCGGATGGCCTGGCCTTCCATCCCAGCACTGGGGCAACTCTGGAGACGGGGAGGTGCAGAGTCGTGTGTGTGTGTGTGTGTGTGTGTGTGTGTGTGTCCCTTCTGGGCCAGTGCACCGCTGGGATGTTGGGAGGGGGGTTGGTTTCTGGCTAAGGTAACAGGGTCCCCCTCCCAGAGGCACACAATCTGGGTCTTTAGAAAGGTGGGTGTGTGCCCTGGAGCCAGCTCTGCGCAGACCCCTGATGGACCAATGTGTCTCCCCTGCTACCAGATCTGCGGAACCAGCCCTACATTCGGGCAGACACAGGCCGCCGCAGTGGTCGCAGGCGGCCCCCAGGACCTCCCCTGCAGGTCACCCCCGACCTCTCGCTGTAGCCCGCTACTTCAGCAGGTGGATTCTGAAGGGGGTGAGGCTGTGGGAAGGATGGGGCTCAGAGAAGGTGGTCCTGTAGCTCGGCTGGGTCGGGCGGCCCCTCCTCCTGCCGTAGGGGCAGTGTCATAGGCCTCGTGCCTCAAATGCTGCTTACAGCAACCCCTTTCCTCCCAATAGCCATACTTAGCCTGAGCAGGAGCCTGGCCTGTAACTTATAAAGTGCACCTCGATCCCCACTCCCCTGAGCCCTGAGGATTCTCCTTGGAACCTTATTTTTATACAAGATTAATAAAGATGTTTGCAAAAGATCTGCGTCGGCTCGGTGCCTGCCCCCACCACGCTCAGCCAAGTGTCACTCAGCGTACGCTTTACTTGTGCAAGCTCTTTGTGGCAGGTCTCAGGAAGCAGGCCGGCGGAGGAGGGGAGAGGGGGGGTGCCTCTGCACTAGAGTTGGCGGGGAGGTAGCCAGCTTCGAGGGGCGCATCTGCTCCAGCCGCTGGCCCACTAACCCAGCGGGAGGGCGGAGGGGACCTGCGGAGGAGGAGGAGGGTCGTGAGAAACAACTTCAAATTAAAGACATCTGGGTTTATCTCCTGCCGTCAGCCCCGCCCCCGCGAACCTAGGTGCCCTGGCTCCTTTTCTTTGGCCCACCTGCCCTTTGCGCCTGCGCTTGCCTCGTCCCCATCCCCACCCCCAGGTAGAGTTTCGCTCTAGCCCAGGCTGGCCTGGAATTCACTCTGTACTCTCAGGCTGGCCTCGAACTCACGGCGATCCTCCTACCTCTGCCTCCCAAGGCGGGCGCCACCACGTCCGGCTCTCGTCCCATTTCTTTCGGTTCAGTTCCCACCCTTCGCCTGCCTCTCCCCCGTCAATCATGTCCCCATCTGCCGTCCCGCCTCCAGCCCCCCTGCCGGGCCTCGAGCCCCGGTCCTTGCGCGGTCAGTCTCGGGCTCCGGCTCTCACCTTTGCTGAGCGGCCCCAGGTTGGGAGGGAGCTTGGGGCGGCCAGGCTGGTAGGCTTTCGGTAGGCGGATTTCCGGGCCCGGGACTCGGCTCCGCGTCCTGCGTTCCGGCCGGATCCTCGCCGCCAGTTTGGGTATCTGACAGTAGGGGCTGCACGGGCCTTGGGTGGAGCGCGGGGCGGGGAGGAGGAAGAGGAGAGAGCGCGTTGGGAGTGGATGCGCGGGGACCCGAGGTAGGGGTGGAGGCTGCGATGGGGCCCCCCCGAGCGGGCGACCGTCCCCGCCCGCGGCCGGCTGGAGACGCACCTGCTCGGTACAGCGAGTGCAGCGAGCGCGTCAGCTCGGCGCTGGAGAGGCCGATGGTGCGCGCCGCCTGGCAGAAGAAAGCCAGGCCCGCGTGCGGGCGGGCGAGCCTCGCCAGGCCGCGGGCCCTGCTGCTCTTGCAGGCTGGGTTCAGTCGCAGAGCTCTCTGCTTCTTGAAATAGTAGCTTGGGAGGAAAAAGATCGGGCACCTGCTTCAGACACCGCCTCCGCTTCCTCGCCCTCTCTCAAGTGGGGAACCCCAAGCAGGACGGGGAAGCCACTTATCTCTGGTGGGCCGAGATGGCTTGGCACCCAGGAATGGACCCATACAGTTCCAGGGCTCCCTTCTCTGGGGCAGCAGGAGCCTCAAGGGGCTTCTCGAAGGGATAAGCTCAGTTCCTCCCATCCCGGGCCCTGGAGATGGAGATGGTCGTCCTCACCTGGTCACCTCCTGCCCCGACTTGAAGGGCACAAGGCCCTGGCTCAGCAACTTGAACAGCACTTCTAAGAACAGCGTCTTCAGGCCTTGGGGGTCACAGTCCCGATTGCTCCTCTCTTGGCATGCGGGGCAACACACATGGGTAATAGTGAGGAGAGGTCTCCCCAGCCAGGTCACCCTTGCCCACCAGCTGTATCCCTCACCCAAGTACTGGACCAAGTGTTGGTTGTCAGTGAGGACACCTAGGAAGTCCTTGAAGCTTACAATTCCGTCACCTGTGAAAAGAGGAGGGCGCGGTGGGGGTCTGCTTCCGTAGAAAGTCTGCCCTGCGCAGGCTTTAATCATTTGCCAACAGTTCCAGGTGTTACAGAAGCCAAAAGGGGGGTGTGTGGGGTGTGTGTGTGTGTGCGCGTGTGTCTGATTCAGCAGCGATGTTTAAAGATCAGGAAACAGGGGTGTTGATCTGGGCCAACTTCCTGGAAGAGGGAACTTTAAAATAGGACCAGGCCGAGCTGCATGTGGTGGCGCACACCTTTAATCCCGGCACTCCGGAGGCAGAGGTAGAAGGATTGCTGTGAGTTGGAGGCCAGCCTGATACTACAGAGTGAGTTACAGGTCAGCCTGAGCTAGAGCAAGACTCTACCTTGCAAAACAAACAAACAAACAAACAAACAAAAATAGAACCAGTCCAAGGATTTTGTGGACAGGGGCAGCATTCATCAGGACAGCGCCCCTGGGGCTGGGAGAAGACAAGAGGGTAGAGATGGGGCACCTACCATCCAAGTCTGCCAGCCGCAGAGCCTCACACATCTCCTGTGGGCCCAGCTGGATACCCACGTTGCGCAGGGCCACTTTCATGCTGCGCATGTCCACGGTGCCAGTTGGGCTGCAGCTGAACAATTGGAAGATATCCTGGAAGGCTGAGGGCAGAGAGGGGCAGGCAGCATGCCGAAGTTCATGCAGGGGAGCACTGAGACCCCCCCCTTTCCAGCTGGGGTAGGACAACTTCCAGCACACAGAACGGTAAAGGGCTAGAGAGATAGCTTAGTGGGTAAAGGCATTTGTCTGCAAAACCTGCTGGCCTGGGTTCAATTCCCCAGAACCCACATAAATCCAGACACACAAAGTGGCACATGCATCTGAGATTCCTTTGCAGTGGCAAGAGGCCCTGATGCACCCATTCTCTCTCCAAATACATTTTTAAAATTATTTTTTTAAATTTTTATTTATTCGCGAGAGGGAAAGAGGCACAGGGAGAGAGAGAGAGGGAGAGAATGGGCATGTCAGGGCTTCCAGCCACTGTAAACGAACTCCAGATGCATACGCCACCTTTTGCATCTGGCTTACGTGGGTACTGGAGAATCGAACCTGGGTCCTTTGGCTTTGTAGACAAGAGCCTTAACTGCTAAGCCATCTCTCCAACCCTTAAAAATGATTTAAAGCCTGGTGTGGTGGCACATGCCTTTAATCCCAGCACTTGGGAGGCAGAGGTAGGAGGATCAGAGTGAGTTCCAGGTCAGCCTAGAGTGAGACCCTGTCTTGAAAAAACAAAAACAAAGCAAAAAACTCCAAAGCCATAAAAACTGGGCAGTCTGGCTCTAGAGCTATTGTGCTTTGGTGCCCTGTTGGTGCCTGGCATATAGCAGGTACATGAATCTCATATTAACAGTACCTGGTACATGCAAGGCACCAAAAATGGTTGATGGTGTAGAAAATGAGTGTTTTTTTGTTTTTTTGTTGGTTTTTTTTTGTTTTTGTTTTTGTTTTTCGAGGTAGGGTCTCACTCTAGCTCAGGCTGACCTGGAATTTACTATGTAGTCTCAGTGTGGCTTCAAACTCACGGCGATCCTCCTACCTCTGCCTCCTGTGTGCTGGGATTAAAGGCGTGAGCCACCACACCTGGTTCCCTATCTAGTTTTCTCTCCTTACTTTGGCACACACACGTATGCACACACACACCCACACACATTCCTGAGGCCAGACACATCAGTGAGCCCTTGGGTCAACAAATTAGAATGGGAAGGTTACAAGGGTTATAAATATGTTAGCCTGGGGCAGGCAACCTCTTGTAGTTTGGTCCTGAGCACCCCCTAATTTTCCTCCCTACTATCAGCCCTGGGTGGGGCTCTCACCTGTCAGCTGCCGGGTTGTCAGGGGCAGCAGACTCTCATTTGTCAAGCTACCTCAACGGAAGAGGTTGGACAGAACTTTGTACCTGTTGCAAAGAGATCCCAGGGCCAGGCAGGGCTTCCCCCAAACCCAGCCCGCCCCCCTCCCAAGCCTGGCCTCCAGTCCCCACCCTCTCCTCGGAGACTTGGCGTCTGGGTCCGACAGAGCTGGGTGTGTAGCCACAGGGCTTTCACATTCTCTTGCCCTCCGTGTGGTCTGCTCATCCTTTGTGGCCGTGCCTGCTGCTGGCTGTATGGGCAGCTGCACCCTCCCTTTCCGCATCCTGCCAGCCTGCTCCTCTCCTGAGTCTCGTGTGAGCAGACTTCGAGCCTTCTGTGGAGACCTTAGAGGCAGAAGACAAGGCGAAGGGGTCTGGTCCTCTTGGAGAGCACAGACTCCAGGGGACCAGGCCCGTGGGTAAGTAGGTCTACCTCCTCCCAGGACCCTCCGTACCAGGCTGTACCCTCAGCCCTCCATCCAGGGGATTCTGCAGCAGGGCTAGGGCATGAACCCTCACCTAAAGGGACAAGGACTATCCCTCAGCCCTGATCACCTGTACCTTCTATGTGTCGGTGGGGATCTCCTGATCTTCTGGTCTCTGCTGCCTGAAAGGCAGAGTCACAGGCTCTGAGGCTGCCCCTACGTTGCCTCTGTAGTCGTTTTGTCTTTTGGAAAGAGCCTTCTTTCACCATGGGCCTACTTTTTCCTGCTGGGTACCTGCTGCTTTATTCTTCTGAGTTTCTGCCTCGCTTCAGGCATCTGAACTTGTGACTCCATTCTAGATGCTAAGTCACGATGGCAGAAGCCCAGGAAGATAAGCAGGCCACACAATACCAAAGCCAGAGTCTGAAGGATGGGGTCCAGCCCAATCTAAACCTTCCTACTCCAGTAAAAAATATTCTGTGACAGCTGGGTGTGGTGGCGCACGCCTTTAATTCCAGCACTCGGGAGGCAGAGGTAGGAGGATCGCCATGAGTTAGAGGTCACCCTGAGACTACATAGTGAATTCAGGTCGGCCTGAACTAGATTAAGACCCTACCTCAAAAAAAATATATATATATAAATTATATTACATATATATTCAAATATATATAAGTATATATATTCCATGAAACCTTAATGATTTGAAAAGAATAGAAATCAAACAATGTCTGCTTTTAGATCATAGCAGAATTAAACTAGAAATCAAAACCAGAAAAACAGTTGGAAGATCCCCAAATACTTGGAGACTAAATGATATACTTCTAAATAACTCATGGGGCCAGGTGTGTGTGTGGGGGGGGTGCATGCCTATATTACAGCATTATGGAAGCTGAGACAGGAGGATTATGAGTTCAAGGCTATCCTGCACTACATAGCAAGACCTTGTCAAGGAGATGAAGAGAAGAGAAAGTATATTATTAAAAAAGAGAGGGAGGGGCTGGAGAGATGGCTTAGCAGTTAAGGCATTTGCCCGCAAAGCCAAAGGACCTAGGTTCGATTCCCCAGGACCCACGTAAGCCAGATGTACAAGGTGGCACATGTGTCTGGAGTTTTTTCACAGTGGCTGGAGGCCCTGGCACACCCATTCTCTCTCTCTCTCTCTCTGTCTGCCTCTTTCCCTCTCTTGCTCTCTCAAATAAATAAATAAAATTTTCAAAAAAGAGAGGGACTGGAGCAAGGGCTCAGTGGTTAAAGGTACTTGCTTGCAAAGCCTAACAACCTGGGTTCAGTTGCCCAGTACCCATTTAAAGC
This sequence comes from Dipus sagitta, assembly GCA_036346955.1. NCBI lineage: Eukaryota > Metazoa > Chordata > Mammalia > Rodentia > Dipodidae > Dipus > Dipus sagitta. Next base: position 18,285,467 of record CM070778.1, read on the forward strand.
TAGATGAACAAAGCGGCACACGCATCTGGAATTTGTTGCAGTGGTAGGAAGCCCTGGCATGCTCATCTCCCCTCCCAGTGATCAAAGGCACTTGTTTGCAAGGCCGGATGGCCTGGGTTTGATTCCCCAGTACCCACATAAAGACAGATGCACAAAGTGATACGTGTATCTGGAGTTTGTTTGCAATGACAGGAGGCCCTGGTGCACCCAAGATCACTTTTTCTCTTTCTGTCAAATAAATAAAAAATTAAAAAAAAACAACACATGGGGGCTGGGGAGAAGGTTCAGCAGTTAAAGGCATTTGCTTGCAAAGCTGCATGCAGGTCGGGCTGGTTTTTAGTGGCACCTCACAGGAGGTGGAGCGGAGACGTCTCTGACCCCCACACTCTGCCCCATGGCATGCATGTACCCCCCCCCCACATAGATGAATAAACTTAAAAACAAATGAATAAGAAACCGTGAAAGCTGGGAAGTAGAGACAGGAGTTTCAGGAGTTCAAGGTCATCCTCAGCTACATAGCAAGTTTGAAATCAACCTGGGCTATATGAGACCCTGAAGCGGGGAAGGAGAGAGAAAGAGAAAGAGAAGGAAACATATGGGACAAAAAAGAAAATTTGGAAAATTTAAAAATACCTGTAGGGGATGGAAAAAATTCTGTAGTCAGAGGCACTTGTTTGCAAAGCCTGTCGGCCTGGGTTTAACTCTCAAGCCACCCATGAGAGCCAGATGCAAAATTGGTGCAAGTGGGCTGGAGAGTTTGCTTAGCGGTTAAGGTGCTTGCCTGCAAAGCCCAAGGACCCAGGTTTGATTCCCCAGTTGCCACTTAAGATGAATGCACAAGGTGGAGCATGCATTTGGAGTTCAATTGCAGTGGCTAGAGGCCCTGGCACACCCATTCTCTCTCTCTCAAACAAACAAATAAATAAATAAATAATGTTTTTTTAGAAATTGGTGCAAGTGTCTGGCATTTATTTGTAGCAGCAAGAGGCCCTAGTACATGCACACGCGCGCGCACACACACACACACACACACAAATACTTAAATAAAAATTTAAAATCTCTAAACAAAAATAAAAATGCAACTTATTCAAAATATGTGGGATGTAGCAAAAGAAGTATTAGGGTAATTTTTAGCATTATATGCATGTTTTAGAAAAGGAGAAATAACTAAAATCAATAATCAGAGCTTCTATCATAGGAAATTAAAGGAGTGCAAATTAAATCAGAAATAGAATTAGGATAATAAAAATTAGAACAGAGGTAAAGATTGAAAGCAGGGACTCAATAGAGAAAATAATAAAACCCAAATGCTAGTTCTTTGACAGAGCAATAAAAATAAGGCTCTCAAACCGGGCGTGGTGACGCACGCCTTTAATCCCAGCACTCAGGAGGCAGAGGTAGGAGGATCGCTGTGATTTCGAGGCCACCCTGAGACTAGAGGGTGAGTTCCAGGTCAGCCTGGGCCAGAGTGAGACCCTACCTCAAAAAACAACCCCCCCCAAAAAAAGGCTCTCACCAGGAAGGAGGGAAGGGAGAGGGAGAGACAGAGAGATTTATAACATAATGAAAGGGGACATCACTATAGACTTTATGTATATTGCTAATAAAGAAACAAGAGGGCTGGAGAGATGTTTTAGCAGTTAAGGAACTTGCCTACAAAGCCAAAGGATCCAGATTCGATTCCCCAGGACCCACTTAAGCCAGATGCACAAGGTGGCACATGCATCTGAAGTTTGTTTGCAGTGGCTGAAGAGCCTGGTGCACCCATTCTCTCTCTCTCTCTCTCTCTCTCTCTCTCTCTCTGCCTCTTTCTCTCTTTGCCAAGTAAATAAATAAAAATAAAAAATAAAATATTAGCTGAGTGTGGCGGCGCATGCCTTCAATCCCAGCATTCAGGAGGCAGAGGTAGGAGGATGTTGTGAGTTCGAGACCACCCTGAGACCACAGAGTGAGTTCCAGGTCAGCCTAAGCTAGACTGAGACCATACCTCAAAACACCCCCCCCAAAAAAGAATGAAGGCCAGGCGTGGTGGTGCATGCCTTTAGTTCCAGCATTCGGGAGGCAGAGCTAGGAGGATTACTGTGAGTCTGAGGCCACCCTGAGACCACAGAGTGAATTCCAGGTCAGCCTGGACTAGAGTGAAACCCTACCTCAAAGAAAAAGGGGGGGGCTGGAGGTACGGCTTAGTGGTTAAGATGTTTGCCTGCAAAGCCAAAGGACCCAGGTTCGATTCTTCAGGACCAATGTTAGCCAGATGCACAAGGGGGTGCACGCATCTGGAGTTCGTCTGCAGTGGCTGGAGGCCCTGGCGTGCCCATTCTCTCTCTCTCTCTCTCCCCCTCTTTCTCTGTCAAATAAATAAATAAAAATAAAATATTTTTTAAAAAAAGCCGGGCATGGTGGCGCACGCCTTTAATCCCAGCACTTGGGAGGCAAAGGTAGGAGAATTGCCGAGAATTCGAGGCCACCCTGAGACTACATAGTGAATTCCAGGTCAGCCTGGACCACAGTGAGACCCTACCATGAAAAACTAAAAAGTGAATAAATAAATAAATAAAATAAATTTAAATAAATAAATTAATTAATTAAAAAAAATTAGGAGGGAGGGATGGCTTAGTGGTTAAGGCATTTGCCTGAAAAGCCAAAGGACCCAAGTTCGATTCCCAGGACCCACATTAGCCAGATGCACAAGGTGGTACATGTGTCTGGAGTTTGGTGGAGGCCCTGGTGAGCCCATTCTCTTCCTCCCTCCCTCTCTCTGTCAAATAAATAAATAAATAAAATATTGTTTTAAAAAAACAGGAATGAAAAAAAAAACCAGGAATGACTCTATGCCTATAAATTTAATAATCTTAATGAAATGAACCAATTTCTTGATAAACAGAATGTGCCAGGACTTACATGTGAAGAAATAATATGAATAGATCTAAATCTACTAAAGAAATAAAATTAAATAAATAATTAACAGCCTTCCAAAGCAGGGAGTAGTAGGCCCATATGAATTCATTACTGAATCTGTTAAGTATTAAAGAAATTTGAATATCTTTAAAAATTTTAAATTTTGCTCCTGTGTGTGTGTGTGCATGCATGTACACACGTGTGTGTACAGGGGAGAACCAGTGCCTCTTGCTGGTACAAATACCAAATGTTTGTGCCACTCTTTGTCTAGCTTATGTGAGTGGCCTGGGAATTGAACCCTGGGCGGCTAGCTTTGCAAGCAAGTACCTTTAACTGCGGACTCATCTTCCCAGCTTCTTCTCTATAATAACTTAGTTCTAGGAGACCATTATCTTATACCAAAATCAGAACAAGACATTTCCAGAAACTACAATCTCTCTCAAAGGCATAGATGGAAAAATATTTAACAAAATCTTAGCAAATTTGAGTCCAATAATGTATAAAAGGAATTTTACATCACATCTAAGTGGTATCTATTCCAGGAATGCAAGGCTGGTTCATCATTGAGAATCAATTAATGCCAACACATCAGAAGGGTTAAGAAGAAAAATCAGGGCTGGAGAGATGGCTTGGTGGTTAATTGTACTTCCTGTACAAGTATGAGAGTGGACTGCCTGAGTTTGAATCTCCAGAGCCAAACGTAGAGCTTGGTGTGGCCACTCACAACTATAACCCCAGTCCTGTGGGGAGCAAAGGCCAGAGAATGGCTGGAACTCACAAAATGCAAGCTTTGGAATTAATATGAAACTGTCCTTGTGAGAAAAAAGTTGAGCTGGGCATGGTGGCACATGTCTTTAATCCCAGCCCTTGGGAGACAGAGGTGGGAGGATCGCTGTGAGTTGGAGGCCAGCCTGTGACTACAGAGTGAGTTGTAGGTCAGCTAGAGCGAGACGCTGCATCAAAAACCAAAACAAACAAAACACTCAAAATATATGAGTCAGCAGTGGAGGGGGACATTTGATGTTCTCCTCCAGCCACGGAAGGCAAGCATACAGGTACCACATCAAGACATGCACGTACATACACTACATATACCACACACACCATCATACACACACCCCCCACATAATACGTGTGTGCATGTGCACACACACAAAAAGAAAAATTACATGATCATATAAATAGATGCAAGCAAAGCATTTGATAAAATTAACAACCAGCTGGATGTGGTGACACAGGGATATAATCCTAGAACTTGTGAGGCAGAAACAAGTGGATCTCAAGTTTGAGGCCAGTCTGTTCCACCCTGAGACTACATAGTGAAATCCAGGTCAGCCTGAGTTAGAGTGAGACCTTACCTCGAAAACAAAACAAAACAAATTAAAAACTTTGGGGGTGGGGAGATGGCTCAGTGGCTGAAGAGCCTGGTGCACCCATCTCTCTCTCTCTCTCTCTCTGCCTCTTTCTCTCTTTGCCAAGTAAATAAATAAAAATAAAAAATAAAATATTAGCTGAGTGTGGCGGCGCATGCCTTTAATCCCAGCATTCAGGAGGCAGAGGTAGGAGGATGTTGTGAGTTCGAGACCACCCTGAGACCACAGAGTGAGTTCCAGATCAGCCTGAGGTAGACTGAGACCATACCTCAAAACACCCCCCCCCCAGAAAAGAATGAAGGCCAGGCGTGGTGGTGCATGCCTTTAGTCCCAGCATTCGGGAGGCAGAGCTAGGAGGATTACTGTGAGTCTGAGGCCACCCTGAGACCACAGAGTGAATTCCAGGTCAGCCTGGACTAGAGTGAAACCCTACCTCAAAGAAAAAGGGGGGGGGCTGGAGGTATGGCTTAGCGGTTAAGATGTTTGCCTGCAAAGCCAAAGGACCCAGGTTCGATTCTTCAGGACCCATGTTAGCCAGATGCACAAGGGGGTACATGCATCTGGAGTTCGTCTGCAGTGGCTGGAGGCCCTGGTGTGCCCATTCTCTCTCTCTCTCCCCCCCTCTTTCTCTGTCAAATAAATAAATAAAAATAAAATATTTTTTTTAAAAAGCCGGGCATGGTGGCGCACGCCTTTAATCCCAGCACTTGGGAGGCAGAGGTAGGAGAATTGCCGAGAGTTCGAGGCCACCCTGAGACTACATAGTGAATTCCAGGTCAGCCTGGACCACAGTGAGACCCTACCATGAAAAACTAAAAAGTGAATAAATAAATAAATAAAATAAATTTAAATAAATAAATTAATTAATTAAAAAAAATTAGGAGGGAGGGATGGCTTAGTGGTTAAGGCATTTGCCTGAAAAGCCAAAGGACCCAAGTTCGATTCCCAGGACCCACATTAGCCAGATGCACAAGGTGGTACATGTGTCTGGAGTTTGGTGGAGGCCCTGGTGAGCCCATTCTCTTCCTCCCTCCCTCTCTCTGTCAAATAAATAAATAAATAAAATATTGTTTTAAAAAAACAGGAATGAAAAAAAAAACAGGAATGACTCTATGCCTATAAATTTAATAATCTTAATGAAATGAACCAATTTCTTGATAAACAGAATGTGCCAGGACTTACATGTGAAGAAATAATATGAATAGATCTAAATCTACTAAAGAAATAAAATTAAATAAATAATTAACAGCCTTCCAAAGCAGGGAGTAGTAGGCCCATATGAATTCATTACTGAATCTGTTAAGTATTAAAGAAATTTGAATATCTTTAAAAAATTTAAATTTTGCTCCTGTGTGTGTGTGTGCATGCATGTACACACGTGTGTGTACAGGGGAGAACCAGTGCCTCTTGCTGGTACAAATACCAAATGTTTGTGCCACTCTTTGTCTAGCTTGTGTGAGTGGCCTGGGAATTGAACCCTGGGCGGCTAACTTTGCAAGCAAGTACCTTTAACTGCGGACTCATCTTCCCAGCTTCTTCTCTATAATAACTTGTTCTAGGAGACCATTATCTTATACCAAAATCAGAACAAGACATTTCCAGAAACTACAATCTCTCTCAAAGGCATAAATGGAAAAATATTTAACAAAATCTTAGCAAATTTGAGTCCAATAATGTATAAAAGGAATTTTACATCACATCTAAGTGGTATCTATTCCAGGAATGCAAGGCTGGTTCATCATTGAGAATCAATTAATGCCAACACATCAGAAGGGTTAAGAAGAAAAATCAGGGCTGGAGAGATGGCTTGGTGGTTAATTGTACTTCCTGTACAAGTATGAGAGTGGACTGCCTGAGTTTGAATCTCCAGAGCCAAACGTAGAGCTTGGTGTGGCCACTCACAACTATAACCCCAGTCCTGTGGGGAGCAAAGGCCAGAGAATGGCTGGAACTCACAAAATGCAAGCTTTGGAATTAATATGAAACTGTCCTTGTGAGAAAAAAGATGAGCTGGGCATGGTGGCACATGTCTTTAATCCCAGCCCTTGGGAGACAGAGGTGGGAGGATCGCTGTGAGTTGGAGGCCAGCCTGGGACTACAGAGTGAGTTGTAGGTCAGCTAGAGCGAGACGCTGCATCAAAAACCAAAACAAAACACTAAAAATATATGAGTCAGCAGTGGAGGGGGACATTTGATGTTCTCCTCCAGCCACGGAAGGCAAGCATACAGGTACCACATCAAGACATGCACGTACATACACTACATATACCACACACACCATCATACACACACCCCCCACATAATACGTGTGTGCATGTGCACACACACAAAAAGAAAAATTACATGACCATATAAATAGCTGCAAGCAAAGCATTTGATAAAATTAACAACCAGCTGGATATGGTGACACAGGGATATAATCCTAGAACTTGTGAGGCAGAAACAAGCGGATCACAAGTTTGAGGCCAGTCTGTTCTACATAGTGAGTTTCAGCCAGGGCTAAATAGTGAGACCCTGTCTCAAAACTCTAAAATGAAAAATATTTAAATAATATCAAAACTTGGGCTGGAAGGATGGCTTAGCAGTTAAGGCTCTTGCCTGCAAAGCCAGAGGACTCAGGTTTGATTCCCCAGTACTCACATAAGCCAGATGCACAAGGTGGCACAAGAGTCTGAAGTTTGTTTGCAGTGCCTGGAGGCCCTGGTGCACCCATTCTTCCTTTATCTGCCTCTTTTTCTCTCTCTCAAATTATATATATATATATATGTTTTTCAAGGTAACACATGTGCAAGGTTGTGTCACTGTGCATCTGGCTTACGTGGGACCAGGAGGGATGAACATGAGTCCTTAGGCTTTGCAGGCAAGTGTCTTAACCATTAAGCAATCTCTCCAGCCCAAGATGTCCTCTTTCATTATTGCTTTTTTAAACCATTGCACCAGAAGTCCTAGACCTAGACAATGTGGTTAGGCAAGAAAAGGTATATGGACTGGAAGTGTTGAAATACTGTTGAAACTGTCTCTGCCAATGTCATCCATATGAAAAAATAATAACCAGAGACATATCTTACACACTTCATAAGAGTTGATTTAAAATAGGTCACACAGGGCTCAGGAGATGGCTCAGCTTGTTTGCAAAGCCTGCAGCCTAGGTTCAATTCCTCAGTACCCATGGAAAGCCAGATGCACATAGCAGTGCATGTTTCCGGAGTTTGTTTGCAATGGAAAAGAGGACCAGCATGCTCATATTTTCTCTCTCTCTCACCTTTAAATACCAGCACTGTGCCATGAGTTCAAGGTCAGCCTGGGGCTAGAGTGAGACCCTGCCTTGAAAAAACAAAACAAAACAAAACAACAGCAACAAAAACCCAGACCATTAAAATTAAAAACTTTTGGGCTGGGCGTGGTGGCGCACACCTTTAATCCCAGCACTAGGGAGGCAGAGGTAGGAGGATCACCATGAGTTCGAGGCCACCCTGAGACTACATAGTGAAATCCAGGTCAGCCTGAGTTAGAGTGAGACCTTACCTCGAAAACAAAACAAAACAAATTAAAAACTTTTGGGGGTGGGGAGATGGCTCAGTGGCTGAAGTGCTTGCTGTGTGAGCGTGAAACTGTAGTCCAATTCCCCAGCGCACATAACGCTGCGTGAACATGGTGGTCTGCCTCTAATACCAGACCTCAGCAGGCGGAGGAAGCGAATCCCCAGGGCAAGAGGGCTAGGTAGACTTGCTGAGTCAACCAGCTCTGTGTTCAGGTGAGGAACCCTGCCTTGGTAAATAAAGGGGAGCAATTGAGCAAGACACCCAATGTCAGCCTCCGGCCTCCATATGCTCCTGCACACACGTGTGCCCACATGCATAGGAATGAGCACACATACACACGCAGACAGCACACACATACACCTTCCAAAAACGTTTTAGAACCAGTACTCTGCAGATGACAAAGCCAAGAGAACTAGAAGACAAGGCAGAGAATGGGAGAAAACATTTGAAAAGGACTATTATGCAAAATACACAAACTACCTTTTAAAACTCAAAATAAGAATATTAGAAACAGGCAAAGCCGGCCATGGTGGCACATGCTTTGAAATCCCAGCACTTGGGAGGCAGAGGTAGGAGGATCGCTGTGAGTTTGAGGTCAGCCTGGGACCTAGACTGAGACTCTACCTCAACAATAAATAAATAAATAAATAAAATAAAACACCAAAAGTGTTGGGGAGAGGATTTCTCAGTGGTTAGAGGCACTTGCTTGCAGATCCTGCTGGCCTGGGCTCAATCCGCAGCATCCACATAAAGCCCCTCATAAGCCAGATTCATTTGCAGGGGCAAGTGACCCTGTCTCAAAGAAAGTGGAACAAGACAGCTCCTCTGACCTTCACACATGCTACCATGGCACGTGTGTACCTGGGCATGTACGTGCGTGTGCGTGCACACACACACACACAAATAAAAAAGTTTAAAACCCACCAAAACAACAAATTACAAAACGATGACCCCTAAGAGCTGAATGATACTTCTGGCCAAGTCCCTCCCCAGCCACTCACCTCTTCATCTCATCTCCTTCTTGTCCCCTCCTTCCAGCCTCCTGTCCCTTTTTTCTGGCCCCTTCTATGCTCAGTTGCTCACCTGGGTGCACCCCTGCTCTGCCCCCTCCCAGGGTCTTGAAGATGAGCTTTCCCGGGCAAGGGAGGCTGGGGCCCTGGTCAAGAGGCTACACGGGGCTGAGCCTGGAAGCATGGTCCTCTGGAATCCCTGGTAGCACTTGGGAAAATGAAGCAGGGCAATGGCGAGCTCAAAATGAAGCTGGGAGTGGTGAGGCAAGCCTGCAGACCCAGCACTCTGGAGACAGAGGCAGGAGGATGGCAATAAGTTCAAGGCCAACCTGATCTACATAAGAAGTTCCAGGCCGGCCATGGCTACATAGTGACACCTTGTCTTCAACAAAAACAAACAGAAACAGCAAACAAACAAATGAAAACTGACCAGGCCCAGGTGGACCTTTTCTCTTTCTCCCTCCCATACTCCCAAATTTCCTTTCCCACTGGCCTGGGCCAGAAGCTACACTACATTCCTCTCTTCTGGGGTCTCCAGGGTCTAACAGCGGACATGTGGTAACGTATGCATTGGTGTGCCTGTTTCCTACACCTGCGTGCGTGCGTGTGTTATGCAAGAGCCAAGCAGATGATGTGCGCGAGCACCTTTGGGTTGCACGTGGATGCATCGTGACTCAGGCTCTCCCGCACTAGAAGGGAAGCCAGTTGCTCAAGGACTATGGCTTCCTGGAGGGACCTGTCCAGGGCCCTCAGTCTTCCCTCCTCCTTTTTTTTTTTTTTTTTTTCAAGGCAGGGTCTTGCTCTAGCTCAGGCTGACCTGGAATTCACTATGTAGTCTCAGGGTGGCCTCGAACTCACAGTGATCCTCCTACCTCTGCCTCCAGAGTGCTGAGATTAAAAGATGTGAGCCATCATACCTGCTCCCCCTTTTCAATATTCTATTTTTATTTGAGAGAGAGAGAGAGAGAGGCCTCCAGCCACTGCAAATGAACTCCAGATGCATGCACTACCTTGTGCATCTGGCTTATGTGGGTCCTGGGGAATCAAACCTGGGTCCTTTGGCTTTGCAGATAAGCACCTTAACCATTAAGCCATTCCTCCAGCCCAGTTTCCCCTCCTTTAAGCCTCCAATACCAACCTTTCCCAGGCCTTCCTCCAGGAAGCATTCCCTTCAGACTCACTTTCTCAGGCAGCGTCTCCTGGCCCGAGGAGGCCCCCTCCTCAGATGCTACCCACGTGTTTCTGGCTTTAGGCGTAAGAAACCGAAGCCTGGGATTAGATGCTGGGGCTTCCTTAAATTAAGGCTTGTATGGAGTCCTCCCTTGTGGTAGGTGGGATCAAAGCAGAACAACGCCAGGGGAATAAATAAGCCAGGACAGTTGACCAGGAATTTTGCTAAAGCCTTCAGAGAGCAGGTGGGCCTGGGACAGTCAAAAAATGGGCGTGTCATCCTTCAAAAATTACTTCGGGAATAACAGCAGCCAGCTAAGCTCAGCGGACCAAGAAGCATTTGCCCAAAAATATCTGAGTCAGACCCCAAGCCTGGTGGCAACGCACCTATAATCTCAGAACTGGGGAAGACCGAGGCAGGAAGATGAAGGGTTCAAGGCCACTCTGAGCTACCTAATGAGACTCTTGTTTCAAAAATCCAAGGCCTGGGGCTGGAGGGATGGTTTAATGGTTAAGGCGTTTGCCTGAAAAGTCAAAGGACCCAGGTTTGATTCCCCAGGACCCACATTTGCCAGATGCACAAGGTGGTGCATGTGTCTGGAGTTTGTTTGCAGTGGCTGGAGGCCCTGGCCCACCCATTCTCTTGTTATCTGCCTCTTCCTCTCTCTCTCAAATTAATGAATATTTTTAAAAATTAAGAAAGAAAGATAAGTCTGAGCCGAGGCTAGCACTGGAGGCTTTACTGCTTTTGTCTAGTCATTTCTCTGGGGTTGAAGGGGATGACAGTTTAAAATGGATTTTCAGCAGTAATGGATTCCCTTTCTTGGTACTTGGCACCGAGCTGCAACACAAAAGAGACAGTGTCACTAGGGTCCCAGTGAGACGATCAAGATGGGGCAGGCGTGTCAGAGGGAGGAGGTCACTCAGCTAAGGGGTTTCCTGCTGGGTCTGCTGGGAAGCTGGTGTTCTGTGTCTACACATCACCAGAGGCCAGGAGCGCCAGAGCCCTGCTTCCTCACTCTCCTTCACCGAAGTGTCCTATGCCACCTCAGGACTGCGGCCACAGGGCTCTCAGAAGGGCAGACGCTAGTGGAACATTTCTGCTCCCTAGTGTGCCACACAGTCCTGTCTCTTCCCCAGCCCTGGACAACTCACCCTCCATGGTCCCTAGGTCTCTTCTGGCTCTGGCCTTTCTAATGTATCTTGGGCCACCGGAACCTAACTTCCAGTATCCTTTGTGAGGTCATTGAGGCTGGGTCCTCAGTCACCTGCTTGTGTCCTCTGCCCAACCCCCTCCCTCCCCGTTCCACTGGACACCCCAACCTGACTATGGGAGGAGTGAGCCCACCCCAACACGTTAGCACAACCCAGGCGTGGAAGGTCTGTAGGCCAGCTTCACTCACTCTTCCTTGACTTCTTGAAGCTGGGGAGATGAGGGCTGTGGCTGGAGAAACTTGACTTTCCCTTTGAAGGTGGCCTTCTTGATCCCTGGCTGGCTGAAGTATAGGTGAGGACAGGGGAAGCTGTTGTTTTCCTGAGTCCAAGGTTCACGTAGTTCCCCGGCTTCAGGTAATTTCTCTGCCAGCTCCTGGTTCTCTGGGGCAGGCTGGTCAGCCTGAGTAGACTGTTCATATTGGGTGGACTGGTCAAGGAGGTCGGGCTGGGAAGTCTGGATGACGATGATGGGCTCCCCATCCCTGTGGGGTAGAGCTTTGAGCATGTTCTCCAAAGTGGGCAAGTCTATGTTACTAGAGGAGGCCATGGCCAGGGAGATTGCTAAGTTGATCAGCTCTGCCAGGTCCATGGCTGCAGGGCAGGTTGCCGCAGGACACGTGGGGGTTTGGTGACAGCTGGGTGCTTTCGCCTGGGGGAAGCAGCTGGGCAGGGGCGATGGACTTCTGCTCTGGGGGATTCTTGTCACCCAGCATTTCGAAGGTACATTGTAGGCTGTGCTGTGATGTCTGGATGTGCTTGTTTGCCCAGAAGAGGTCCTCCGAGGTCTGCACACCAATGGAGCAATACGTGGGGGTCACTGGCTCCTCCTCCAAGTGTGTGTAGTTTGCATTGATATTCCAGGGCTTGAGCTTCTGCCCGGACGACAGTTCGTCCATGTAGAGCTGGAGGGCTTCTATCCTGTAGCTCTGCGGCTCCCACTTTTCTCGGTAGCACACAACCTTAGCTTCAGATATGGGCTCGGGGCGCCGCTGCACCTCCTCCAGCTTCCTCGTCGCCTGTGGTTTCAGGTCTGAGTCTGGGGCTGGGGCTGGGGCTGGATGTGGGTCTGGATTCAGGTCTGGGGCCGGGGCCGGGTGTGGGTCTGGAATCAGGTCTGGGTTTGGATTCAGATCTGGCTCTGGAATCAGGTCTGGGCATGGGTCCGGGTGTGGATCTGGATTCAGGTCTGGGTCTGGAATCAGGTCTGGAATCAGGTCTGGGCATGGGTCCAGGTCAGGCTCTTCTCCGAGTGGAGTCTCCTGCTCTGGCAATGAAAGGTTTTCGGCTGAAAACTGAGGAAACAGGGGCTGACCCCATGAGATCCCCAACATTAAGCCCCTGACCCACTTCTGCAGGTTCACTACGTCCTCCAGAGGTCTGCCTGGGGCAGGGAAGGGACAATGTGGGCAGGTGGTGAGAGTGGGTGTGGTGGGCATGTGACCATGCTGGCCCTAACAGTATAGGCAAAGGATTGTCAGTGACAAGGGTTAAGATTTAGGAAATAAGCCAGACAATGAATCTGCTTATCTGAATGTGTTTCTGCAGAAATTTAGAAGTAGCTGGTAATAGTGATGTCATTTTATGAGCCATAAGAACAAATTGAGGTCATTACAGTCCCTCACAATGGCTACAATATAATGTTGAAGTGATAAGCTTAATTAAAATTTTACTGTAGGGGCTGGAGAGATGGCTTAGCAGTTAAGACATTTGCCAGTGGTGGTTTGATTCAGGTGTCCCCCATAAACTTAGGTGTTCTGAATGCTAGGTTCCTAACTGACAGAGATTGGAGAATTAATGCCTTCTGGAGGCAGTGTATTGTTGGGGGCGGGCTTATGGGTGTTATAGCCAGTTTCCCCATGCCAGTGGTTGGCACACTCTCCTGTTGCTATGGTCCACCTTATGTTGGCCAGTGGGGGGTGTTGTCCACCCTCTGCTCATGCCATTGCTTTCCCTGCCATTGTGGAGCTTCCCCTCAAGCCTGTAAGCCAAAATAAGCCTCTTTTTCCCACAGGCTGCTCTCAGTTGGGTGATTTCTACCAGCAATGAGAACCTGACTGCAATAATGTTGAAGTGATAAGACTTAATTAAAATTTTACTGTAGGGGCTGGAGAGATGGCTTAGCAGTTAAGACATTTGCCTGTGAAGCCTAAGACCCAGGTTCCATTCCCCAGTACCCAAGTAAGCCAGATGCACAAGGTGGTGCACGCATCTGGAGTTGGTTTGAAGTGGCTGGAGGCCCTGGCACGACCATTCTCTACCTGCCTCTTTCTCTCTTAAATAAATAAAAAAGTTTTTAAAACTTTACTGTAATTTGTTCTAAAATGAATGAAACTTGAAAAAAAGTTAATAAATTGCACGAAAACAATCAAACAAACAAAAACCTTAGGATGGATGAGTCTCAAAGAAACCTATCCTCTTGCCCGCCACCTCCCCACAAAGGGTGACCTTCTCACCTCTATTTTCTTTTCTTCTTGTTCTTCATGGGGGTGGGACTGGAAGTTGTCATTCCTGTAAGAGAATGAGTCAGAATGGGTGATAGGTTCTATGGGTGAGGGGTGGGCTTCAGGGGAAGGTAGTCTTTAGGTCCCTCAAGTTCCCTGGCTTTGTATAGGGCCTGGCAAGATGTCCTCAGCTCATCTACTCCCCATTGTCTCCACTTCCACCGGGAACTCTGGGAAAGTATTCTTAAACTTCCCCAAGCTTCAGAAGTTTCTGGAAAGCTTGCTGACCCATCCCTCAGCCCCACAGCAGATTCAGTTTGTTGGAGGAGAGGCCTGGGAATCTTCTTTTTTTTTTTGAGGCAAGCCCAACAAACTAGCCTTTTCTTTTTTTAAATGAGAGAGAGAGAGAGAGGAGAGGAGAGAGGGGAGAGAATTGGCATGCCAGGGCCTCCAGCCACTGCAATTGAACTCCAGACACGTGCTCCACCTTGTGCACATGTGCGACCTTGCAGCGCTTCCATTGCTATGAGGCTGGCATATGTGGGACCTGGAGAGTTGAACATGGGTCCTTAGGCTTCGCAGGCAAATGCCTTAACCACCAAGCCATCTCTCCAGCCCAGAATCTTCATTTTTCTCAAGTATTGCATGAGAACCAGTGCCCAGAAAGTGGCTCCCTTATAGAGGGAAAGCCCAGGGTGAGGCCCAGTTTAGCTACTTACTTACCCACTCCAAGTGGGCAGAACTGGGAAACCAGATTTTATATACATAAATATATATATATATTTGGTGACAGTGTGTCCCCACCCTTTCTTCAGCTAACTGTCTATTGTCCTCACTCTGCAAGGAGCTTCAAACCTCTAGTGTGCCTCACCACCCGTCAACCCTCCATCCTGCGTGGTGGAGACAGGAGGGGGATTCTAAACCACCCTCTTCCTTTCCCAGCTTTTGCTCTAGACACTGGTCCCAAAGAGCAAAAGTGAGGAAGATTCTAGTTGTGTGGGGTCCATGGTGTCAGGAGAAGTTAGATGAAGGGGGTTTGGAGGTTCCGTGGGGGAAGTCCTACGATGACAGAGACTGGTTCTCACGGTCTCTCCGCGATCTCCACCGCGTTCTTGCCACAGCAGGGAAATGTGCTGATACCTGGCAGGAAGAAGAAGAGCATAGGGAGCTTCGTGGTGGGGGCCAAGAGTGCAGCCCAACAAACCTCCTCCTTCCTCCCTCCCTCCTTTCTCTCCCCTCATCTCATCTACGGTTGCCTCTCCCATTCACCCCTCCTTTTGCCACCCTCATCACTGGCCATCATGTCCACTGCCCTCTTATTTGCTGTCCTGTCCCTGCCCCACCTTTGAGACCCACCCTCCCCTCTCTGCAAGTGTGAGTGACCCCAATACTTCCCCAAGCTGCAGCAGCCCACTTCATGTGCTTGGTCCCATTGGTTCTATACAAAACATTAGAGGGACTCATCTGCCCAGGGTTCCCACAGCTCATGGTTGCTAAAGTGTGGACTTGAATGCAGGCTTGCGAAATGATTAACTCTCGGGGAAGGATGGTTCAGTGGATAAAGTGCTTGCTGCACAAGCATGAGTACCTGAGTTCAAATCTCCAGACCTCATGTAAAAGCTGGAAGCTATGGTGGGCTTCTGGAATCCCAACCATACATACCTAAGCCTACTGGGAGGTGGGTGGCAGAAACAGGAGAATTTTCCAGAAGTTCAAGGGCTAGCTAGTCTGGGGAACTAAGCAGTAAACAAGAGACCTTGCTTCAAAACAAGGTGGAAGGTGAGAACACACACCCAAAAGCTGTCCTCTGACTTTCACATGTGTGACATGCCACATGGTGCCTGCCTTTACACACACATTCATTTTCTCTCTCTCTTTCTTTCTTTCTTTCTTTCTTTCTTTCTTTCTTTCTTTCTTTCTTTCTTTTTTTTTTGAGGTAGGGTCTCACTCTAGCCCAGGCTGACCTGGAATTCACTATGTATTCTCAGGGTGGCCTCAAACTCACAGCGATCCTCCTACCTCTGCCTCCCAAGTACTGGGATTAAAGGCATGCGCCACCATGCCCGGCTTTGAAGTCTTCTTTTTTCACATAGTAGATGATTGCTGTAACTTGAGCTGAGTTATCCATGTTGTAGTTTTGTTTTCATTCAGTTCACAATATTAATAAGTGGTTACATTCTTCTTTGATATGTCATTCAGAAGTGCATCATTCTCTAAATATCTGAGTACTTTCCAGTTCTCTTCCTGTTATTACTTTCTATACATAGAGTTTTTCTTTTTTCTTTTCTCTTCTTTCTTTCTTTATTTTTAGCCCAGACTGACCTGGAATTCATTCTGTACTCTCAGTGTGGACTCGAACTCACGACAATCCTCCTACCTCTGCCTCCCGAGTGCTGGGATTAAATGCATGTGCCCCTATGCCTGGCAATTTAGAGATTTTAACTGCCCCTAACACGGTCTTGTTTTGTGAACTGAGAAAGAGTACGGATTCTGCTATTGAGCCGAATGTTCTGAAAAGGTCAATTAAATTATGTTAGAAGGTTGTACCATTAATATCCTTATTGATTTTGTGTCTAATTAGTCTATCAATTCTTTTTTTTTTTAATTTGAGCGAGAAAGGGGCAGAGAGAGAATGGGCGTGCCAGGGCCTTCAGCCACTGCAAACGAACTCGAGGCATGTACGCCCCCTTGTGCGCATGTGCAACACTATGCGCTTGCATCACTGTGCATCTGGCTTTGAAACGTAAGTTCTTGGGCTTCGCAGGCAAGCACCTTAAGCACTAAGCCATCTCTCCAGCCCATCTATCATTTTTTAAAAAAGATTTACTTTTATGTATTAGAGACAGGGGGTGGGGAGAGAGAGAAAGTGAGTGAGAATGGGCACGCCAGGGTCTCTAGCTACTGCAAACGAACTCCAGACGCATGCACCACCAGGTGCATCTGGCTTAGGTGGGACTTGGAGGATCGAACCTGGGTTCATAGGCTTCACAGGCAAGCGCCTTAACTGCTAAGCCATCTCTCCAGTCCCCATCTATCAAGTTTTTAAAAATTCATTTGGAGTGTGTGTGTGTGTGTGTGTGTGTGTGTGTGTCCCAGAGGACAGTCTTGGGTGTCGTTCCTCAGGCACTGCCCACCATTTTGTTTCTAAAACAGGAGCTCCCAGAGACCCAGAGCTTGACAGCTATTTAGACTGGCTGTCCAGGGAACCCCAATAATCCTTTTGTTTCTGAGCTCCCAGTACTAAACTTATAGGCATGGGCCACACAGTCCAGCTTTTATTTATTTATTTATTATTATTATTTTTTTTTTTTTTTGAGGTAGAGTTTCACTCTAGTCCAGGCTGACCTGGAATTCACTATGTAGTCTCAGGCTTATCTAAAACTCCCAGAGATCCTCCTACCTTGGGATCCTGAGTATTGGGATTAAAGGTGTGCACCGTCACACCTAGCTAGTCCAGATGTTTTACTTGGGTTCTAGGGATCAACTTCAGGTCCTCATGCTTGCTAGAGAAGCACTTCACTGACTGAGTGATCCCTCCAGCTCCTTATTCTATTAATTATTAAGTGATAAAATCTTTTAACTATAATTTATTTATTTGAGAGAGACAGAGAGAGAGAATGAGAATGGGAGTGTCAGGGCCTGCAGCTGCTGTAAAGGCATTCCACACACATGCACCATCTTGTGCGTCTGGCTTACGTGGGTCTTGGGGAATCGAACCTGAGTCCTTTGGCTTTTTAGGCAAGTGCCTTAATCTCTAAGCCACCTCTCTAGTCCTTTTCCTAATTCTTTTTTTTTTTTTTTTATTTTTAGAGAGAGAGAGAGAGAATTGGCACGCCAGGGCCTCAGCCATTGCAAGTGAACTCCAGACGCTTGTGCCACCTAGTGGGCTTGCCTCACCTTTGTGCGTCTGCCTAACATGGGATCTGGAGAGTCAAACATGGGTCCTTAGGCTTAGCAGGCAAGCACCTTAACCACTGAGCCATCTCTCCAGCCCCCTTTTCATAATTCCTTTTTTTTTTTTTTTGTTTTTTTGAGGTAGGGTCTCACTCTAGCCCAGGCTAACCTGGAATTCACTATGTAGTCTCAGGGTGGCCTCGAACTCATGATGATCCTCCTACCTCTGCCTCCTGAGTGCTGGGATTAAAGGCATGTGTCACCACACCCGGACCCTTTTCATAATTCTTTTTTTAAAATCTTTTGTTTATTTTTATTTATTTATTTTAGTTGAGAGTGACAGACAGAGCGAAAAAGAGGCAGATAGGTAGAGAAAGAATGGGCACATCAGGGCCTCCAGCCACTGCAAGCGAACTCCATATGCATACGCCACCTTGTGCATCTGGCTTACGTGGGTCCTGGGGAATCGAGCCTTGAACCGGGGTCCTTAGGCTTCACAGGCAAGCACCTAACCACTAAGCCATCTCTCCAGCCCCCCTTTTCATAATTCTTGATGAACTAGCTCCTTTATCATTATGAAATAATCCCTCTTTAACTGTTCTTTGATCTGAAATCTGTTTTGATGTTCATATAGTTACCTCAGCTTTCTTTGTTTTTGTACTTTCCTCATTGTGGTACTGAGGATAATCCCAGGGCTCTCATATATTAGGCAAGTGATCTACCAGAGTCAGCTAGCTAGCTCTCTCTAGTTCTTTAAATTATATTGTTTATTTATTTAAGAGAGAGACAAAGTATGGGCACATGAGGGCCTCTTGCCTCTGTAAACAAACTCTAGATGCATGCACTGCTTGGTGTATTTGGCGTTTTGTAGGTACTGAGCAATCAAACGTGGACTGGCAGGCTTTGCAAACAAGTGCCTTTGGCCGCTGAGCCACCTCCCCAGTCTTCTTTCTCCGCCCTCTCTCCTCTTCCTCCTTTTCCTCCTTCTGTTGTTGTTGTTCTTCTTCTTTTCTTCTTCCTCTCCTCCTTCTCCTCCTTAATCTTCTCCTCTCTCTGTCTCTCTGTTTCAGTCTCTCCCTCTCTTTTGCCTCAGACTGAGTTGGGACTCACTCTGTCGCCCAGGCTGAACTCATAGCATGAGCCACAATGCCCTGCTCAGGATCAGCTTCTTATGAGTGTTAGCCTGGGATAGCTTTTGTATCCTTTTACCTTTAACTTCTTTGAGAAGCATACAGTTGAGTTTTGCTTTCTATTTCTTAGGACTGAGGATTGAACTCAGGGCTTTGTGCAATGCCAGGCAAGAGCTCTACCAACTGAACTGTATCTCTAGCTCAAGTCTTCCTTGTTCTGTCTACTCTCAAATCTCTGCCTCTTAACAGTGAATATCAACCAGGCTTGGTGGCATATACCTTTAATCCCAGCACTCAAGAGTATCTTTAAGTTAAAAAATGTATTTATTTGTAGGTGTGTGTGTATACACCAGGGTCTCTTGCCACTGTGACACTTGTGCCTCTTGTTGCATCAGGCTTTATGTGGGTGGCTGAAGAATTGAGCCCTGTACTGGCAAGCTTTGCAAGCAAGTGTCACTAAGCCATTTAGCCATCACTCCAGCCCTGCTTTTCGTGTTTCAGTGAATCATTTTTGTTATTTGCTTTCCACTTGTTCCATCTGTTCTTTGGTCCTTTTCCTTCTTTCTTTTGTAGTTTGGTTTTTCAAGGTAGGGTCTTGCTGTAGCCCAGGCTGACCTGGAATTCACTATGTAGTCTCAGGGTGGTCTCGAACTCATGATGATCCTCCTACCTCTGCCTCACAAGTGCTGGGATTAAAGGCGTGCACAACCATGCCCAGCGGGATGATGATAATGATGATGATTATTTTGGGTTCGAGGTTAGGGTCTCACTCTAGCTCAGGCTGGCCTGAAGTTCACTATGTAGTCTCAGGGTGGCATCAAACTCATGCCGATCCTCCTACCTCTGCCTCCCAAATGCTGGGATTAAAGGCATGCACCACCATGCTCGGCAGGATTATGTATTTTTAAAAATTATTATTTTATATTTTATATATAATTATATATATTATTTTATATTTAAATTATTAATTTATTTGAGAGAGAGAGAGAGAGAGAGTGACTGACTGACTATGGGCATGCCAGGGCCTCCTACCACTGCAAACTCCAGATGCATGCCCACTTTGTGGGACTGGCTTTACATTGGCGCTGGAGAATCAAACCTGGCCTGTCAGGCTTTTCAAGCAAGCACCTTTAACTGCGAAGCCTTCTACCCAGCCCCTGGATTATGTATTTTATGATTCTGTTACTTCTTTTCTGTTGGCTTTTATTAGCTTTGACTCTACTGTTATTTTAGTTGCTGTAGGGTTTAGAATACATGTCTTAACCTTATCACAGTCTACCTTCAAACGATAATGCACTACACTTCCCATATAGTGCAAGAATCCTAAACAGATACCTTCATTGTTCCCCCTCCTGCCCAGGCCTTTCAAACTGAGCTTAGAAGAATGACAGAGGGCTGGAGATACAGCTCAGTGGTGGGACACCTGCCTAGCATATGGGAGTCCCTATGCTCAATTCTCAGCACCACAAAAATAACTGCAGTGTATGAAACTCCCAATGATTAAGTAGGTCAGGGGAAAAAAGGAGCAGTACACAAGAGAGTGCCTCATGCTTCTGGGATGTGGGAAGAGAGAAATGGCGTGTGAGGAAGAAGCAGAGGCAGAGGCAACTGTGGCCAGGAGGAAGACCATGTAGGATGGTAATAGTACACGCTGCACAGTGAGTCCCGGGGGCCTCCCTCAGAGGCACGATGGAGATGGGACTATGGGCTGAAATGTCCCCCATCCCTTACCGAGGATGGAATCAGAAGATGGCCGCATTATCACCCTAAAGTGACACCTGTCAGGCATTGAGTCCTACGGTCACAGGGATCCCAGTCAGCTCTATATGATTTTTTTAATGTTTTTTTTTTTTTTTTGGTTTTTCGAGGTAGGGTCTCACTCTAGCCCAGGCTGACCTGGAATTCACTCTGTACCCTCAGGGTGGTCTCAAACTCATGGCGGTCCTCCTACGTTGGCCTCCCAAATGCTGGGATTAAAGGCATGCGCCACCACGCCCAGCTTCTTTTTCTTTTTTCTTTCTTTCTTTCTTTTGAAAACCATGTCTATGATTAAACCAATCAATGTAAGAAAAAATCAAGTAGGGACTTCAGGGTGTGTGGGGAGAAGGGGGCGGAGAGCTGCGTAGAGAAGAAAGGTGACTGTGGTACCTTTCCTGGCTTTGCAGCGACTATAGTGCTTACAAAAATGTGCACTTGGTCCATTCATTTCCAATTTTTGGACTCAATCCTGGGCGCTGGATTAAAGACGTGGCAGGCAGTGCTGTGGATCCAACCGGGCCTCCCGCGTGGGAGGCGCTACATCCTCCCTTCCCTGGTTTTCTCCCCTCCCTTGATTATCTACATGGATCATTTCCGGAGCACAAGACCACTTTTACTGTGGGCCCAGGACCCCTCCAAGAAGGTGCGGAACTTAGCGCAAGGTGCGCATGTGCACTGGTGCGCACGCCTTTTGCAGGGCTGAGGAGGTGGTGGGCCACAGTGGCGGGGGTTTGGCCGGGGGCCCCCTTTCCCATTTCCCCGCTGCTCCTCCCGCATCATCATCCCCCGCGTCGCCCGCTCGCACCGCACCTGTCCGCCCCATGCTCATAGAGGCGCTGTCCGGGAGGCGGGGCGCGGGCTGGTGGCTGCTGCCCCTTCGCCTCCAGTGTGCTCTTTGGATGGACTGGTGGGGAGGCACTGGAGTTGTTGGGGGTGCTGGGGCGCCTGTGAGGTTGCCGCCTCTGTGACGTTCTCTCTGGGGTCTGGCAGGTAGGAAGCCACGCTCAATATTCCCAACCTGCCGTGCATGGAGACCGGCGTTTGTAGCGTGTGGACAGTGAGCATGGGTGGGTTCGTCTCTGGACAGGGCTTGGAAAATGCCCGAGGCACAGAGCTACTGCTGGCTTCGCATTCCTGCACCAACTCTGAATCAAACCCAAGGTGCACGTGTGCTGGCATACACGCCTGTGTACACTTTCCAGGGGTTGGAGCCACATCAGACAACACACCCTGTGTGCTGTGGCCTGCTGCACTATCAAGACACTCTGGGAAAGCAGCCACCACGCCATGCAGATGCTCAGGCCCACAATAGGTCAGTCCTCCCGTGGTCAGGCCTCAGGGACAGTGGCATGCAAAGTCCCTTCCCCCACCTGAAGTCCTTTTTGGTGGTACTGGGCTGCCTGGCCTCTTGCTTTCAGCCCAGCAGTTTGGCTAGGGATGCTCCGGCTGTCACTGGGAGATGACATCCCAGAGGTGGGCCTGGAAAAACCCATTGGAAGTAATGGCGGGACTGCCCTGATTAAGGGACAAAGCCAATCCTGATTCCAAACAAGGGGAGACTTGAAGAGACCCACTCCCAAAGCAAGCAGGCAGGCAAGAGAGGAGACACCACGGAGTAGACACTTGTCATCACCTGGTTTTATTGCTTACATATTTTGTACAGCCCAAATGCTGAAGCACCATGGCTACAGTTCTTCATGTGTTGGGGCCAGTGACTCCCTGGAGCAGCCCGGCTCCTTGTGAATAGCTGGCTAGAGACCATCCTGGCTAGATGGGGGCGCAAGGTCTCAGGGCCTTTCCCTGCGGTCATTCACAGTTAACTTAATGCTACATGAGTCTCAAGCAGCTATTCACAAGCCCCACTCAGGAGTCTGGGCTGGGGCAATGGGGCACGGAGTGCTCATCTTTTATCTGAAAGGGGCTGTGAGTGTGGAGGGGGTCACATGTGGGGATGGGTCAAGACTGAGTCCCTTCCCTCATCCTTTGGCCTGCTTGAGCTCATGCAGAGCCTATGCCCTGCGGGAGGGCATTCAGGAAAGTGCTTTGAGGTCATTGGAGTGCAAAGTTCTGCTGGCAGGATCCTGCCACCATGAAGCTGAAATGCTGGGTGTTGACCACGTGGCCTAGGGGCAGCGAGTACCTGCGTGTGTGGAGCCTCGGCCACAGACCATTCCTGTCAGTGGCTCTCATGTTGCCCTTCGCTGTCACAGACAAGGGAACTGAGCGCCAGCTGGTCAGAGGCGGCGCGCAGGGCCTGCTCCTCTGCAGAGTGGTGGCCAGCGGCAACTGGACACACGCTTAAGGGCTCTGAGAACCACTTTAGTACCTTCTCTGGTCCTTGGCTGAAGCAGAGTCCAACTTAGAACCTGGGCTGCAACAATCTGCGGGTGTGATGCATCCTACCAACACCCTCCCACCTGCTTGGGGGCACCGCCCTTCCTGACCTAACCCGGAAGATGCTCCCTGACTGCTGGCAAAGTGATCACTGATGCAAACTGGTTCATGCCAACTTGTTTGGTAGAGCGTAGAGAACACTCCTCCTGGGGGATGAGCGCCCTGCCTTCCTCATCTCTTCACGTGGGCGAATGCTCTCTGGCGAGGGGCGGGCGGGACGGACGCAGCTGGGAAGTCCTGGGTTCACTGGCCTCCTTTGCTACTGCGAGGCCTGGTCTCATTCTGAACCAGGGGCTGGCAGATCCTTACGAGCAGACCGAGCTCGAATCCCAGAGGAGCGCTGAGCACAGAAACTCAAAGGCAGCCTGCTGTGGGCAGTGGAGCTGGTGATGGACGGCAGGGCTAGGGCCGGTTCTCCAGCTGGCCGTGCTTGACCCTCCAGCTCCAGGCAAAGCTGCCATCAGGGGCCAGGGTGCACTGGAGGTCGATGCCTGAGTCTGGTACCTCCATGTCGTAGTGAACAGGCTGCCCATCTTTGGTCACCAAGCTGAAGGCTGGGGCTGGGATCTGGGGGTGGAACAAACAGTGAGCTCAGCGCAGGGCACAGAAGCCACCTAGAAGTGTAAAGCTGATGGCCCCTGAACGCGCCGAGACATCGCCTCTAGGCAGACAGACAGCCGATGGACACTGATTCTGGAGAACTTGGAGAATCCCTTAACCTGGATGTGGGTCTTACAGATCCTCAAACGCCTCTGCCAGTCTCAACCTGAGGCCTGGGGATAGCTGAGGACATTACCAGCCATTTCTTTTTATTTTTTACTTATTTGTTGAGGAGGAGATGAGCATGCCAGGGCCTTCAGCCACTGCAAACTCCAGATGCATGTGCCACCATGTGCATCTGGCTTACGTGGGTTCCAGGGAGTCAAACCCGGGTCCTTAGTCTTTACAAACAAGTGCCTTAGCCGCTAAGCCCTCTCTCCAGCCCCATGGCCAACTGTTTCTAAGTACTTGGATGTCTTTCTCCTGGAGGGCGGGGCCTCTGCCTCCTTACCTGGCTGCTGATGCCTGTTGCGATGTCTCCCACCTTGACGCGGTGGAACTCCCGGATGTGCAGGTGCTCGCCATTAAGAGACTGTATTTGGACTTTAACACCTAGAAGGCAGGCAAGAAGACAGCTGGTAGAGCCGAGCAGCTGCTGGCTCTCAAAAGGGACCTGGCGGGCGCTGGGGGAACCTTTGTTAAGTGCCTCTGCCCTCTGTGGCGTGGAGCAGGTTTGGCTGTGATAAACCGCAGAGATGAAATTTAGGTGGAGCCCTAACCTCACATACCTGCCCGTCTCCCAGGCCAGCAACACCTGGAATTTGGCCTATGTATCGTTAAGAGCTAAGGGTGGTTCCCAGAAGGAAGCAGTATTCCGGCCTGAATGTAGAGCACAAAGGAACTGAACACAAGGTTTTTTTTTTCCCCCTTAAATTATTGGCTCATTGCCTATGTCTGCTGAACATTTTGCTCTTTATAACCTCTTCACCTATTTTTTTCTTTTCCTGAGGTAGGTCTTGCTCTAGCCCGGGCTGACCTGGAATTCATTATGCAGTTACAGGGTGGCCTCGAACTCACGGTGAGCCACCTACCTCTCTCTGCCTCCCGAGTGCTGAGGTTAAAGTCTTGTGCCACCATGCCTGGGTTTTAGTTTTTTTTTAAATCAACAGAGACAAAGTTGGCCAAAGTTGTATGTAATATAACAAGTAGACACACTTTTTTTGTTTTCGTCTTTCAGAAACTCAAATAAGATGACAAACTGAAGAAAGTCAGTTGTTCTCAAGCTGCTCCATAACATAAGACTACATTTCTCTTTTAATACAATGCACTTAGGGTTGGGGATGCAGTTCAAAGGTAGAGCTCCTGCTCAGCATGTGCAAAGCCTGGGTTAAAACCCAGTACCATAAGAAAAAAAAAAAAAAGCTTTAATACTTGTTTTTCTACAGCTGACACTGACATCTCCCTGTAAAAGCTATTTCTTCAGCCTTCGCTGGTCCCGGGCAACACCCCCCCAACCCCTGCCGCCGCCGCTTCCCTTCTCTCCATGGCGGGGCCTGGCGTCCCCTCCACACAACCACCTCAGAGCCTGCGCTAGAAGGACTGGTAATTATTTGATTCAGCTGAGCTGAGCTGTTTTCAGTCTAGGTTAGACTGTGTCTTGTAATGTGTATGGATTTGCTAGTAAATAAGTCCCCCGCTTCTAACCCCGGTAATAAATGCATTTGGAGTAATCTGCCCCCCCCAAAAAGGTATTTCTTCATTTACTTGTGTGTGCATGCTACAGCACACGTGTGGGAGTCAGTGGGTAACTCTGAAGTGTCTGTGCTCTACCTCCTTTGAGACAAGGTCTCTTGATACTGTAAATGAACTCCAGATGTAGGCGCCACTTTGTTCATCTGGTTTAACGTGGGTGCCGGGGAATCAAACCCAGGCCATCAGGTTTTGTAAACAAGCACCTTTAGCCAGGCATGGTGGCACACGCCTTTAATCCCAGCACTCGGGAGGCAGAGGTAGGAGGATCGCCTGAGTTCTGAGACTCCATAGTGAATTCCAGGTCACCCTGGGCTAGAGTGAGACCCTACCTTGAAAAACAAACAAACAAAAAAACAAACAAAAAAAGCGCCTTTAACCACTGAGCCATCTTTCCAGCCCACCATATCCTGTTTAAAACCTTCTATTCTATGAGGTCTGGCTATTGCCTTTGCCATCAGAAATTGATTCCCCTGCTCAAAATTACTGTCCTGACTGCTTGAAGGCTTTAGCTGTTCACATGGGTAAACAACATGATTAATGATGTGCAATCTGTAGTTTCCCAGGACCCATTAAAAATCTTCAATGAGATGGATAGAGACATCTCATCTATTAGCACAAAGATCAAAGACTTTTTAATATTTATTTATCTGTAAACACAGAGAGGGAGGGAGGGAGGAAGGAAGGATATGAGAATGGGTACACCAGAGCCTAGTATAGCTGCAAATAAACTCCAGATACACTGCCACTTTGTATATCTGGTACTGGGGAATTGAACCCAGGCCATCAGGCTTTGCAAGCAAGTGCCTTTACTAAAATACATATATATATATATATATATTTAAGAGAGAGAAACAGTGAAGATGAGCACACCAGGGCCTCCTGCCACTGCAAATGAACTCCAGATGCATGCGTCATTTTGTACATCTGGTTTCACGTGGGTACTAGGCAACTGATCCCCCAGGTGGTCAGGCTTTGCAAGCAAGTGCCTTTAACTGCTGAGCTATCTCCCCACCCTAAGATATATTTTTTTAAGTATTTTATCTGTTTATTTGAGAGAGAAAGAGGCAGACTGAGAGAATGAGTATGGTCACACCAGGATCTCTTGCTACTGCAAATGAACTCCAGATGGATGTGCCACTTTGTGCATCTGGCTTTATGTGGGTACTGGGGGATCAAACCTAGACCATCAGGCATTGGAAGCAAGTGTCTTTAGCCACTGAGCAATCTCTCTTGCTTTGTTTGTTTGTTTTTTTGAGGTAAAGTCTTATTCTAGCCCAGGCTGACCTGAAATTCACTATGTAGTCTTAGGGTGGCCTTGAACTCATGACAATCCTCGGATCTCTGCCTCCTGAGTGCTGGGATTAATTAGTGGCGTGTGCCACCATACCCAGTTCATCAAGATTTTTGTTTTTTCTTTTTTCTGGAAGTGCTAGAGATTGAACCTGGAGCCTCAAGGATGCCAGGTAATCACTTAGATACACTCCAAGCCCCTGCTATTTCCATTATGCCAACTTTGAGCAGATTACATGTTTTATAAATAACGAGCCAATTCCAGGATATCCAAGATTCTAAAGGAAACTTGGTTTTTAAACAAAGGGAGAGGACAGAAAACCTAAAGACCTAAAGGACAGATTACTGATTTTTACTTGGTAAACATTTTACTTGATGTTACCACAACCTTCCATTTCTGGTAAGTTTCATAACCATTATTTCCTTTGAGTCTCACATCCTACAATTAAGTGTTGGTCAAATAGGACACAAGCTTCTGATGCTTCAAATAGCAGCCTTTGCTTTCATTCTCCTAAGATTCTCTTTTTTTAAAAAAAATTATTTATTTATTTGGGGGGGAGAGAGAGAAAGAGAATGAATGGGCATGCCAGGGCCTCTAGCCACTGCAAATGACCTCCAGATGCATGCTTTGTGCATTTGGCTTATGTGGGTTCTGGAGAATCGAATTGGGATCCTTTGGCTTTAGAGGCAAATGCCTTAACCGCTAAGCCATTTCTCAAGTCACCTAAAATTCTTTTTTTTAAAAAAATCTTTTTAAATAATTTTAAAATTTTGGGCTGGAGGGATGGCTCAGTGGTTAAGATGTTTGACAGCAAAGCCAAACGACCCAGGTTCAATTCCCCAGGACACACATTAACCAGATGCACAAGGGGATGCACATGTCTACAGTTTGTTTGCAGGGGCTGGAAGCCCTTGCGTGCCCATTCTCTCTCTCTCTTTCTCTGTCAAATAAATAAATAAATAAAAATATCAAAAAATATTTTAAAATTTTATTTATTTACAAGGAGAGAGAATATATATATATATATATATATATATATATATATATATATTTGGGTTTTGAGGTAGGGTCTCACTCTAGCCCAGGCTGACCTGGAATTCACTATGTATTCTCAGGGTGGCCTTGAACTCATGGTGATCCTCCTACCTCTGCCTCCCAAGTGCTGGGTTTAAAGGCGTGAGGCACCATGCCCGGCCGAAATATATATATTTTTTATTTGAGAGGAGAGAGAGAGAATGAATGGGTGCATCAGGGCTTCCTCCTGCTGCAAATCACTCCAGATGTATGCACTACTTTGTGCATCTAGCTTTACGTGGGTACTGGGGAACTGAACTGGAGCCAATAGACTTTGCAAGCAAGTGACTTTGACCGCTGAACCATCGGAACCATCTCTCCAGCCCGCCTAAAGATTTTTTTTTTTTTTGAGGTAGGGTCTCACTCTAGCCCAGGCTGACCTGGAATTCACTATGTAGTCTCAGGGTGGCCTCGAACTCACGGCGATCCTCCTACCTCTGCCTCCTGAGTGCTGGGATTAAAGGCGTGAGCCACCACGCCCAGCTGTTGCCCACTTTTTGACTAGACTGTCCATGGTCCTATTGTAGTTCCCCTCAGAAGGTATTTAGTGACCCAGCTTCTTGGCCCTAGGCTGGGAGAGGCTTCCCTCCTCAAGCTGTGGGCTGCGTCTGGGGCTCCATCAGTAGCTAGCGTGGGGCAGGGGCAATGCCCTTCACTTCCCCATCAGTAACAAAGGCTTGTAGGTGGTTAGGGGCCTTCCTCTACTTCTCACTTCCTGGCCAAGGATATGGGCCTCTGGGTGGCAGGTGCCTTCCTTTTTTCTCCCTCTCCCCTTGTGCTGGGGAATGGCTGCGAGCTCTCCCTTGCCTCCGGAGTCCCTGGCAGTAGGTTGGGGGGGGTGAGGGGGGCAGAGGGCAGTGAGCAGGGGATAATCGGGTCATACCATTGAAGTAGCTCGGGGTGTCGGTGGGCCGCCCCCGGGCCAGCACCATGTTGTAGCTGGAGCTCCGAGCCTCGGCCTGGCTGCCCCACGAGTGCACACCGGAGCTCAGGGTGTCCCGCGAGCTCTGAGAGGCCTTTGATGGGTTCTGAATACAAGAGTGGGCAACAGACTCAGCCCTGTGCTCGGGCCTTGGTTTCCTTTGGGGCAAAGGGGCCTGGGGGTAAGGAAGTGCCCATCAGATGGAGGGGAAGGTGCGTTTCTATGGAAGAGCCAACCTATTGCCCACTCCATTTAGCAGCTAAATCCTTTCCTGGGGTTCCCAGGTGTGCTAAAGGTGCATGGTCTCACTTCAAGGGCCTCTCCTTGAAAGAAGGGGCCACCTCGCTGTCCTCCCTCTACCCACCACTTGCACCATCTGCTCACCAACTCACTTTTTCACTGTCATCTGAAAACAAGAGGCTGTCGATGCTGAGGCACGAGAGGATCTGTTCCTGCTCCTCCAAGGAAAAGGGCTGGGACAGGCTGTTCAGAAACAACTCTGCAGGCAAAGGCGGAGGACGCCTATGAAGGGCGGGGGAGGCGCAGGGGCTGCCGGCAGGGAGACCAGGCTGGGGGATCAGTGAGGCTGGAGCGAGGAGTCGCCCAGGGCTCAGTGGGAGGCCACGGCCATAGCTGGGTGTCCTACCTATTTCCAGCTGCTGAAGCTCCAGCTCGGGGAAGGTTGCTCTCCGCTCTGGGGAGCTGGTGCCCTTGACAGGCGCCGGGTCCAGGGAGGACAGAGGCAAGGGTTCCCATGCGCCGCACTCCTCCTTGCTCAAGTTCAGGGCTGCGGTCCTGTTCGGCTCTGGCGGTTCTGGCGGTAGAAGAGGCTCAGGGCTCCCGCCCGGGCTGTCCCTGGCCGGCGGGTCCTCCCTGGCTGGGGCAGGCAGGGTCTGGTGGCAGCTGGCTTGGTCTGGGGGTGGAGGTCTTGGTTCTTTATATTCTCCCCTCCAAGGACTCCTCAGACCTCCCACTGTAAGAAAGGGCACACAAGGGGAGGTGGGAATGTGCAGACATGCGGACAGCAGCAGGGCAAGAAGAGCTTCTGTAGGGTGCTGTAGGAACACCAGGGGTGAGCAGGGGGGAACAGCTGGGGACCCCTCCCCACTATCCCATTTCCACATAGGTATCAGAAGATCCCCATGCTCCAGAGGGCTTTAAAGAGTAAAAGGAAGATGTCACAAAAGCTCTGGGGATGTAGCTGAGTGGTAGAGTGCCAGCCTAGCACTGCAGACACAACAAATGGCTCTGTGGTAACACCAACCCATGCCAGGTAAAGTAGCCTTCCTGGCCCACTGACTGATTCTCTCTCTCTCCTGTCCCTATACTGACTTCCCCAGCAGGTCATTTCTCTGGTGTGGAGCAATTCAGCCTGGGCCTAGCCTTTTAATTGTGACTACAGATGATTTTGATGAGAAGCTAGGCAAGGTCTCTCCTCCTGTTTTCTTTCCTTTTCATTCCCACAACTGCTGTCTTTCCTCTTCCCACTTGCCTAGATGACATTCTACCAGGCTACATGGGTCACTTTGACACAATTTTTACCTTTTGATTTGACCATGTGTGTACATGTGCACGTGTTCGTGTGTAAATGTGGGAGCCACAGTGTGCATGTGGAGGTCAGAGAACACTTTGGTCAGCCCTCCATTGTCCACCTCATTCGAGGCAGGATGTCTGGGTCTGGATTCTCTGTCTACCGTTCTTTGCTGGGTTTACCATGAGCTTCTGGGAAATTCTGTTTCCTGTCTCCCATCTCACCACCAGTGTCATCGTGCTGGGATTACTGGCTTTTTTTTTCTCTCTAAGTTAGGGTCTCATTCTAGCCCAGGTTGACCTGGAATTCACTATGTAGTTTCAAGCTGCCCTTGAACGCACAGCAGTCCTCCAACCTCCGCCTCCGGAGTGCTGGGATTAGAGGCGTGTGTCACCACTCCCGGCTTACTGGCTTTTTACAGTGGGTCTTGGGATCAAACTCGGGTACTCTAGCTTGAGTGGCAAGTGCTTTACTCACTGAGTCATCTCTCTGGCCCTGTTGATATTTGGGGCGGGGGGGGGCAGAGTTTTGCTATGTATCCTAGGCTGGTCTAGAACCCACTATGTAGGCCAAACTCATGGCAACCTCTCAGCCTCCTGAGTGCTGGAATACAGGCGTGAGCCACCACACTTGGCTTTAAAAATGTGTGTTGTTTTATGGAATTTTTTGCATGTGTATGTGTTGTGTGTGCATGCATGTGTGTATGCATGTTCACATATGTGTGGGTATGCGTGTGAGGATGCGTGTGCACTTGAGTATGGAGGCCAGAGGTGGCTATCAGGTGCCTTCCTCCATTACTCTTCACCTTATTATGAGCATGGTGACGCACGTCTTTAATCCCAGCAGAGGAGGCAAAGGTAGGAGGATTGCCGTGAGTTCAAGGCCAGCCTGAGACTCCACAGTGAATTCCAAGTCGGGGTCTTTTACTTGAACCCAGAGCTCACCACTTTGGTAAGTCTAGCCAGTTTGCTCAGCCATCTCTGCCTCCGAAGCTCTGGGCTTACAGGGTGGCGAGGCCTGCACTCACCCAGCATTTGCAAGGGTGCTGGGGACCTGAACTCAGTTCCCCACACTTGCATGGCAAGCATGTTACTGAGCTGAGCCATCTCCCCAGCCCCATTTTGATGGATTTTGAGTTTATAATAAAGGTGTGTGTTTCAGGTGTCCTTCCAGAGGTTTTCCTCTTCACTTAGCACTACCCGTGCTTACAGATTAGTTCCCAGTATTCATTAAGGGTTGTAAATTTTTGTTTTTCAAGGGAGGGTCTCACCCTAGCCTAGGCTGACCTGCAATTCACGATGTAGTCTCAGGGTGGCATGGCAATCCTACCTCTGCCTCCTGAGTACTGGGATTAAAGGCGTGTGTGCCACCATGCCCAGCTGGTTGTAAGTTTTTTTTTAAAATATATTTACTTACTTATTAGAGAGAGACAGAGAAGGAGAGAGAGAAAATGGGCATGCCTAGGCCTTCAGCTGCTGCAAACAAACTCCAGACACGTGCGCTACCCTGTGCATCTCGCTTACATGGGTCCAGGGGAATCAAACCTGGGTCCTTTGGCTTTGCATGCAAACGCCTTAACAACTAAGCCATCTCTCCAGCCCATGGTTGTTAAGTTTTGAGTGGTGGTCCAACTCTATCACTTGCCTCTCCACTCTCCCATGAGGGACCCTTTGATCATGCCCAAATCCCCTCAAACCAATGGGGCCACAGGAGACCAGGGGTGGCAGGCCAGCTCCCAGATGCAGCTGTGTGCCTGAGTGCTGCCGGGCGCCCTCCAGCATGGCTGCAGCCTTGTCTTACACCTTCCCAGTGCCCAGGGGACCTGCTGCCCACAACCCCACCAACACTTGGTGCTGCCGACATCCCTCCCAGTTGAATGGCTGTTGGGCAGTGAGTGACTTTACTCTGCACTCTGATCCCTAACAGTCTGTGTCCTCTTTCCACGTCAGCCTCTTCTCCACCTCTTAAGCATGGCCTCTGCCCTAAGCACCAGTACTTAACACGTCAATCTTCCTGGAATCCTGACACTGAGCATCCGGGCATCTCAGATGGGAGACTGAGGCTCTCGGGGGCCAAGTGCCTGACTCTCAACCACCCCGCAGCCCCACCTCTCTCTCTCTCTGCCCATGGCTCTCCTCCCCCACCTCCACCCCCCACCCTGGCAGGCAAAGCTCTTACCTTGCTGCAGCGCCTGACCCACCTTCCCCCTCAGCTCCATGGCGGACGCCCGACGGATAGGCTCTTTCCTCAGGCCCTCTTGGATGGCCTGGGCTGTGAGGGGGGCACAGGAGGTCGGGATCTCCCTCACAGGTGGAGGCTCACTGGCGATCTGGGGGCCAAAAGACAAGATGTAAGGCGTGCTTCTGCCTAGTCCCATCCCCCAGCCTTCTGTTCTTACAGGCAACCCTCTCCTCCACATGGGGTTGGGGGGTCTGTCACAGGAAGGGAGACGGTTAGGCTATAGTCAGAGAGGAGCTCTCCCCAGAAAAGAAAAACAAGTAGCCAAGCAGAGTACACCAGAGCCCAGCAGCAAGACAGCCCCATGCTCCAGGCCCAGCCTATCAGGAGGCAGATGAAGGTGGCCCAGGGAATAGGCAGAAGACAGCTCTATGGTCGAGACCCACTGTGAAGAGTCCTCCTGCTCGCGTTTACCACTGAAGAGCAGCTGCACCAGACCCATGGCGCTGATGAAGGCCTCCCCTCGCGGACATTTCAGGGGCCACCACTGACCTTCAGGCAGAGCGGGCCTCGGTAGTACTGAGTCCAGGGGTGGCAGCCGTTCAGCATGTGCAGCATCATGCAACAGCTGCTCCATATGTCCACCTTGGCATCGCAGGGTTTCCCCATTACCACCTCCGGGGCCATGTGGGTTTCTGTGCCAGGGATGTAGTCCCCTGAGGTGGGCAGGGCCAGAGACAGAAACATGATGTTTAAATTTCATGACCAAGAGTCTAGGCAATCCTTGCTGCATTTAATTCCTGGGGCACCTTGAATTTGCCCCAGGTAAAGCACTTTCCTTTTTTAACATTTTTAAAAAGTTTTTCTTTTTTTAATTTACTTATTAGAGAAGACAGAGAAGGAGGCAGATATATAGAGAGAATGGGCATATCAGGGACTCTAACCACTGCAAACAAACTTCAGATACATGCACTACCTTGTGTATCTGGCTTACGCGGGTACTGGGGAATTGAACCTGGGTCCTTAGGCTTTACAGGTAAGTGACTTAACCGCTAAGCCATCTTTTTCACCCAGCTTTTTTAAAAAAAAATTTTTTTTAAATTTATTTATTTGACAGAGAAAGAGGGGAAGGGAGGGAGAGAGAGAGAGAATGGGCACACCAGGGCCTCCAGCCACTGAAAACGAACTCCAGATGTGTGTGCCCCCCCTTGTGCATCTGGCTAACGTGGGTCCTGAGGAATCGAACCTGGGTCCTTCGGCTTTGCAGGCAAATGCCTTAACTGCTAAACCTTCCTTTTTTTTTTTTTTTTGATGTAGGGTTTCACTGTAGTCCAGGCTGACCTGGAATTCACTGTGTAGTTTCAGGCTGACCTTGAACTCACAACAACCCTACCTCTGCCTCCCAAGTGCTGGGATTAAAGGCGTGTACCACCATGTCTGGCTCTTTTTTTTTTTAAAGACTTTTTATTGATAACCTTAGAACATACATAGACAATATACCACAATTAAAACATTTTCAATAAAGAAATACAGCCTCTAAGTCAAACTCAGTGACAGTAAACCAGCTGGGTAACATGCTGTCCACACAGGGGCCCTGCTCTCTGGGTTGAAGCCTGAAAATGGGGAAGGAGCTGGACAGTGGAAATGAGGTTGTAGACAGTTATTGTTAGTGATATGACATCCCTAAAATATTAGTTAGAAAAAAATACAACCAAACTGAGCATGGTGGCTCATTCCTGTAATCCCAGCACTTGAAAGGCTGAGAAAGAAGAGGGGCTATGAGCTGAAGTCTCAGCTACATAATGAGTTATAGAGTGAGACTCTGTCTCAAAAAAAAAAAAAAGTCCCAAACCCCACAAAAAAAAAAAAAAAAAATCAGGCTGGGGAGATTGCTCAGTGGTTAAAGGCACTTGCTTGTAAAGCCTGTTGGCTTGAGGTCAATTCTCTAGCACCTAAATAAAGCTAAATGCACAAAGTGGCACATGGATCTGGAGTTCATTTGCAGCGGCAATAGGCCCTAGCATCCATTCTGTCCACTCTCTCTTGAAAATAAATTAAACTATAAAAAAAAAATACCCAAAACAAACAACCACAAAAGTTAAAAGTAAACATTTCACCACCTACAGAGCCTGGACCTGGGGCGGATCTTGGAGCTCGCTTTCCTCCTTGACATCCACTAAGCAGTTACACCTAACAAGAGCCCTGTAATAACCCAGGGATGTTGGGCGCCTGAATTCTACTGGGAGTCAGAGAGTGACCGCGTCCTTGGTTTGTATTACGGAGAGCACAGAAGGCACAATGCTAATGCTCAGTAAAGGCTCACGGGCCTGGCTCCTGTCATCTTGAGGTAGACTGTGGGCTTTACCTGTGAGCAAGGATTTCCCCAGGCCATCAGGCTGCAAGCACAAGGCATGGCCGAAGTCACAGAGGGCTGCGCGGCTCCCATCGCTGGACAGGAGCACATTGTCAGCTGCGGGCGGCACCCAGCAAAGGGAGGAAGGGGAACAGGTGAGTCACAAGGCCCCAGCCCACCCTGGCTCAGTGTGGCCTGGCCTGGCCTGGCCTCCAGGGAGGTAACTTTCTGGCCGATCCCTAGTGGCAGCTGCTGTTTCTGATTAGTTTCATTAGTCATGGAAGAAGGGAGGAGGTGTCAGAGCGGGCGAGAGGCAGGACCTTTGGGGGGAGGGGCAGGAGCAGAGTCTACTCCAGTGGACAGCCCTGCTCTGCTCTGCCCCCCACCTTATCTCAGGGTCGTGAGTGGGAAGAGCTTGGGCTTCAGCTCTCTGTGGGCACCACCCACTGGAAACTACAGTGTCAGCCTGAGAGCTAGGAGAATATCACTCCCCACCCACTGGGCACTGCCCTGCCAGCTGATTAGGGCTCCTCCCCTGGAGACAACCACCACACAGGCTCAGAGCTGGGAGGAAATCAGGCAAGAAGACATGGCGAAGAGCCCGGAGGGACCACAGGCAAGAAGGCTGGGGCCTCACCTTTGACATCGCCATGTAGGATCCTTCGTGTATGGAGATACTCCAACCCCTCCAGGGCCTGGCCCAAGTAGTACAGGGCCCGGTCCTCCGGCAGACAGCCCTTCTGTTTTATGAGTTGGCCCAGCGAGCCTCCTGGGAAAGAAGTGGCGCATCTTTATGTGGGCCTTGCCCAGGCCTCCAGGCAAACCGAGATGGCGTGGAAAAGCAAGATGTCACAGGGTCAAGATTAAATGGGGGTTGACTACAGACCAATGTCAACCTGGGCAAGACTTGGGATTGGTCTTGGCCTTGAACTGCGAGACAGAAGAAACATGGGATCTGGCTCCTTACCTTCCAGCAGCTCCATGAAGATGTTGACCCACGGGCCTTCCCTCACGGCACCGTACAGAGGAACGATTCTGGGTGAGGTCAGTCCCGCACAGGCCATCAGTTCCTCGGCTCGAAACACCTCAACCCGCACCTGAAAGACCCAGGACACCCACGTCCCGGTGAGGGGCGCTGGCTGGCACCTGCATCTGGGACCCTTGGTGCTCCACGCAGAGGCTGCTGATGCTCTTCCGTGAAGAAGTCCAGGCCAAGCAGGGCCTGGTGGGTCCGCGGGGGCCCTCAGGTGCTAAACTTGCACCATGCGCCCTGGTTGTCAGGAGCAAGTTCCATGATGCTGCTGACTGTGCAAAAATAGTCACACAAAACCGTATTTCTTGGGCTGGAGAGATGGCTTAGCGGCTAAGGCACTTGCCTGCAAAGCCTAAAGGACCCAGGTTCAATTCCCCAGAACCCACGTAAGCCAGCTGCACAAGGTGGCACATACATTTGGAGTTCGTTTGCAGTGGCTGGAGGTCCTGGCATGCCCATTCTTGCTTTCTCAAACAAATAAACAAACAAAACCATATTTCTTATCCAGGTTCCTGGACTGCTGTCCACCCTCAAATCTGCCAAACACACACTCTTTCCTCCCCAGCCCAAGTCCTGGAAAATCTCCAGGACATGGGGCCTTTTAAATTGTCTCTTTTTTTCCTTAAGATCTTACTGTGGGTCTTACTATGTAGCCCAGGTTGGCCTTCAACTTGCAATACTGCCTCAGTCTTTTTTTTTTTTTTTAATGAGAGAGAGAGAACTGGTGTGACCAGGGCCCTCCAGCCGCTGAAATTGAGCTCCAGATGTGTGTGCCACCTTGTGCACATATGCGACCTTGTGTGCTTGTGTCACTTTGTGCATCTGGCTTATGTGGGATCTGGAGAGTCGAACATGGGTTCTTAGGCTTCATGGGCAAGCGTCTTAACCACTAAGCCATCTCTCCAGCCCCTTTGTAGGTGTGTACCACTACACATGCTGTCAGGTGCCTCTGGAGCCTCAGTGTCCCATGTAGCAATTTTATCTTTTTCCCACAGGACTAAACCATCCAGGTACGCAAGCCTGATTTTCACTGTTAACTCTGCAGCTGTTTCCCAGGAATCTGGGCACACAGAAGGCTTCTGGGGAGGAGTAAGCCAACACCACTTCTGCAGTCGGCTGGCAGTCTGGGATTCACTCGTTCCTGTGAGGATCATGCATAGCAGTAAACAACAGGCCTTGGATACAGGCACTTAGATCCTGGCAGGGCCATTTATACAGAGGCTGCATACTCCCCATTAGCTGTGTTTCTATATAAAAAAGTGGAGACAGTGGTGCCTGCTCCAAGGTAGTGAGAGGATTCAGAACCATACTGGTCAGCTCCATGCCTGGTGACCAGCGGGAACTCAGGAGGAACTAGGTTTCTACTTCTTCCAACTCAAAGTTAATGAGAGAGAGAGAACTGGTGTACCAGGAGCCACACCACCAGGGGGCACCAGTGGTAAAAGACCAGCTTAGAAGAGATGAGCCAGGCCCCAACTTTTGTTTGGAGACTTGCTGACTTGGGAAACAGGAGCATCGCCTGGTGTGTGTGGGGGGGTGGGGGGTGGGGGATGGCGGGCCTTGGACTTTTGCCTAACAG
This sequence comes from Dipus sagitta, assembly GCA_036346955.1. Lineage (NCBI taxonomy): Eukaryota > Metazoa > Chordata > Mammalia > Rodentia > Dipodidae > Dipus > Dipus sagitta. The sequence continues at coordinate 18,322,545 of CM070778.1, forward strand.
TGGAAAATGCCTCTATTGTCATTTATTTATTTATTTATTTATGAAAAATGTCTCTCTGCTAGTTACTTAAAGAATATCAGGTCTGGTTAATGAACTCACACGAACTTTGACTTTTGGTCAGTGTTTCCTCTGAACTTGAATGGAACCAATTCACCTGCAGGACTTGTACCAGCAAGTGTCTTTGCCCTTCTCACTTCCACTGTAGGGTGAGGCGCCCAAGATTCCGCAGAGAACTCAGAAGGGTGCCACAGGAAATTCTGCACTGAAGAAACTGGGGTGCTCAACATCTGTGGGGGACAGTGTAAACTACTTGAGATGGCTAGGGCCCTACATTGGACTGCATTGCATTCCTTATGCTAAGATATCTTTACAAAGGTTTAGAGGTTGTACTGGGGGGGTGTGTGGAATGCAGGACAGGAAATGAAGGTGATGTGATCCAATCTGATGTTTAGATTTGAACTATAGAATGGCCAACAAAGCCTATATCCCAATAGTGATTGGCTGCTTAAGAATGAAAGGTAGCTGGGTATGCTGGCACATGAATTTAAGGACAGCTAGGGAACTTAGTGAGACTCTGTCTCAAAAAAAAAATAAATGAAAATAAAAGAGGGTCTGGAGAGATGGCTTATCACTTAAGGCAGTTGCCTGTGAAGCCTAAGGACCCATGTTCTGCTCTCCAGATCCCACATATGCCAGAAGCACAAAGGTGAGGCAAGTACAAGGTCATACATGCCCACTAGGTGGCACAAGCGTCTGGAGTTCGGTTGCAGTGGATGAGGCCCTGGTGCTAATTCATTCTCTCTCTCTCTCTCTCTCTCTCTCTGTTGCTCTCCCTAAAAAAATAAAAGAGAGAGAGGCTGGGGAGATAGCTCAGTGGGTAAAGTGCCTGCCTCACAAACCTGAGGGCTGGAGTTCAATTCCCAGTACCCACATGACAGCCAAGGATGGTGGTTCTTGACGACAGCACCCAGGTGCACTTGTGTCCTCACACGTATATGCAAATACTAAATAGCTAATTTTACAAAGGAAGATTTTTCTTTTTTTCTTTCAACTGACATGACTTGCTTTTCAAATGGCTGATAAATTTATAATAAAGACTTATTGACAGACCTAACCATTTAATATAAGAAAATGGTACATGAAGTGGCTCATGAGTAGCATTTGCCTCTGAGACTAGGACTAGAGAAGAGGCAGGGGTGCCATAAAAAACTGATGGAGCCGGGCATGGTGGCGCACGCCTTTAATCCCAGCACTCGAGAGGCAGAGGTAGGATCGCCGTGAGTTCGAGGCCACCCTGAGACTACATAGTGATTTCCAGGTCAGCCTGAGCTAGAGTGAGACCCTATCTCAAAAACCCACAAACAAACAAACAAACAAACAAAAACCTGACAGACACCAAGGGCTGTGGCCCAGGAGGCCCTTCATTTTTAAACAATCTGTTGCGTCCTTAAGGGCCCAACAATGCTTAACAGATTTCCAACACTTACACCAAAGCTGGTGGAAAGGGAAACGTCATGATTTAGAGGCCTGGTTGAGCCGGAGGAAGCAAGGTGAAGGGTCATCATACTGTCGGGCGTAGAAAGCCCCAGACTCCAGGCAGGCAGATCTCGCCACTCTGGACTCAAGTCCAAGGAGACAGGAATGTGAATGAGAATTAACTGCATTTAAGGCCCACTAACATAATCCAGACATGTTCAGCACTTTCTTTTCTTTTTTTGGTTTTTCAGGGTAGGGTCTTGCTCCAGCCCAGGCTGACCTGGAATTCACTATGTAGTCTCAGGGTAGCCTTGAACTCATGGCAATCCTCCTACCTCTGCCTCCTGAGTGCTGGGATTACAGGCATGTGCCACTATGCCTGGCTCTTTTTTAATTCTAATTTCTATTTTTTATGAGAGAGAGAGAGAAAGAGAGGAGGGAGAGAAAATTGGCATGCCAGGGCCTCCAGCCACTACAACGGAACTCCAGATGCGTGTGCCACTTTACACACACACATCACCTTGTGCGCATGTGTCACCTTGTGCGTCTGGTTTATGTTGGTTCTGGAGAGTCGGAACCTGGGTCCTTGGGCTTCGCAGGCAAGCACCTTAACCACTAAGCCATCTCTCCAGCCCATGTCCAGCACTTTGTAAGATTAATTATTCACATGTTACATCAGCCTGCAAGGGGCTGGTATTATTCCCATTTCACTGATGGGGAAGCTGAAGCCTAAACAAAAATTTCACCCGAAGTCATTGGGAATACAGAATCGCAACCAGGATTTTGGTTGGAAAAGCTCGAGCCCAGACGCTCTGCCACTGAAGAACTCTGCAGGCTTAGCCTTTGCTCTGGCCATTTCTGCATACATTCAGGAGTGAGCATGCCCAGGGGGAAGGGTGGGCAGCAGTGAGCTTACTGCCCTATAGAGAAGTCACTCCCTCCCCTTCACTGCCTGGGAGCCTGACACTGGAGAAGGCTTTCCCTCCCTGAGTATACTTATCCATTCCAGCCCATCAGTAAGAAGGGGATGTAAGAAACTCTCCCAGTTCTTCTGAAGATTCCAGGAGCATAAACTGTGGCCACTGAGACGACGACCAGCACCACTGAGACATTCTCCCCTGCACCCAGTTCTGTTCTCATTCTAAACAAGCGTTCAATGCTAATGGCCACTTCACCCACACAACATGTCAGGACTATCTCTGTTTAAAACTGTAGTTCCTTCAGGTCACGGATATGCATTCCACTGTCCTTAGCCCTGTACAGTGTCTGGCATGGAGCAGGTGCTCAGTGACAGCTGGTTTGACTTGGCCAAGTGACAGAGTCATAGGGAGGCTCCCAGAATTCCATGCTTGAGCCAGATGTCTTGAAACAAACAGTTCTTAACCCTCGTTGGGCCAGACTGCAATTCTCCTTGGAGATCTGTTAAGTGATAAGGCCCCTTCTCTGACAAAGTGTGTTGGCACCCACACATGCAACACAGACCCTTCTGAATCAAGTTCCAAGAACTCAGGGGTCCTATAAACCACCCAGTGACTAGAATAAGAACTTAGAGGGGCTGAGAGATGGCTTAGTGCTGAAGGCACTTGCCTGCGAAGCCTAAGGAACCATGTTCAACCCTTCAGATCCCACACAGGCCAGACGCACAAGGTCACCCATGTGCATAAGATGGCACATGCATCTGGAGTTCACTTACAGTGGCTGGAGCTCCTGGTATGCCAGTCCCCTCCCTCCCCTCCTCCCTCCCGCATTAAAAACAAAACAAAACAAAAAAACTTATACACTGATTGCTAAAAAAGCATGAGAGTTCTACATGTACCAAGGAACTCGGTCTAGGATATGTGTTACACGAGAAAAAGTATAGAATAATTGTTAGAATAGGATCTAATTATTATGTATTTAAAATTTTAAAAAAGGGGCTGGAGAGATGGCTCAGTGGTTAAGACACTTGCCTGCAAAGTCTAAGAACCCAGGTTCGATTCCCCAGAACCCACATAAGCCAGATGCACATGGTAGTGCAGGCACTTGGAGTTCATTTGTAGTGGCTAGAGGCCCTGGCATGCCCATTCTCTCTTTTTTTTTTTAATTTTTATTTATTTATTAATTTGACAGAGAAAGAGGGAGAGACAGAGAGAGAGAATGGGCACGCCAGGGCATCCAGCCACTGCAAACTTACTCCAGACACGTGCGCCTCCTTGTGCATCTGGCTAACGTGGGTCCTGGAGAATCGAAACTGGGTCCTTTGTCTTTGCAGACAAACGCCTTAACTGCTAAGCCATCCCCCCAGCCCCCATTCTCTCTCTTTCTAATAAATAAGAAAAAATCTTTTTAAAAATTGTGTAAATTGTATGCATGAGTGTGCATGCATTTTTGTATACGAGTGTGTGCTTGTAGAGGCACAGGACAACTGAGTGCCATTCCTCAAATACACCATCCACTTCTTTTTGAGACAAGGTCTCTCATTGGCTTGGAGCTCACCAATTAGCCTAGAATGGCTGGCCACAGAGCCCCAGGGATTTGTTTGTCTCTGCCTCCTCAGTGCTATGGTTAGATGTGTGCCACCCACCACACCTGGCATTTTTACATGGGTACTAGGGACTGAACTCAGGTCCTCATGTTGGCAAGGCAAGCACTTTGCCAACTGAGCTCTCTCCCTAGCCCCTAGGATCTCATTTTCATAAAAGAAAAAACCACATGTATACATACATCAAAACCCTGAAAAGATTTGTGTTAAATAGTATTTACCTTTGAGAATGAGACTGGGGAACAGGAAATCTTTCGCCTTTCACAAAAAAATTTTTTAAGTCTGCCTTTAGTCCCAGCACTGGGGAGGCAGAGGTAGGAGGATTGCTGAGAGTTCGGGCCACCTGGAGACTACATAGTGAATTTCAGGTCACCTGGGTTAGAGTGAAACCCTACCTAGAAAAAACAAAAAAATTTTTTTTTTTTTTTTTTTTGAGATTAGGTCTCTCTCTAGCTTAGGCTGACCTGGAATTCACTGTGTAGTCTCAGGGTGGCCTCAAACTCATGGCGATCCTCTGCTTCTGCCTGCCCAGTGCTGGGATTAAAGGTGTGCGCCACCACACCCGGCTCCACTGTTTTGATTCTCAAGCTAGAGAAAGTCCACGTGGATGCAGCTCTAGTCATTTGGATTCTTTTATAGTTAGCCTGTATTGTTTGCAATTCAAACAACAAATTCAGCCTTAAAATGTTTTTAAAATGACATTAAATCCTGGATCTGTGGTCAATCAGCACGTGACCTAAGGCCAAGGAAGTTCTAGAAGGAAGACGAAGGCAGTGCTGGCACCTTATAATTTCTCATGTTCTGGATCTTCCCCAGGAGTACTGGAGGGACATGGACTTGTCCCGACTCCATGGGCAGCTTGACCGCTGGTCTTTGGCCCATTTCTCCTGTCCCTACTCCCTAGCCCTATTAGGGGACCTTGTATGTGGTGTTGAGTTTGAACACAGGCCTCATGCTTGTGAGGCAAGTGCTCTAGAATGAGCTCCATTCCTCAGCTCAGGGAATGATCTCTCATGTGGTTTTCCAGCTGAAAATCCTACTGGACAAACTGCATACCCTAACTCCCTTCCACTGAGAGGAAGGATGGGCCCCATCACCAGCTGTGTGAGCTGCCACTGAACTGTCCGACTGGGCGCTCCCGGTAGAAAGGAGCCCTAAGTGGGACAGCCACAGTGCTGGGAAGTCTAGGCCTTGTGCCTGGAGCTTTCCTGACCACCCTGAGTGCAGGGCATGAGAAGTGGATTAGGACTGTTTACCTTGTTGCCTGGGACCCAGAGGACCTCAGCGGAGGAACAGCTGAGAAGCCTGGTGACTAAGCTCCCAGCACTGGGCATCTGTCTCTAGGACACTTCACACTCTCTCGCCCTCCTCCCACCAGCTCTTTGGAGGGACAGCTGAGCCTTCTCCGGTGGCCTGGGGAGGGGAACTGCAGCTGAGGATGTCAGGCACGTGGCCCTGGCATCCAAGTGGAAGAGGAGGACCTGCACTGGCGAGAACTTGGCGCGAGTTTCTGCTGCTGAGGGCTAGCAAGGGTGGCGCGTGCTCTTCTGACACTCCCTGTGAAATCTGGGAGTGAAACCTACAGGTTGCTCCCTCTCATCCCACCACTCTGAAGTTCAAATCAGAGAGCTCCCAGAGCCTGGCTCAAGCACAAACCTGGGAAATCAGGCTTCTTCACATCCCAGCTGGATCCTCTTTCCCAAAGCCACGGGCAGCGTGACATCAGTGGTGGTGTCCTTTCTGGGTGGGCCTGTCCAGTCTAGCCACTTGGTACCTTTCCTTTTAGGGATCAGGATGTCTCTGACATAAGCCACTTGAAACGGTGTCTGTGTCGAGCTTATTTCACACTGCCCACGGGGCCAAGTAAATGGCCCACAGAGATGCAGGTCCTGAGCTGGGACTGGGGACAAGGTGGCTTCCACTCAAGGGGAGGGGACCTCTTGGGTCTGAGAACAGGTGCTGAAGGACGCAGGGCTGACACTATTGAGATCTGCGGGTCTACAGTTGTTGCTACTTCTCATGGGGGCTATGACGGTGTGATGTGACAGGAGGAAGCCTAGCCGGGTGGCCTGGGACAATCATTGGATGATGAGAGGTGACTAGAGCTTCGGCTGCTCATCAAGACCTTAGTAGTGCAAGTCTCCCGCTCCTTCCCCTCTTCAAAGCCACAGTCTCGTGACAAATCTGGACCGGAACCCCCGTTCACCACTAGCCCAGCTTTATGTCTTGCTGAACCAAGTTTCCCCGTGGTGTCGTGCCTTCCTCGCCTGACCAACAGGAGGCAGATCTAGTTCCCAGAGTTCTTCCTTCCCTTGGGAGGCACATGAAAGGCGCTGGTTAGCACTCTAATCACCTTCTGGGTCAGGAGTGGGTGCCCCCCTCCACGTGGCTTAAGGGTTTTCACTAAGCATGAACTTCCTGGGAACCTGACCTTCCAGGCCTGAACTTGCCTCTACAGGCCCCGGCGTCTGCAGTGGCCCATGCTGTAATTCAGGCCTGAAGACGCGTACTCTTGCACTGCCCCTCATAGACATGCATTCCGAGGACAGCAAGCAGGCCAGGCCATGTGACATACTGCTCCCTTCCAGTTCCAGCCAGGTAGTGGCCAGCCTGTTCTCAAGGCAGATCCATGGCTACCCATGATTATCTTTGAACGAAAGCTGAGGTAGACTTCAGCAGCCCCCGGCAGCCTCTCCTTCAGGCCTCTAGAGTTCTGCTAGGTGTACCTTTTTACCTTTTGGGTTTATTTTATTTATTTGCAAGCAGAGGGAGTGAGAATGTCTGAAAGAGAGCAAGAAAGCATGGGCATGCCAGGGCCTCTTGTCACTGCAAATGAACTCCAGATGCACGTTGTCACCTTATGCATCTGGCTTTATGTGAGCACTAGGGAATCAATCTCAAGATGTCAGACAACTGCTGAGCTCTCGCTCCAGCTGCTCACCTTTTAAATTTTATTTATTTGCAGAGGGGCGGGGGGCATGCCAAGGCTTCTAGCTGCTGCAAACAAACTCCAGATGCACGTACCACCTTGTCTATCTGGCTTTACATGAGTACTGAGGAATAGAACCCAGGTGGTTAGGCTTTGCAGGCAAGTGCCTTAACCACTGAGCCATCTCTCCAGGCCCACACCTTTTGGGTTTCTTTTTTGTTTTTGAGACAGATTCACACACTTGTACCCCAGGCTGGCTTGAAACTATTACAGGTGTGAGAGCTGGGTCCAATGTACCATTTCTTGGCATATTTTTTTTCTAGTTTTTCGAGGTAGGGTCTCATTCTAGCTCAGGCTGACCTGGAATTCACTATGTATCTCAGGGTGGCCTCGAACCACAGCGATCCTCCTACCTCTGCCTCCAGAGTGCTGGGATTAAAGGCATGCACCACCACGCCCGGCTGTTTGGCATACCTTTTTGACAGCACACTGGAAGCCTGTCTGCTTGTCTTTCATCCTGTGGACCTCTCCAAAGGAGCCTCTGCCCAGGCGGGGCTGGTGTGTGGTCCAGTGGACTTCTTCTCGGTACTCGTAATCCACCGGCTTGAGTTTCTGGAGTTGGTAGGGAGGAGAAAGAGGACAACTTCAGTGGCTGGGCAGCAGGAAGACAAAGGGCTCTCCAGTTGGTGGCCCTCGCCATGGTTTCTGAGGCTGAACTGTCACAAGTAAAAACACCATCAGGCAAAGAAAGGGGCAAAGGGGACCGTCATGTGCTGCCTGGGAAGAAGGGGACAGCTCATCCCTGTGATGAAAGCCTCTCAAGTGTGTTACTGGGGGACAGAAATGGAATTTCCAACAGCTTTAATAACTTAGCAGCTAGAAGGCTGAAGAGAGGAATCATGGAGAGGAGTAGGGGTCAAGGGTCAATGATAAAAGTGAAGAGAATTCAGAAAATAAAGCCGAGCAAAATCATTTCAAGTTCCAAAGGTTTTTCAGGAAGAGAACTACAGGAAGAGGGAGGGAAGGGGGAGGGGACAGGCAGAAAGCACCTCCCACTACCAGCTCCCCTACTAGGCCAGGAGATGAACTCTCAAGTTGCTATTTGCTAACCCTGAATTGTATTCATATTATACAATTCAGCAATAATGAAACCAATTGAAGAACCAAAAATAGAAGCAGCTAGAAAGCCTGTGGAAAGTGAGGTGGCAGTGGAGGCAATATGACTGCATTTCAACCTTGCTATAGTTTATGACCCCAAAGCCCACACACTGAAGGCTTGCTCACCACCCTGTGGTGCTACTGGGAGGTGACGGAACCTTTGAGAGGTGAGGCCTAACGGGAGAGAATATTGGTACCCCCTCCTCTTTTCTCCCTGCTTCCCAGCTGACACAAAGTGAGTACATCTTCCCCACCCAGTGCCAGGCTGTGATCTAGTGGCCATTCATCAAAACCTCTGAAACTATCAGCCACGGTAGTTTTTTTGGTTATTTTAGGAATTTTGTTACAGTAACAGAATGCTGACTGACATAATCCCTGAGCAGCACTTGACTGCTCGTTGTTACGCAGGCAGGAGTGACTGGCGGAAGAGGAGCTATGCCCTAGGTCTGATGGCTTAGAGTGATGCCTCACCCCAAGCCCCGGGCACGGCCCCTGGCTTGGGAAGTGGGGGTAGACTAATTACCTCAGTAAGCAGGACCCCTTCATTCTCCTCAGTTTCCGGGCTGAGCCTCTGCGTCCTGGAGCCCCGTGCTGACCAGGTCTTGGCCAGGCTGGCCAGGCTGTGGGCCTGGCCTGAACTCACGCTGCCTTGCAGTGCGTGTACCAGATATTCCTCCACAGGAAACTTCTCATGGGCACGAGACAAGTAGCTGGACTCCAGGTGTGGGCTAGACAGGGGCTTTTGATTGTCTCCACAGGCCAGTTTGCCCAGGTGTGGGCCAGGTAGGGGCTGCTGGCCTCCTACACTGGCTAATTTGTCTAGGAATAAGGATTCCAACGGATGAGGCTTCCAGGGCTGGAGGGGATGGAAGGGGAAGGGATGGGGTGGTCGGCGGCAGGGGAAAGGGTGAGCAGAATGGGGCAGCGGGCTTTTGGCAGTGGGGTGGTGGAGTTTCCAAACATGGTTCAGACACTGTAAGGGGCTGATCAGTTTGTGGAGTTCTGGTCGAGGCATCACTGGCCGAAGGCCCTCGCCTTGTTTCTTAAAGCAGGGGTGGCCAAGGCCTGGTTCCTTCAGAGGCTTGGGGAACTGGGGGTCACGTCTGATATAGAGGGCACCTAGTGGAGGCTCATCTTCCTGCAGAGAAGACACAGCTGTCAGGACACAGCACCAGGACCAAGACACAGGCCCAGTCCAGAAAGCCCAGGAGCTGGGGTCTGGGCAGTGGGCAGTGGGCAGTGGTCTTACCTGCACTGGCACGGTGCAACTCTCCTGCTCAGGGGTTCTGGGCAGGGGCTTAGCTAAGGCCACTCCTGCCTGGGCCAGAGACTTCGAGTTCTTCTTCTTCCGTTTTTTCCGGGCTTTGCTGCGACGCTTTCCCTTCCGACACACACGAGCCAACTTGCCCTCGGTCGCGTGGGCCACGTTATTGGGGATTTGGTCAAGACTCTCAGACTGGCTGTCAAAAAAGGGGCAGATTGGGGCCTGGAGAGATGGCTTAGTGGTTAAGCGCTTGCCTGTGAAGCCTAAGGATCCCGGTTCGAAGCTCAATTCTCCAGGACCCATGTTAGCCAGATGCACGAGGGGGCGCACGAGTCTGGAGTTCGTTTGCAGGGGCTGGAAGCCCTGGCGCACCCATTCTCTCTCTGTCTCTATCTGCCTCTTTCTCTGTCACTCTCAAATAAATAAATAAAAATGAACAAAAAAAAGGGGGGGCAGATTCAGGACTAGGAAAATGGCTAAACAGGTAAAAGCATTTGCTGCACAAACAGGAGGACTTGAGTTCTATCCCCAGCACCCATGTAAAAAGTTGGTATGGGGCTGGAGAGATGGCTTAGCGGTTAAGCGCTTGCCTGTGAAGCCTAAGGACTCCGGTTCGAGGCTCGATTCCCCAGGACCCACGTTAGCCAGATGCACAAGGGGGTGCATGCATCTGGAGTTTGTTTGCAGTGGCTGGAAACCCTGTTGCGCCCATTCTCTCTCTCTCTCTGCCGCTCTCAAATAAATAAGTAAAAATAAACAAAAAAAAATTTAAAAGTTGGTATGGTCATGCACATGCCTGGAACCCCAGCACTGAGAGGAGCAGAGACAGCTAGATCAATGGACTTGCAGAAAAACTGTGAACTGCAGGTTCAGTGAGAGGCCCTGTCTCAAGGAAATAAAGGTGGCAGGAGATAGAGGAGGACACCTGACACCCTCCTCTGGCCTCTGCACGTGTGTGCACAGAGTGCACGCATCTGTACACAACGTGCATACACTACAAACACACACATACCCCCCCGTAAAAAGGGGGGCAGATCCTCATCTGGAGTATGAGAAACCAGGAAGATGGAATAGTTCTGATAACTGTATGTGAAGTTGTACAGTGTCCGAGCGCAAACCTCAGCTTTGCAGTTATGTCATGCATTCTTAATGACATGTGGTGAGAAATGGGGCATAAGGTGAGTACCACAGAATGCACACAAACCAAGATGTTAATATGTTACTAAGGAGATATAATCTTAGCACCGGGCTGGAGAGATGGCTCAGTGGTTAAAGACACCTGCTTGCAAAAGCCTGATGGCCTGGGTTTGATTTCCCCAGTACTCACATAATGCTAGATACACAAAGTGGTGCATGCAAATGGGAGTTCATTTACAGAGGCAAAAGGCCCCGGTATGCCTATTCTCTCCTTTCTCTCCTCTCCTCCTCTTTTCCTCTCCCTTCCCTCCCTCCTCTCTCCCTGCAAATAAATTAATTAATTAAATACTTGATTAAAAAAAAACTAATAATTTTAGGACCACTATCATATACATGGTCTGTTGTTGACCAAAATGTCATTATGTGACAGGACTATAATTGTATGGGAAAAATGACTAAATCCCAAAGAAAGTCAAATTTTCTCACTTATGAAATAAGCACAATATTTTCTGCCATGATAGCTAGAGATGAAGCTTAAGTAAAATAATTAATTTTAAAAGCCTTCCTTTGTATGGAAGCCTATAAAGCTGAATGACCTGGGTTTGATTCCCCAATACCATATACTCTCTCTCTTTGTATCTCTCTGATTGCAAACAAATAAATATTTTCTTAAAGATTTTATTTTTACTTTTTTTGTTCATTTTTATTTATTTGAGGGTGACAGAGAGAGAGAAAGTGGCAGAGAGAGAGAGAATGGGCGTGCCAGGGCTTCCAGCCACTGCAACCAAACTCCAGACGCATGTGCCCCCTTGTGCATCTGGGTAATGTGAGTCCTGGGGAATCGAGCCTCAAACCGGGGTCCTTAGGCTTCACAGGCAAGTGCTTAACCACTAAGCCATCTCTCCAGCCCTTAAAGATTTTATTTTTATTTATTTATTAGAGACGGAGGGAGAGAGAGAATGAGCATATGCCAGGGCCTCTAGCCACTGCAAACTGCAGATGCATGTGCCACCATGTGCATCTGGCTTACATGGGACCTGGAGAATCAAACCTGGGTCCTTAGGCTTCACAGGCACGTGCCTTAAACGCTAAGCCATCTCTCCAGCCTTAAAAAAATTTTTTTAAAGCCTTCCTCAAGCTGGGTGTGGTGACACATGCCTTTAATCCCAGCACTCAGGAGACTGAGATAGGAGGATTGCTGTGAGTTCAAGGCCAGCCTTGACTACAGAGTGAATTCCAGGTCACCCTGGGCTACAGTGAGACCCTACCTCAAAAAACAAAACAAAACAAAAAATCTGTCTGGTGGGAGGAGGGACCCTTTTCTATAGGATGGCCTCTTGGTGACCAAAACTCATCTTGGGGGGTTTGGAGAGATGGCTTAGCAGTTAAGGTGCTTGCCTGCGAAGCCAAAGGACCCAGGTTCGATTCTCCAGTACCCGTATAAGCCAGATGCACAAGGGGGCGCATGCATCTGGAGTTCATTTGCAGTGGCTGGAGGCCCTGGTGTGCCCATTCTGTCTGTCTCCTCCCCATTCTCTCTGTGTCTCTCTCTCTGCTTCTTTCTCGCTCTGTCTGTCGTTCTCAAATAAATAAATAAACAACAACAAAAAAAAAACTTAAAGTCTCTTAAAAAAAAAAAACTTGTCTCGAAGAATGGAGGGCATAAGGATAGACTAAACCAGCCTGGACCTAGCTCCCTACCATGCGTTACTGAGGGAATGGATTCTGCATTCCTCCTGTTCCCACAACCTCCATGTCTGCTCAGTGCGTCTCAAAAGGAACAGGACCCCTGCAGTGTCTCCCTTATGGAATTATTGGCCTGCCCAGTAGGAACTTGCTGCTGTTTCTCAGAACCCTCCCTGTTGATAGGAAAACAGGAGTGCATCAAGGACTCAGAGGAGAATAAAAATAAAATGTCAAGTTGATGGGAGCCAGGGACAGCTTCTGAGCTGACTTGGCAGAGGGAGCAGTTGGGCCAGGAGAGCTGGGTGGCTGCCAGGAGCAGAACCCAGGTGCTGAAGCAGGGAGCCCTGAGCAGGCGCTGGGGCGCTGAGTCAGACCCCTCCTTGCCACTGCAGCTGCCCTCTTACCTGTACTGCTGCGAGCCCGCGAGGAAAATGCGTTCTGAGAAGGTAGGGCTGAATTCTTGGCTATTCTCACCTTCAAGTTAAAAGGAAAAGGGGTTCAATTAACAGAGAAAAGAGGAATTCAGCACTTAGGAGAGAGCCAGTTCACTGAGCCCTTTGGTGGCTACTCTCCCCTTCTCAGACTCTCCTGTCTGGTGGCTCACCTGGCAGCCACCCCTTGTCTTTCACTGGAGTCAGCAGCACAGGGCTGTCTATACAACGGGGATCACAGGAAACCCGCTCACCTCACGTACTCTGAGGCTTCCTAGAACATACCCCACAGTGCTGGGGTGCACAGTCACCCCTCGGTAAACACAAGCTATTATGAATTTCTATTTACACGTATGTGTTCATGTGTGTATTCATCTCAATTTAATTTTTGTCTCAGCCGTCCACCCACTTGTCCCAGTGCCCACAGCAACCCCAACCCCTGGCCCTTACACTCAGGCCTGGGCAATGATGGAGATGGCGGCCGGCCCGCCCTCAGAGCCCTCCTTGGCTGTCCCTTTGGTAATGACGTCATTCAGGATCTCCCATTTCCCGCAGAACACAGAGCTCTTCTCTACCGCCTCGAGCTTGTAGATGCAGCTCTGCTTCTGCCCGAGTGGCTGTGTCTTCTCCTTGGCTTTGGTGAGCTCCTTCTGCTGTTCAACTGCTGAGCCAGGGGCCCCTGGGCAGGCCACTTCCATCACTGCCATCTCCTAGGTTCACGCACACCCTGAGGGGGACAGACACAGAGCAAGCAGGTCACCTCGAACTCCAGACCTCTTGTGGTGGACACAGGTTAGGCTTGGGTTAAAGGAGAAATGCAGGGGGCAAAAGGTCTATGCCATACACACACTCATCCTCCCAACAGCCTGAGTGGTCCGGGAGCCAACCTCAGACATGCACATATGCCCTGTGTGGGCATCCTGGCCTCACTGGTACCCCATTACAAATGCGCTCGGTTGCTGGGCCACTAAGAAAGATTGCGGCCTGCTCAACCTCTCCCCACTGTCAGGCAAACTTGCTTCCCCATGTTAGAGAGGACACATCTACATGGCTGCACTATTCACAGCGGCTTTCCTCCAATGGAGGGAATCAAGGTTGTTTTGTCCTTAGCAGGAGGTGTGTGTACACAGTCATACATCACTTAATGATGGGACACATTCCGAGAAATGTGTTGTTAGGTAATTGTGGCATTGTGTGACTATAAGAGCATATTATGACACCACTAGGCAGTATAATTTTACGGAGCCAGTTGTATATGCAGCCTATTATTGACAGAAACATCATATAGTGCATGACTGTATATAAACGTGTGCGTATAACACATCTTAGAAAGCCTGCAAAGAGTGATCGGCACTTGGTTCCTTTCCCATGATGCAACAGTTTGCGGCTCCAGGAGGACTAATAGGTCCCCTCCTCATGTCCAAATTCATTTGCTAAAATCTTCTAGGCATCATTTCTCTTCTAGGCAATGTCAGTAGTGGCATTATTCTGGAAACCCTCATAGCATCTCTAGAGATCGGAGCATAAAACACGAGGAGCCACCGCTCTCTGGGCTCCATGTGGACCAGCCCTGTGCCTTCCAAGGAAGCTGCACAGAGAGCAGCACTGCCCACAACCCACGCCATCAGTGTGCAGGTGAGAAGTGTCATGAAAGAGAACAGTGACAATCGGATTGCCAGCACTTAGAAGACTTTTTTTTTTTTTTTTTTTTTTTTGAGGTAGGGTTTCACTCTAGCTCAGGCTGACCTGGAATTCACTATGTAGTCTCAGGGTGGCCTTGAACTCAAGGTGATCCTCGTACCTCTGCCTCCCGAGTGCTGAGATTAAAGGCGTGCGCCACCACGCCCGGCCTTTACTTTTTTTTTTTTAAGACTTTTTAAATATAGGAACTCCTTTCATCCCCAGCACTCGGGAGGCAGAAGTAGGAGGAGCACTGTGAGTTCGAGGTCAGCCTGAGACTGCATAGTGAATTCCAGGTCAGCCTGGGTTAGAGCGAAACCCTACCTTGAAAAACAAAAACAAATTAAATTAAATACAGGAATTTATTATCATTATTATTATTATTATTATTATTATTATTTTGGTGGTGTTGGGGCTTGAACCCAGGGCCTTGAGCATGCTAGACTAGATAAGCATCCTACCATTGAGCTATAACCCTAGTCAAGATAGGGAATTTTCTGAAGGTCAAGGCCCTTCTGAAGTCAACTTGTTTTAGACAAAGTCTGAAAAGGTACCAAATGCAGATGGTTTTTTTTTTTTTTAATTGCTTTCAGATGGCCAGTACTCAGAGACAGTCCTCCCAACGGTAACACCTGGACCATGCCTATTTGTTCTTGGGGCAGAAGTGCCTAAGACATGAAGCCAGATCTCTAAGGCCTCTGGTCTTCTGTCCGATTAGGCCTGAGGCTGAATGAGATAGTGGGAAGCTGAGGAATATGAGGATCAAGTCTAGATCCCTACTGAAGCTGCCGCATTCACCTTTCTCCTCCCCAGTGGCTATGAAAGGCTGAGCCAGCTTTACTATGGGGTGGGATGGTTTGCTGGGCTCTGTTCATTTGTTCCTTGCATTTCTGTCTTCATGTACCTGTGAGCTCTGAGCTCAGAGCCTCCAAACAAGAATGTGTGGTTCTGGAGGCCAGATACTGAGCAGGCCAAAAGGGTAACTTCACCATCATTTGGTCACCTTAAGAAGTCTGAGGTGGGGCAGGGATATGGCTCAGCAGTTAAAGGCACTTGCTCGCAAAGCCTGGCCACCTTGGGTTTGAATCCCCAGAACCCACATAAAGCCAGATGCACAAAGTGGCATATGTATCTGGAGTTTGTTTGTATTACCAGGGGGCCCTGGCATGTCCATACTCTCTTTCTCTCCTCTCCCTCTGCCTCAAATAAATAAATAAATATATATATTTATTATTATTAAAAAAGAAGTCTAGGGCTAGAGAGATGGCTTAGTGGTTAAAGAACTTGCCTGCAAAGTCTAAGGACCCAGGTTCAATTCTCTAGAACTCACGTAAGCCGGACACACAAGGTGGCGCATGCATCTGGAGTTCATGTATAGTGGCTAGAGGCCCTGGTGTGCCCATTCTCTTTCTCCCTCTCTCTCTGTCTCATAAGTAAATAAAATAAAATATTTTTTAAAAAGTCTGAGGGGCTCTGAATTCTAACTGGGTGAGGCTTCCAAGGCAGGCTATTTTTCTTATAATCATTTTTTTCTTCTCCCTAACTTCTACCATCTGCAGAGAAGAAATGACTTAAGGCCTACCATACACCCTACCTTTCTAGGCTTTCTAAAGCAATAGACAAAACAAACAAACAAACAACAACAACAACAAAAACACCTTTGGGCCAGGCATGGTGGCACATGCCTTTAATCCCAGCACTTGGGAGGCAGAGGTAGGAGGACTGCCATGAGTTTGAGGCCACCCTGAGAGTACATAGTGAATTCCAGATCAGCCTGAGCTAGAGTGAGACCCTACCTTGAAAAAAATAAAAATAAAAAAACAACCTTTCTTTATTTATTTATTTGGCAGAGAGAGAGAGAAAGAGGCAGATAAAGAGAGAGAAAGAGAGAGAGAGAGAGAGGATAGGTGTGCTAGGGCTTTTAGCCACTGCAAATGAATTCCAGATGCATGCACCCCCTTGTGCATCTGGCTAACGTGGGTCCTGGAATTGAACCAGGGTCCTTAGGCTTTGCAGGCAAATGCCTTAACCACTAAGCCATCTCTCCAGCCCTGAAAAAATATTTTATTTATTTATTTGCAAGGAGAGAGAGAGAGAGAGAGAAAGAGAGAGAGAGAGAATGGGTGCACCAGGACCTCCAGCCACTGCAAACAAACGCCAGACTTGTGCATCTGGCTTATGCCACCTTTTGCATCTGGCTTATGTGGGTACTGGGGAATCAAACCCAGGTCCTTAGGCTTTGCAGGCAAGTGCCTTACCTGCTAAGTCATCTCTCCAGCCCTCCAGACTTTTTTTTCTAACCAGGGAAAATGTAATCTTAAGAACAAATCAGGGCTGAGGAGATGGCTCAGTGGATAAAAGTGCTCGCTGTGCATGCATCATGATTTGAGTTCAGATCCCCAGAACCCAGTAAAAGCTGACAGTAGTAGCATGAGCTAACCACGCAGTCCCAACATGCGTACGGTAATAACGGAAGGAAAGGCAGGAGAAACGCCCAAAACTCATGGGCAGCTAATCTGGCACACACATTAGTGAACGAGAAATGCTTCCTCAAACAAGGTGGAAGGCAAGGACCAACACCTGAGGTTGTTCTCTGACCTCCACACAGGCACTACGGCATGTGTACATGCACAGAGACAGATTAAAAGAAAGAAGAAACCAGAAAATTCTCCAAATTTAACAGCAGTAGAGTGTGCTTAAAGGGAGCTCAGAGTTACTCTGATCTTCTCATTTTCATGTGAAAAGACCTTATGTCTGTGTCAAATGGGGACTTGCCCAAGGTCACTCAGCTCATGTGTGGTAAAGCAGAGGTAGGACCCAAACCCAGACCCAGGCCTCAGGCTCTTCAGGGTGGATGCCTGTATAGCACACCAGAGCAAGAACAAGATGATCCATGTTGGCTGAACAAGGGGGATCCGAGGACCAACAGTGCTTTCCAGACCTTCAGGGACAGGAGGATCCCAGTGACAACGATTAAGAGTGCAGCTGGTGTGGGCTGGAGAGATGGCTTAGCGGTTAAGGCACTTGCCTGCAAAGCCTAAGGACCCAGGTTCAATTCTCCAGGTCCCATGTTAGCCAGATGCACAAGAGGGTGCATGCATCTGGAATTCATTTGCGTGCCCATTCTCTCTCTCTCCCTCTGTATCTAATAAATAAATAAATAGAATGATAAAAAAAATTAAGAGAAAAAAGAGTGCAGCTAGTGAATGAGGATGAGGAGGAGGCGAGGTGGGGTGTCTGGCTGCGCTTGGGCTCAGGGAGCCTGTCTCTGACTGGCGTGGGCCAACCAAATGTTCTGGAAAGTTCAGCCTGAACAACAGCTCCTCTAGAGGCTATGGGGTGCTCCCCAGCCTAGGACATCCTTTCACCTAGGTGGCTAGCTGGGCAGCAGGCCAGGAGCTCTGATCCTCCTCCACACAGACAGACAGACAGACAGACAGACAGACAGACAGATACACACACACACACACACACACACACACGCGCGCGCGCGCGCGCGCGCGCGCGCCAGGCCCCTCTCCCTGGGGAGCTGCAGTGGAGGCTGCCTATGTACTCCCTGGTGACTCATGCCCTGCCTGGCAGGCAGAATGACAGGGATGCTATTGGGAAGCTGAGCCAGAAGATGGCAGTTGGACCTGAGAAAGGCACAGGGAAAATAGAATGCCCCTCGCCCTCTCAGGGGCAGAAAGTCACGGCCAGCTGAGAGCAGAGAAGCGTCTCCTGTGGCTGGCTTTCCTAGTGCCATGTGACCATGACTCAGCCCCTCACAGACAGCCTCCAAGTTCAAAAGGTTGTTCTTGGGACACTTTGGCCTGATGGCAGCTTTCCCACATTAAGAACAAGCTTGCTTCCTCCCGCCCTCCCCACTTCTCTAAGAGTCTAGTCGACAAAACTCAAGGCAGCACTGCCAACCCCAGGCCTGCCCACTAGGTGCCTTGCCCGCTCCGGGCTTGGGGCTGGCTCTTCCCCGCAGCTCAGCTCGCAGCACCAGCACGTGAGGAGTGCGCACTGACTGGGAGCCGTCTCCGCCTCTGAAGGAAGGTCACGATCCTGCCTCACTACTCGGCCTGACCTCCCCAGCCCCACTCCCGCCTCGAATGCACTCAGCCCGCCTCTATCAGCACTGTACGGAAGCCAGGGCTGAGTGCATGGGCAACAGCCCCACCTCGAAGCCCACACAAACAGAAAGAAAGGGGCTCATTCAGCATTCTTCCAGGCCTGAAGCAGACACACAGCCTGGTCCCCCCTGTGGTGCCTCCAGGACCCTACAGAGAGAAGTCTGGAGGCGGGGATGACGAGGTGTTGCATCAACATGGGGCCATGTCTGTAACAGCAGTTCTTGGCCTGCGCTCAAGGGGCCCAGAAGCAGTATGTGATTGGTATGTTTCCAGGGCAGGGATCCACAGCATTTGCCACACTGCCCACGGGCCTGCTGATTCTGCCTTTACTGCGAGGAAGAGGTCTCCAACGCAGTGGCTTCCAACCTGAGTGCAAGTTCCAACAGCCAGATGACTTCTTAAATGCACTCGCCCTGGACCTGCTGAATCAGTCTCTGGACATCAGAACCAGAATCTGCTTCTTGTTTTGTTTATGGTTGGTACTGGGGATTGAACCCAGGGCCTTATGTGTGCAAGTCAAGCACTCTACAACTGAGCTACACTCTTAAACCTTTTTAAAAGGTTTAAAACAAATTTATTTTGAAAGCCAGGCATGGTGTCACATGCACATGCCTTTAAATCCCAGTACTGGGAAGGCAGAGGTAGGTGGATTGCCGTGAGTTCAAGGCCAGCCTCAGACTAGAGTGAATTCCAGGTCAGCCTGGGTTACAGCAAGACCCTACCTCAAAAATAGAAAAGAAAGAAAGAATGAACATTTATTTTGAGATAGGGTCTTGCTAAGTTACCCAGGTTGGCACTGAACATGCAATTTTCCAGTCTGAGCTTCCTGAGTACCTGGAATTATATGTGCACCCCACCATGACAGCCTGAATCAGTCCACCAAAAATCTATTTATTTTGAGGCAGGGTCACTCTGGTCCAGGCTAACCTTTAACTCACTCTGTAGTCCCAGGCTGGCTTCAAAGTCATAGTGACCCTCCTACCTCTGCCTTCCGAGTGCTGGGATTAAAGGAGCTCACCATACCTGGTCTGAATCTATCTATCTGTCTATCTATCTATTAATTAATCATCTATATATTTTAACAGTGGTCTTCTTTTTTCTTTTTTTTTTTTTTCAAGGTAGGGTCTCACTCTAGCCCAGGCTGACCTGGAATTAGTCTCAGGGTGGCCTTGAACTCACAGCAATCCTCTTATCTCTGCCTCCCAAGTGCCTCTTCTTTATTTATTTGAGAGAGAGAGAGAAAGGAGTTGGTTTACCGTGGCTGGAGGTCCTGGTGCACCCATTCTCTCTATCTGACCCCCTCAAATACACTAATTTTAAAAAAGCTCAGGTCCTCTGTTAAAGTAGCTACCATATTAGACAGTGCAGACGGATAAGACTTTATAATGGTAGAAAGTTCTACTGGACAGTGCTGGTCTAAGGATCTGACAGAAATGTTTTCTTTCTTTTTTTATTTTTATTTATTTATTTGAGAGTGACAGAGAGAAGGAGAGAGAATGGGCGCACCAGGGCTTCTAGCCACTGCAAACGAACTCCAGACGCGTGCGCCCCCTTGTGCATCTGGCTAACGTGGGTCCTGAGGAATTGAGCCTTGAACCAGGGTCCTTAGGCTTAACAGGCAAGTGCTTAACTGTTAAGCCATCTCTCCAGCCCTCTTTTTTTTTTTTTTTTTTTAATTTAGTAGAGAGAGAGAGGGAGAGAATGAGCGTGCCAGGACCTCTTGCCAGTGTAAATGAACTCCAGATGCAGGCACCACTTTGTTCATTTTGTGCATCTGGCTTTACCTGGGCACTGGGGAATTGAACCCAGAATGGCTTGGCAAGCAAGCACCCTTAACCACTGAGCCATCTCCCCAGCCCAGCAATGTTTTCTTTATAGCAAAATTTCTGTTCCTGGGATTCTGGGACAGGAACGAGGTTTAGGCTAACCTCATGAGTTTTCAATTCCCTAGGCGCTACAGAAGCAGTATTTTAAACGTTGGTCATTAGACAACCTCAGCTTTTCTACACCAGAAGCTACGGGCTGGCTTAGCACTGGAAGTGGAGCCGTTTTTGTCAGGTGAAATCATACCTCAATCCCAATACATGAAAGTTAGAATATGCAACTAGTTTCTAACTCACGTCAGGAACAGCTGCTCTGGCTGAAGGAGGTGGCAAGAGCTCCACTCACTTAGCCTTGTCCCACATGCCAAGGTCCCCTGAAGAATCCTAGACAGCCAGGAAAAGTGTTTGGAAACCAGTTTTCTTAGAAGTCCCCTGTGGTTCCTTCTAGTTTCCAGAAAATACTCAGGTAGTATGGATGATGATGATATTGGTTTTCCGAGGTAGGGTCTTCCCTCTAGCCCAGACTGACCTGGAATTCACGATGTAGTCTCCGAGTGACCTCGACCTCACGACGATCCTCCTACCTCTGCCTCCCAAGCGCTGGATTAAAGGGGTGCATCATCATGCCCAGCCTTGGGTTATTATTATTTTATTTATGTGTGTATATGGGCAAGTCAGGGTCTCTTGCTGCTGCAAATCAATGCCAGAGATATGTGGCACTTTGTGTTTGACTTTATCTGGGTGCCGGGGACTTGAATCCAGGCCAGTAGGCTTTACCTTTAACCACTGAGCCATCCAGCTCAACCACCTAGCCCTGGTCTGGATTATTTGAGGGCTGTAATGACTGATCCAGAATAGTAGTGTCCCGTATTTACTAGGCAATTACTGTTATTTACCGTATTTTCAGATATGAAAATATGGCTTAGAGAAGTTCAGTAGTATACCTAAAATGTTACACAGCCACAGAAGATGGGCTGAACTTGACTGCTGCCCCACAGCCTGTGTATTGCCTTGAACAGGCCCCCTTACTTCTCTTAGCTTCCTTGGGATTTTGGAGAGCTGTGATTGGTAGTAAATATGAAATGCCAACCAGCTCACCTGGCCAATAGAAGATGCCAAAAGCCACCATGGAGCCACTGGGACTTGCGTGTTTCAGCATCATGTAATCGAGGTGTGGACAGCCTCACCTAAGGCACTGTACACTTGAAGCCTCGCTTCTCCCGACTTAAAAGGAAAATTGAAATCTTTCAGGCCATCTCCTAACGCCCACTGAGGGAACAGAGCAAATTTTCACGACTAGTTCATCCAAAAATAAAAACCTTGTCCTTCTCTGAATGCCCAGAGGGATAAATTGCAGAAGTAGAATGACTCAACTTCCTTAATAAGATATTGGTCAAAAACCAATGTCAGCCTGATGCTTCCTCTTTTTAGCCTCCAACTTGCGGGGCCATCAGGCCACACCAAGTAACCTTTAGCCTATCAAAAATGAGGGGCTGTGAAGCCGGGCGTGGTGGCACACGCCTTTAATCCCAGCACGCAGGAGGTGGAGGTAGGCGGATTGCCCTGAGTTGGAGGCGACCCTGAGAATACAGAGTGAATTCCAGGTCAGCATGAGTTCAACCCTACCTTGAAAAAAAAAAAAAAAGAGAGGGGCTGTGAAGGAAGGGAGAAGCTAGGGCGAGGGAGATGGCTCAGGGAGCAAAAACGCTTGCAAAGCTTGCCCTCCCAGGTTCAGTTCCCCAGTACCCACATAAAGCCAGATGCACAAAGTTCTACATACACCCGGAGTTTGGTTGCAGTGGCAAGAGGCTCTGGTGTGCCCACTCTCTTCCTCTGCTCACAAATAATTTTTTAAAAATTTAATAAACTTTATTAGAAAAAATTGTAGTTAAGTATGTATGTAAAATTTAAGGGTAACTTCTGTAAGAATAGAAATACAATTCAGGGGCTGGAGAGATGGCTTAGTGGTTAAGGTGCTTGCCTACGAAGCCTTAGGAATCAGGTTTGATTCTCCAGTTCCCATATAAGCCAGATGCACATGGTATTGTATGCATCTGCAGTTTGTTTGCAGTGGTAGAAGCCCTGGCGTGCCCATTCTCTCTCCCCCTCTCTAATAAATAAATAAAAATAAAATATTTTTAAAAAGAAGGCCTGGTGTGGTGGCCCAAGCCTTTAATCCTAGCACTCAAGAAGCAGATGTAGGAGAACACGGTGAGTTCATGGGTTCGTGGCCACCCTGAGACTACATAGTGAGTTCCAGGTCAGCATGGGTTAGAGTAAGACCCTAACTCAAAATAAATAAAATAAAACAAATACAATTCAAAGCTTTTAAACCCAAAGGGTAAAGAAAGAAAGTTAGAAAACTGTTACTCTAACAGAATGGAGGAGGAAAAGAAAAGAAGCAAAAACACAACAAAATATAAAATAAAAATACAAGATAAGGAGGCTGAAGTAAAAACACTAATATGCCATTAATTATAATACACATGAAGAGATTAAACAATCAGACAAGATTTTTCTTTTTCTTTCTTTTTTTCTTTTCTTTTTTTTTTTTTTTGAAACAGGGTATGTCATCCTGGCCTGGAACTCATTGGTCTACAGACCAGACTAGCCTTGAACCTCCAGCAATCTTCCTGCCTCCGCCTCCTTACTGCTAGGCCACATTACTCAGATAGGATTTCCAAAGATACTAACTATAAGAAACAAGTAAGGGTTGGGGACTGTGGTAGTTTGTTTCAGGTGTCCTGCATAAACTTCGGTGTTCTATTCAGGCTCTATGCTAGGCTCCCAGCTGATGGAGATTTGGGAATTAATACCTCTTGGAGGTGGTGTATTGTTGGGGACAGGCTTATGGGTATTATAGCCAGTGTCCCCTTGCCAGTGTTTGGCACACTGTTGCTATTGTCCACCTTATGTGGGTCAGGGGGTGATGTCCACCCTCTGCTCATGTCATCATTTTCCCTGCCATTGTGGAGCTTCCCCTCGAGTCTATAAGCCAAAATAAACCTTTTTTCCCCAAAAGCTGCTCTTGGTCAGGTGATTTCTGCCAGCAATGTGAACCTGACTACAACAGGGACCTAGCTCAGTGTAGAGTACTTGCCCAGCATGTAGGGCCCTGGGTTCAATCTCCATACCAGAGTACCACCAAAATAAATAAATAATAAAATAAAACAATATTGGGTGTGGTGGCACACACCTTTAATCACAGTACTCAGAAGGCTAAGGTACCAATTTAGGGCAGCCTGGACTACAGAATGAGTTTCAGGTCAGCTTAGGCTAGAAAAAGACCTTTCCTTGAAAGAAAGAAAGAAAGAAAGAAAGAAAGAAAGAAAGAAAGAAACAAACAAACAAACAAACAAACAAACAAACAAACAAAAAACAACAAAAACAAAAAGAAAGAAAGAAAATAGTTATATAGAAGAGCTGAAAAAATAAAGTACTGGGGCTAGAGAGATTGCTTAGCGGTTAAGGCTAGAACCCATGTAAAGGCAGATGCTCATGGTGGTGCATGCATCTACAGTTTGTTTGCAGTGGCTACAGGCCCTGGCATGCCCATTCTCTCTCTCTCTCTGTCTCTCTCTCTCTCTTTTCCTCTCTCTCTCTCTCCCCCTCTCTCTCTCTGAAATTAATAAGTATTAGGGCTGAAGAGATAGTTTAGCAGTTCAGATGCTTGCCTGTGAAGCCTGAGGATCCAGGTTTGATTCCCCAGAACCCATGCAAGCCAGAAGCACATGGTGGTGCATGCACTGGAATTCTTTTGCAGTGGCTAGACACACTGGTGCACCTATTCACACTCTCTTCCCCTCTCTCTCCCTCTCTCATAAGATAAAATAAATTATGAAAAATTATTTTTAAAACTTTAAAGGGCTAGAGATGGCCTAGTGGTTAAGATGCTTCCCTGTGAAGCCAAAGGACCCAGGTTCAATTCCCTAGGACCCATGTAAGCCAGATGCACAAGGTGACACATGTGTCTGGAGTTTGTTTACAGTGGCTGGAGGCCCTGGCATGCCCATTCTCTCACTCTACCTGCCTCTCTCTCTCTCTCAAGTAAGTAAATAAAATATATGAAAAAAGAAAACATATAGTAATGGAAAGAGATATGGTCTGCCAACCCTAAGTCAAACTATAATCAGAATACTCAGAAGCCAGAGGCATTAACAATCACTTATAGGCACTCAATAAAAAGCCTCAGTTCAGAGTCAATGGTGAGGCTTCTGGGTAAGGCATCAGAAAGTCCTGTCCTCTTGCAGAGCACCTCAGGACTTGGGCATATACTGGGCCTACTGGGTGCAGAACCCTATGTTGGATGTGCTGGGAGAACACTGAAGAAGATAACAGTCCCTGGAGGGGCTGATAGTCTGCTGGGAAGAGAGACAAGGAATGAGAAAGGTACAAACACAGCAGTGCAAGGACAGAACGTGCTCAGAGCAGAGGCAACAGGGACACAGGGAGCGCACCCAGGCTGGCTGGAGCAGTTGGAAAAGGCTTTCTAAAGGACGGGATGCCTGTGCGTCTCGAGGATGAGCAACAATTGTCCAAGGAGAGGGGATTGGGAGGAGGAAAAAGGAGGGTGGCGGGAGGTGATTATGATCATGGTATATTGTTCATGTTTATGGAAGTTGTCAATAAAGTTAAAAAAAAAATAATTGTCCAAGGAAAAGGAGCAGATACTCTGGGTGAGGGGCCTGGGTGAGGGAGAGCTAATGGTACGGTCCAGAGGTGAGTGTGTAGGAATCAAGCTGCTGGTGGGTGAACTTAAGACCTGCAGCTACAGCAGCTGAGACAGACGGTGCGGCTCCGGCACCAGCTCAAGGAAATGAGTGGGTCTTTTTTTTTTTTTTTTTTTTTTTTTGCTTTTCGAAGTAGGGTCTCACTCCAGTCTAGGCTGACCTGGAATTCACTATGTAAGTCTTAGGGTGGCCTCAAACTCCGGTGATCATCCTACCTCTGCCTCCCAAGTGCTGGGATTAAAGGCGTGCACCACCACGCCCGGCTGGAAATGGGTCCTTTTGCACACCAGGGCTTCACGCTCAGAAGAGTGAGCTGGGTATAGTTCTGCATTCCTTCACATTCTTAGGGACAGAGTTTCAGACAAGGAATCTGCGGGGGAGAGCCAGACAATGGATGCTGGGCGTGACGTGAAAAGCCTGTCACTGATGCAAGGTACAGGGCTGCGGAAGGCTTGCTGGGTTCTTGCTCCGGAGTGGGGAGACTGGGGGTCAAGTGATCACCGAAGACCGGGGGGGCCTCACTGGGGCAGGTACCTGGGCACTCTTGCTAAAACAAGGAATCTTGAAACTGCCTCTCTGGCCAGCTTGAAGCCTGCTTCCCTGGAGAGCGATTTCTGCATATGCATTTTCCCACTAAGGAGGATATGAAATGTGAAGGTTCATTAATTATTAAAATCTTATAGATCCATTACAAAAAAAAAACAACAGGACACCTGTCATACCCACAACTATGCAGTTTCTCTGCCAATCCCACAGGTCCATCGGCAGTCGATACAATTTGTGGGATAAAACTACAACAGCCCAATTGCCACTGCAAGCCTGGCAACACTGGCTGGCTCCAGGGCTGTGAAACACCACTGTCTCCGAGGCCACCTGGGATGCTAAGGGCCATCACCTCACATCTATCTATTCTACCAGCCTAGGTCTTCCTGACCTCTGCCGTCCCCACTGGCTGAGCTCATCCTAACATGTCCTTTAGACAGCCTTTGGCTCAAAGATATCTGTTGGCTCTGCACTGCTTATGGGCCCAGTCCCAAGTCTGTGGTCTATAATCTATCTGACCACCATTTCCCTAAACATAGGCCTTGGCTCTGGCTGGTCTCTCTCTCTCCACAACCTTCTAACTACTAAGTCTGTAGGACTCCTGGTGGGCTACCTTCTTGTGTGGGCTGCCTGGCACATGCTGCCTATCCTACCCAAGCTCAGCTTAGGTTTTCCACTTCCAGGCTCCGCCTCCTTTTCTAACCACCCACAGCACTTGCCAGCCTCTCTCCTCACATCTAGCCCTTGATCACACCTTCACACCCTTTTAGTCATCAAATGAAACAATGCAGCTGAAAGCGACCGAGAGAGTACATATTATACCAAGAGACCACAGCCTGTGCACGGCCTACAGCACCACAAAACGGGTGTGAAACAAACAGAAATAGAGAAAAAGACGCACCACCGCAGATGTTTGGAGTGTTTCTACAATAATTAAAGCATAGTACAGAATTATTTAATTACAGGGAAATGTCTATTAAATAAATCACAGCACATCCATTAAAATGCTTACAAATAAATTTTGACAATATGAAGAAATCTTATAGGATATAATGTTAAAGAAAGAGGACATAGAAGTATATGGAGGGCTGGAAAGATGGCTTAGCAGTTAAGGCGCTTGCCGGCAAAGCCAAAGGATCTGGGTTCAATTCTCCAGTACCCACATAAAGCCAGATGCACAGGGGACACATGCGTCTGGAATTCATTTGCAGTGGCTACAGGCCCTGGTACACCCATTCTCCCTCTCTCTCTGTCTCTCAAGAAAGCAAATAAAAAATTTTAAATAAAATATTAAAAGAAAAAGTAGTTTTTTAATTTAGTTAATTTATTTATTTAATTTTAATTATTTATTTGAGAACGACAGAGAGAAGGAGGCAGAGAGAGAATGGGCACACCAGGGCTTCCAGCCACTGCAAATGAACTCCAGACACATGCGCCCCCTTGTGCATCTGGCTAACGTGGGTCCTAGGGAATTGAGCCACGAACCAGGGTCCTTAGGCTTCACAGGCAAGCGCTTAACCGCTAAGCCATCTCTCCAGCCTGAAAAGAGTAGTTTTAAAAAAGGGGGTGGGGGGAAGCTGGGCGTGGTGGTGCACGCCTTTAATCCCAGCACTCGGGAGGCAGAGGTAGGAGGATCATGGTGAGTTTGAGGCCACCCTGAGACTACATAGTGAATTCCAGGTCAGCCTGGACCAGAGTGAGACCCTACCTCAAAAAAAATAAAAAATAAAAATAAATCCAAGCACTTGGGAGGCCAAGGTAAGAGGATCACAGTGAGTTTGGGGCCAGCCTGAGACTACACAGTACATTACAGTGCAGCCTGGGCTAGAGTGAGACCCTACCTCATAAAAACAAAACAAAACAAAACAAAGCAAAACAAAACACAGACTTCCAAACTGGATGGGAGGGGCTAAGAAGATGGTTCAGCGGTTTAAGAAGCTTGCCTGCAACCCGGCCAGCCCGGTCTTATTCCCCAGCACCCATGTAGAGTGAGATGCACAAAGTGGTGCATGCATCTGGAGTTTGTTTGCAGGGACAGGAGGCCCTGGCATGTCCATATGCGCACATTTCTCTCTCTCTCTCTCTCTCAAATAAATAAATAAATAAATAACTCACTGGCTGGCCAGCATGACTGAAAAACACAACAGTTCTGGGTTCAGGAAATAAAATGGAAGAGCAATAGGACACTTGAGGTTCTCCTCTGGCCTTTGTGTGTGTGGACATGGACAGTGAACACCTGTGCACACATGTGCACACACTATATACACATACTACACACATGCAAAAAAATCATTAAACTGGGTATGGTGGCTCACATCTGTAATATCTGCTTGGGTAGCAGAGCCAGAACAATTTCAAATTTGAGACCAGCCTGGTGACACCCTATCTTAAAACAAAACAAACTACCTGCCAAGCCTAAGGACCCAGGTTCGACTCCCCAGAACCCAGGTGAGCCAGATGCACATGGTGGCACATGCATCTGGAGTTCGTTTGTAGTGACAGGAGACTGGTGCACCCATTCTCTCTCTCTCTCTCTCTCTCAAATAAATAAATAAAAATTAAAAATTTGTGTCAAGTAATCTGGGGTACTTGTCTCTTTCTTGGAGATTGCTCTGATTTCTGGGGTGTTAATCAGAGGCTTATTATCAAGGAATGAGTGTCCCACCTGTCCTTATAGCTGGCACTGAGAAAGGAAACAAAAAAACAACTAAGAATCCCAAACACCTACCAGACACAGCAAAGGCTCTCCTTGGTGGTGGCTTCATGGATTGTTTAGTATTTAAAAATACTAATTCCTGGGTTGGAGAGATGGCTTAGTGCTTAAGCGCTTGCCTGTGAAGCCTAAGGACCCTGGTTCGAGGCTCGATTCCCCAGGACCCACGTTAGCCAGATGCACAAGGGGGCGCACGCGTCTGGAGTTTGTCTGCAGTGGCTGGAGGCCCTGGCGCACCCATTCTCTCCGTCTCTCTCTCTCCCTCTCTGCCTCTTTCTCTCTGTCTGTCACTCTCAAATAATAAATAAATAAAAATGAACAAAAAATAAATTAAAAAATACTAATTCCTACTAGTTTTCAAATTTTCATTTTTTTCAGTAAGTTAGTGTTTTCGGTACTCTTTTTCACAGTGTTTTCAACTGGTTGGAAAAACAACAAACAGAAAGGATAGACCACAAGAAGCTTACGTCCTTCCCACCCTTCCCCCATTCCTTGGAGGGGATCCCCACTACCAGTTTCTCATCTATCCCTCCAAAGGTGTTCTCTGCAGAGTATGACTTTTATAATGAAAACAAGTTATGACTGAAAAACACTATCTTGGGATGGGACAAGATTTGAGGAGGCATGTTTGTGAGTAGGACTTGCTGAATCGGGGACGGCCCACGTCCCCCCAACGCTCACGGTGAAGGAGCAGCGTCACCAGAGCTCCTGGCAGCTGGGCCACCTGAACAGGAGGAGGACTATTTGAGTTCGTCCCTCGGGTTTTGGTTTCCATTTCACTCCCTTTCATTCTCTCCCTGGAGACTGTGGGTTATCAGTTATGACTCAAGGAGTAAAAGGCGATGGGCACCCTTCCCCTGCTCTTATTTACAATCTACCCGAGAGGATCGCATGCAGTGGCCACAGGCCGTGCTCCTGCTGGATGCCAGGGATGCTCCTGGGCACAAGTGGGCCCATAAAGAACAGAAAGCATGGCAGAACTGGACCAGAGAGAAAAACTACTGGCCCCTCATCTACTGTTTAGTAAAGGGTGGGGGGACACTGGAGAGCTGCTTCCCATCCTGGAAACCCAAGTGGGACCCAGTCTTTTTGGCCAACCTCTTGTGATAGTTTGAATGTATGTCCCCCATATTGACTCAGGTGTTAACATTCAACTTGTAACGGGTCTCCAGCTGCCTGGCTGACAGGTGTCAGTGGGGGTGGATACAGGAGTCCAGCCCTGAGGTATCAGTGGAGGTGGATCTGAATACCAGCCCAAAGGTGTCCAGAGGGGTGTGAGCTCTGGGGGTCCTACTTGCTGCTGGTTTGTGCTGCTTTTTAAAAAATATATATTATTAATTATTATTATTATTATTATTATTTGACACAGAGAAAGAGGGAGAGAAATAAAAAGAGAGAATGCGTGCGCCAGGGCCTCCAGCTGCTGCAAAAGAACTCCAGACCCATGTGCCACCTTGTGCATCTGGCTAATGTGGGTCCTGGGGAATCAAACCCGGTTCCTTTGGCTTTGCAAGCAAGTGCCTTAACTGCTAAGCAATCCCTCCAGCCCTGTGCTGCTGCTTTTTGATGTTTGCTGGTTGGTTTTTCTTCTCTCTGCTTGGATGTATGCAAGCAGCTTCACCACTAACAGAACTTCACTAGATCTGTGGGCTTGAAAGAAATCCCTCCCTCCCCTAAACTGTGCCTGGTTTGGATGTTCATCCTAGCAACATGGAGTTGTCTACAACACCTCTTACCTTCTTTAAAAAAAAAAAAATTATTATAACCTCCTCCATGTAGACCAGCTGACAGAAAGCTGGAAGAAGCCATTCTGCATGCATTTCAATGGGAGAGAGAGAAATCACCAGTGAAGATACTCAACAGTGGACACTGCAAGCCTTATATTTGGCCAGCCAGGCCAAATGAGCCAATGGGTGCAATAATGGCATGTCTGCCATGGTAAAAACCAACTGCCCTCTAATTGGACTGCAGGCCTGCCCCATGGGAGGGAATACATCGCTGATACTGAAAACTTAAAACAGGGGTAGTCATGAGCCCTAGGGCTGTAACATCTGCTGATGTCTGGCTAAATGTATATACTATGCTCATCAAACTGCCCAGTAAACACTTCTCTTAATGTTCATACCCTTATATTAATGCTACTCTCACTTTTGGTAGAGAACCTTCTCTTTTCAGATAGCAGTGACCTTGGGATGACTCAGAAGGCATCATGGTGCTGGAAGAAGTGACAAGAGTGCTCAGCACTGCAATATCTCTATCACACCTTCCAAGGCCCAGGGTCCATTGCGGAAGAGGTGGCAGAAAGAATGTAAGAACCAAAGGAAGGGTAGGACTCCTTACAATGTGCTCCCCCCAGACACAAAATGGCCTGGATATCCATGACCTCACAGGGCCTGACAATACCTATACAAGACCATCATAATAGGAGGAAAAGATCATGACATCAAAATAAAAGAGAGACTGATTGAGAGGGGGAGGGGATATGATGGAGAATGGAGTTTCAAAGGGGAAGGTAGAGGGAGGGAGGGTATTACCATGGGATATTGTTTACAATCATGGAAGTTGTTAATAAAAAAAAAATTAAAAAATTAGAAAAAAAAGATTATTCACCTCTAAAAAGATTATTTATTTCTTTGAGAGAGAGACAGAAAGAAGCAGACAGTGAGGAAGGGAGGAAGGGAGGGGGAAGGGAAGAAAGGAAGGAGGAAGAGAAAGAATGAGGGGGGGACACAAGAACCTCCAACCACTGCACACGGAAGTACAGATGCATGCACCACTTTGTGCATCTGGCTTTACGTGGGTACTGGGGAATCAAACCCAGGCTATCAGGCTTTGCAAACAAGTGCCTTTAACTGCTGAGCTATCTCTCTCCAGCCCCTCTTTTACCTTCTTTATATATAATCTCTGATACTATTTTTCTGTAAAAAGAAAATTGATTTTTTTTCAAGTACAATGTAGTTATTCACAATGTAAGTGGCCAGGCATACTGGTACACTTCTGTGAGTTTGAGGCTAGCCTGGGCTATATAGCAAGCTTCTGTCTCAACATACCCCCAAAAGGAAAGAAAGAAAAAACCTTACACCATAAAAAACAATCTCTGTAGAATTCCCTCCTACCTACAACATAAGAAACAAGTTTGGTGTAAATCCTTGTTACTCCATTACTAAGCATATATAAGCATATTTTATGTCTTTTTTGTTTTTTTCCAGGTAGGGTCTCACTCTAGCTGGGGCTGACCTGGAATTCACTCTGTAACCTCAGGATGGCCTTGGACTTATGGACACTTTCCTTTCAGCTTACAAGGATCTATTTCATTATTCTTAATGGCTCCCTAAGATTCAATGGTACAATCGTTCACCCATCTCTTTTTGTTTCCCGGTTATGCTTTTTAAGGTAGGGTCTCACTCTAGCCCAGGCTGACTTAGAATTCACATTGTAGACTCAGGATGGCCTCGAACTCACAGCAATCCTCCTACCTCAGCCTTTGGAGTGCTGGGATTAAAGGCATGCGCCACCATGCCCTGCCCCATCTCTTCTATGAATAGATTTTCTTTCACTTAGGAGTAGTATTGAAAAAGTCAAATCTTCCTTACTTTTTTTTGTACAGTTGGGAAGGTAATTCTAGGTGGTAAACTGTTGGAATTAGAATTTCTGGGTGACTCTTTTGCTAGTGGGCACTCTTTCTTCTCCCATGGAGTAGGTTATCATGAGACAGGGCTCCCACATATACTAAAGGGTCTATCCTCGTCCTCAAGCAGCAGGGGAGAAATGGATAGATGGCTTCTTTAAAACTCATTTATAGCCAGGGCGTGGTGGCGCACATCTTTAATCCCAGCACTCGGGAGGCAGAGGTAGGAGGATCGCCATGAGTTCGAGGCCACCCTGAGACTCCATAGTGAATTCCAGGTCAGGCTAGAGTGAGACCCTACCTTGAAAAAAAAAAAAAATCCATTTATAGCCGGGTGTGGTGGCGCATGCCTTTAGTCCCAGCATTCGGGAGGGAGAGGTAGGAGGATCACTGTGAGTTCAAGGCCACCCTGAGACTACATAGTGAATTCCAGATCAGCCTGGGCCAGAGTGAGACCCTACCTCAAAAGAACAAAACAAAAAATCATTTATTATATACTTATTTAAATGACAAGGGAATCCCAAATTGACCTTAAGTTCAGAAGGGCCCTTGGAGGTAATTTATTTCAACATATCATTTACTGACACTGGGGGTTGACTATGCAACTACACAACAAGATGCAAGAGCCATATGCAAATCGCAGGCCTTCAACACTGATATGCAACTGTGCAGTTTCACTTAATCTGAGACGTAGTATGACACCTGCAAAACAGGCATCCTCAAACTACGTAGCAGGATTTTACTGGATGATTAACTATAACAAGGTTTAATTTATAAAATTCCATGCCTGGCATGCACTGCATACTCCCTAAATGTTAGTGAGACCTCCAGGGAGATGGAAGCTGTCACAGCTTAGCAGCCCTTTCCTGGGCTGGAAGCTCAAAATGCTTGAAAGTCCTTGCCTATGGAGGCTCATATCGGCCCCTCAGCTTCTAGCCCAGAGCTCTACTATTGGAAAGAAAGTCTGCAACCCAGGCATTTGGTGCAAGCCTTTAATCCCAGCACTCAGGAGGCTGAGGCCAGCCTGGGGCTACAGAGTGAGCTCCAGATCAGCCTGGGCTAGGGTGAGATCCTACCTTGAGTTGGAGGAGGTGCAAAAAGAAAGATAATCTGGAACACTGTCAAAGGAGGAGGAAGAGAATCCTGAGAGTTGGCGGGCACAGCAGTCGGCAAGAACGCCCCCCCCCCAGGATGGCTTTGCTAAGTACTCTGTATCCAGCTCTGGCCTCGGTCTCTACTGGTCGTGTCTCGGCAAGAAATGGACTGGGAAGTGACCTGATAGTGCACAATTCCTGCCCAAAGAGCTGAAATTAGTTGCTCTGTTGTTATCTCTGGGTGTTTTCAATCTTTCTTTCCATTTGCATACACACAATTATGTGCTCACTCATGCTAATCAAATATTTACATAAATTATACATGTAAACCCAAATTAATGATGATAATGATTATTGCTTCCTAGGTATTCTGTAATGTATGCATTATTTCTTAACTCCTCACAACTATGTGGGCAAAGTACTAATATTATGCCATTAATTAATTTATTTATGAGTTCACTTATTTACTTAAGATAAGGTCTAGCTATGATCCCAGGCTGGCCTCTGCTTCGTGATTCTTCTGTTTCTTTCTTTCTTTCTTTTTTTCTTTTTCTTTTTTTTTTTTTTTTTTTTGGTTTTTCTTTTTTTTCTTTTTTTCTTTTTTTTTAGTTTTTCGAGGTAGGGTCTCACTCTAGCCCAGGCTGACCTGGAATTCACTATGGAGTCTCAGGGTGGCCTCGAACTCACGGCGATCCTCCTACCTCTGCCTCCCAAGTGCTGGGATTAAAGGCGTGCGCCACCACGCCCGGCTTTTTTTGGTTTTTCGAGGTAGGGTCTCACTCTAGCCCAGGCTGACCTGGAATTCACTATGGAGTCTCAGGGTGGCCTCGAACTCACAGCAATCCTCCTACCTCTGCCTCCCAAGTGCTGGAATTAAAGGTGTGCGCCACCACACCCGACAGATTCTTCTGTTTCTGCCTCCCAAGGGTTGGGATTACAAGTGTGTGCCACCATGCCTGGCAACATATACATATTTTACGTGTGTGTGTCATGGTGTATGCATATATGTGTCCATGTAGCACCTTATGTGTTCATCTGCTGAGGGGTATGCTTATCAAAGCCCATACCCAGTCATGTCACTGAATCCCCTTTTTTTTTAATTTTTTAAAATATATTTTTATTTATTGATTGATTTGAGAGAGGAACAGGTAGAGAGTAAGACAGCGAGAGAGAATGGGCGTGGCAGGGCCTCCAGCCACTGCAAACGAACTCCAGATGCATGCGCCCCCTTGTTCATTTGGCTTACGTGGGTCCTGAGGAACTGAACCTGGGTCCTTTGGCTTTGCAGGCAAGTGCCTTAGTCACTAAGCCATCTCTCCAGCCGCCCCCCCCCATTCCAATAAGCTAAATTTTTTTTTCTTTTCAAGTTTTTATTTTTATTTGTTAGACACAGAGAGAGAGAGAGAGAGAGAGAGAGAATGGGCACACCAGGGCCTCTAGCCACTGCAAACGAACTTGAGATGCATGCTCTACCATGTGCACCTGGCTTACATGGGACCTGGAGAATTGAACCTGGGTCCTTAGGCTTCGCAGGCAAGCCCCTTAACCGCTAAGCCATCTTTCCAGTGCTAATAAGCTAAACTTTCAAAATTGGCACTCCAACGCAGAATCTGTCATGAGCCACAGATCTGTTAGTGAGAAGCCCAGGAACGGACCCAGGAGAAAGCATCCTAATGAGAAAGCATGAGCAGACAGCCTATGTTCTGGAGAAAGGGGCTAGACTCCAAGTTGGACTTGTGGCAGGCCTGTGTCCTTAGCTCAGCCATTGGGACTAAATCTGTAAGAATGTTCAAATTTGCCATTCCTTTTACAAAGTCTGGCTTTAGGCTCCTCAAGTCTATGCTACTGTTCTTCTGTAACAGCCTTAAGCACCAGCTGCCACGGTCACACATAGTTATTACCAGTTCTACAGGCCTGATAAACATCTTTTCAAAAATATTTTTATTTATTTATTTGAGAGATAGAGAGAAAGAGAGGGACTATGGGTGCACCAGGGCCTTCTGCCTCTGCAAACGAATTCCAGACACATGTGCCACTTTGTGCATCTGGCTTTATGTGGGTACTGGGGAGTCAAACCCAGCCCACCAGGCTTTCAGGCTTTATAAGCAAGTGCCTTCAACTGATGAGCCATCTCTCCAGGCCCTGATAAGCATGAGAATTCAACTTACAACTTTTGTGCACCAGGAGAGCCGATGCCAAGTAAAAAGGATGTCATAGGGAGCAGCTCTGGTCCAGAGACCCGCATGAGAGTGGAACTCATGGATACTGGGAGGAAGAGCAGTGCTGAGAACAAACAACTGCATATATACTCACACTGTACAAGCAGCAGCAAGAATGGTTTACGCTTGTTATGAAAACAAATGCAAGTGTCATTGAACTCTACAAATTGGGATATTTTGCATCAGTGAATGTTCTCAGGAAGTGAGGACCGAAATGTCTACCATTCAATAAGGACCAAGGAACAAAGACTACAGTGCTACCCATTGTCCTCAAAACTAAATCCTTTCCTCCTGTTTGTCCTTTGAGGCAGGATCTAGCAATGTAACTCTGGCTGGTCCTGAACTCATAATCTTCCTGCCTCAGCCTCCTGAGTGCTGGGATTAGAAGCGTGAGACACCATGCCTGGCTTAAAGCAGTTTCTCTGATAAATCAAAATGTACTTCCTGGTCTTTCCAAACCCTGAGGTCACCAATGTGAGCAACACCTCAGTGGTGAAAAACAATGCTGGTGAAATATCAACAGTGCCCTCCTTTCTGGGTTTGTAAATCTGATTTTCATAAGTGGGATTGGCTTGAGGCTTGTAGTAAATTGAAGATAGGTTCAGGCTTCCTATAAGGGAGGAGGATTCAAGTTCATTATAGTCACTGGTGACTGGTTCTGAAATGGAGGAAGTAGAATTGAGGAACTTCAGAATAAACAAGAAACCCAAACAACTTGACTTTCCACAAAAGACTTCCAGTGCATGGAGGGGGAGGCGGATGGAAGGAAGCACATGGTCCACTCTACTCTTGCTGTGGAACCTGACCATGACCTACTTTCAGATGCTGTCCTACATACTCTTCGACAAGTTGTCCTGAGTGACCATGTAAGGATATGAGTGGCAGGGATGCATCTGATATACCAGTTTACATAAGGGGTCATGGGCTGTATCTCTGCTCTCTCCTGGAGAGAGGAAAGGGTTTGGGTCAGGGTACCCCATGTCCTCAGGAGAATCTCAGACTGGGAAATGGCCTGTGGCTCTCATTTCATTCTGACCAGCAGGGCCTAGCAGGGGGACCGTAGATGTGTCTTGCATTTTCTTCTTCTTTTATTATTACTATTTAAAATTTTTTTTTTTATTTATCCATTTTGAGAGAGAAAATGAGAGAGAAGATGGGTACGCCAGGGCATCCAGCCACTGTAAATGAACTCCAGATACATGCACCACCATGTGCATTTGGCTTATGTGGGTACTGGGGAATTGAACCTGAGTCCTTAGGCTTGGCAGACAAGCACCTTAACCATTGAGCCATCTCTCCAGCCCCTTCTTTTTACTTATTTTTATTTATTTCTTTGACAGAGAGAAAGAGAGGGAGGGAGGGAGGGAGAGAGAGACAAAATGGGCACACCAGGGCCTCCAGCCACTGCAAACGAACTCCAGACACATGTGCCACCTTGTGCATCTGGCTAATGTGGGACAACCTGGGTCCTTTGGCTTTGCAGGCAAATGCCTTAACTGCTAAGCCATCCCTCTAGCCCCTTCTTTTTATTTCTCAAGAGGGTTATTATTAATGTTTTACTGTTTGTTTGTTTATTATTTATTTATTTATTGGTCTTTTTCAAGGCACTGTCTCACTGTAGCCCAGGCTGGCCTCGAACTCACAAGTGATCCTCCTACCTCAGCCTCCCAAGTGCTGGGATTAAAAAGGATGAACCACCATGCCTGGTTTATTTCCTTTATTTTTTTTTTTAAGCCTCTTGGTTGTTGTTTGTGTGCCTATGTGTGGGGCAGGAAGGGGTGTGTGCGCATGCCCAGGCATGCGTGTGGAGGTCAGAGGACAACCTCTAGGTCCCGATGTTCTTCTACCTTCTTTGAGACAGGGTAGTGTCTCTTGCCACTAAATGCATGCTAGTCTAGCCGCCCACTCCTTCACCCCCCTCCCCCCAAAAGATTCTAATTCTCTCCTGCCTCTGCCTCCCACTGTCGCAGGCACATTGGGAATCACAGATGCATGTGCCACTTTGTGTCCTGCTTTTCTTTTCTCTCTTTCTTTCTTTTTTTTTTTTTTTTTTTTTGGTTTTTCAAAGTAGAGTCTCACTGTAGCCCAGGCTGACCTGGAATTCACTATGTAGTCTCAGGGTGGCCTTGAACTCATGGTGATCCTCCTACCTCTGCCTCCCAAGTGCTGGGATTTAAAGGCGTGCGCCACCACACCTGGCCATGTGTCCAGCCTTTTATGGGCACTGGGGAATGGAATTCTGGCCAGCAGACTTTACGAACAAGCACCTTTAACCACTGAGCCATCTCCCCTGCCTCACATCTTGCAATCTTGCACTACCATTCAACAACAAACACCTATCCTACCCAGCGGCCACCATGTTCCAAGTGTTGGAGTGGCCAGTGGGAATATGACAATGACCAAGACTGATAAGAACTTTCCTTGTTCAGATGACCCGGAAAGGCCATCTTGGAATGCTGACCCTTGTCAAAAGGCCAGCCATGGGTCAGGCCTTGGACCATCTGCCTACGATTCACGTCGGAGGGCTGCCAAGCACTGTGTGCTTCCGTGTAAACCATGTTTGGGCACGTTTCTACTACTGTGCCTTCACTTTTGAACATGCATGCCTGTGCCCCGGAGGCCTGAAGTTTCCAGATTGTTATCAGGCTCCTATTCCAAACTGACAGGCAGAACATAGCCCTTGGATGAGAGAAATGCTGAGGCATTCCTGCCCAGACACCTGCAGGTTATAAAGGGGGGGGGGGGTTGGAGGGGAGTTCCTCCCGCCAGGGAATTCTGTGTAAGCAAAACAGTCTACACTGGCTCTAGCTGTGTTGTGTCTCCTTCCCTCCACGGTGAGCTCCTTCAGGGAAGTGCCTCAGCTCCACTTATTGTTTTTATTATTTTTATTTGAGAGAGAGAGGTAAATAGAGAGAATGGGCACACCAGGGCCTCCAACCACTGTAAATGAACTCCAAACACGTGTGCCACCTTATGCATCTGGCTTTACTTGGGTACTAGGGAAACAAACCCGGGTCCTTTAGCTTTGCAGGCAAGCGCCTTAACCGCTAACCCATCTCTGCACTCTACTTGCTTTTTGTTTTTTTTTTGGTTTTTCAAGGTAGGGTCTCACTCTAGCCCAGGCTGACCTGGAATTCACTATGGAGTCTCAGGGTGGCCTCGAACACACGGCAATCCTCCTACCTCTACCTCCCGAGTGCTGGGATTAAAGGCATGCGCAACCACGCCCGGCTTTACTTTTATTTATATATATATATATATATATATTTGACAGAGAAAGAGGGAGCGAGAGAATGGGAGTGCCAGGGCCTCCAGCCACTGCAAATGAACTCCAGACGCATGTGTCCCCGTGTGCATCTGGCTTATGTGGGTCCTGGGGAGTTGAACCTGGGTCCTCTGGCTTTGCAGGCAAGTGCCTTAGCCACTAAGCCATCTCTCCAGCCCTCTACTTGTTTGTTTTGTTTTTTTTTTTTGTTCTTTTTACAAGTGTTCAACTTACAATGATTTAACAGCCCAGTAAACTGAGAACTGGGTGGAGAGATGGCTCCACAGTTAAAGGTGCTTGCTTCCAATAAGCTGAAAATATTGAAAACATGTGTGTATTTAATATAGCTAATGTCACAGCTTACCAACCGTCATAGATTAACAACACAGCAAACTGTAGAGTGGTGCTGTGACCCCTCGTGATAGTGGGGCTGACAGGGGGCCGTAGCTCATTGCCTCTCCCAGTCTTGGAGCATGTATAACTAGCCCAGGAAGAGATCAAATCAATCCAAAGTCGTTTCTAATGGATGCCTACTGCTTCTGCACCAGAAGGTCCAAAAACTAAGATGAACCATAAGCAGTGAGGCGGCAGCTGTGTGTTCTAGCACCTAGGAGAGCGGGGCTCAGCCGACTCTCTTGCTTAGCATTCCCTGAGTGGAGAATAGCCAGGTGTGGGTAGTGCACGTGCCTATAATCCCAACATTTAGGAGGTGGAGGCAGGAGGAGCACTGCAAGTATGAAGCCAGTGTGGCCTATGCAGTGAGTCTCATGTCAGTCAGGGATACATAACAATAAATAAATTAATGAATGCGGGCCACAGGCTCTGAGAGCCTGCCTAGACTGGGATATGTGTGCGCACAGTGCGTGGCGATCATGTGGCACACTCAAGGGGATGCAGTCAGAAGGCTGCAGAAAGGGTCACATCACAGTGGTGGCATTCTGACTGCATCCCAACAAGAAAGGTGAGTCCACCCATCAACCTCTTCCCTAAATGCTGACCTAGTGACCCATTTATTTCTACTGTGAGTAAGAAGAGGAACCTCGGAACTATAGAATATTCATCTCGGCTGATGTGCGTATCTGTGCTACACAGGAGGGGCTGGTATACAAACCCCTACAATCCTCTTGATAGAGCTATTCCAGCTTCTCAAAGCACTGCATCCACCAGGTGAGACTGCTAGCATGGGCCCAGGGAGCCATATTCACCAGATTAACTCCCCAGGGCAAAGAACTCTTGGGGGCAATCTTAATTGGCAATCGCATCCTCATTTGATGCTGGCTAAGCCCCCCTTTCCTGCCAAGCCTCCCAGTTACTCCTTATCAATTAGAAGAGTCATTCTGGCTCAGTAAAGGCAAAGGTCAATGTCAGCAGAAGGACAAGCTACAACAGCTCTAGGCTCCTACAGGCCACCATCCAGATATGACATCATGTTTCGCCCTCAAGGAAGGACCTCTCACGAGAAGCCCGGCAGATCCAGCTGGGATGACTTGGGCTCCTCTGGCTACCTGCAAACCACAGGCAACATGTCACTTTTCTATTTATTTGAGAGAGAGAAAGAGCTAGAGAGAGAGAGAAAGAGGTAGAGAGAGAGAGAAATGAGAATGAGCACACCAGGGCTCTTAGCACTGCTAACAAACTCCAGATGTATGTGTCACACTGCGTATCTGACTTCATATGGTTATTGGGGGATTGAGCCCAGGCCGACGCTAACAAGCAAGGACCTTTAACAGCTGAGCCATCTCCCTAGTACCATGCCACTTCTTTAGAGAAAAAGATGCAACTGGGTGTGGTGGTGCATGCCTTTAATCCCAGTACTGAGGCTGAGGTAGGAGGATCGCTGTAAATTCAAGGCCAGCCTGAGACTACATAGTGAATTCCAGATCAGCCTGGTCTAGAGCGAAACTCTACCTCAAAAAAACAAAAATGGGCGAGCATGGTGGCACATGCCTTTAATCCAGCACTTGGGAGGCAGAAGTAGGAGGATCGCCATGAGTTCAAGGCCACCCTGAGACTACACAGTGAATTCCTGGTCAGCCTGAGCTAGAGTGAGATCCTTCCTTGAAAAAAAAAAAAATGGGGCTGGAGAAATGTCTTAGTGGTTAAGGCACTTGCCTGTGACGCCTAAGACCTCATGTTCCAATCTCCAGGTCCCATGTAGCCAGACGCAAAGTGATACAAGCCTGCAATGTCGCACATGTGCCACAAGGAGGCGCACACATCTGGAGTTCGTTCACAGCAGTTGAAAGGCCTTGAAGCACCCATTCTCTCTCTCTGCCTCTTTCTCTCTTTGCCCCTGTCTCAAAAATAAAATAATATAGGCCAGGCGAGGTGGCGCACACCTTTAATCCCAGCACTTGGGAGGCAGAGGTAGGAGGATCACCATGAGTTTGAGGCCACCTGAGACTATATAATTAATTCCAGGTCAGCCTGGACCAGAGTGAGACCCTACCTCAAAAAACCAAAAAATAAAATAAAATAATAATAATAAATAAAATAAATAAAAATTTAAAAATGATCCAGGCGTGGTGGCACATGCCTTTAATACCAGCATTTAGGAGGCAGAGGTAGGAGGATTGCTGTGAGTTTGAGGCCACCCTGAGAATACAGAGTGAATTCCAGGTCAGCCTGGGCTACAGTGAGACCCTGCCCAGTAGGTTTTGAGCCACATGATCAATTACCATAGTCACTCAATGCCCACTTTGTATAAGACACTGCTTGGAGACTTAGAAAAGTGCCCTGAAGGTACAAACAACCTTTGAGACTTCCAGGTAACCCTGCCCAGAATTGTATGTTATCAACCTTGGCCTCCTTTTGATCATATGAAGATATG
Source organism: Dipus sagitta (assembly GCA_036346955.1). Lineage (NCBI taxonomy): Eukaryota > Metazoa > Chordata > Mammalia > Rodentia > Dipodidae > Dipus > Dipus sagitta. Next base: position 18,363,790 of record CM070778.1, read on the forward strand.
AGAGAGCCTGTTTATTTTTTTCAACATAGGTTTCCCAGGCCTAGCAGAACTTGCAGGAAGGCTGAGAGTGATGGGTTAGTATGGTGAAACAAAAGGAGGAGCTGGTTAAAAAAATAAAATTCCTGAGCTGGAGAAATGGCTTAGCAGTTAAGGCGCTTGCTTGCAAAGCCAAAGGACCTCGGTTCAATTCCCCAGGACCCATGTAAGCCAGATGCACAAAGGGGCACATGCGTCTGGAGTTGGTTTGCAGTGGCTGGAGGCCCTGGCGCACCCATTCTTTCTCTCTCTCTCCCTCTCTCTGTCTCTCTCTGTCTCTCTCTGTCTGCTTCTCTCTCTCTCTCCTTCAAATAAATAAATAAAGATATTTTTAAAAATAGAATAAAATGAAATTCCTGCTCCGGGAGAAGCTCCTTTATTCTGTAGCAATAGAACATAGCGAAGTAGCCTCGGGCAACTTTATTCTGCCTTTTGCAAAACAGGGGTACAAACACTAGTGAACATCTCCATTCTGTATTGTTCAATAACTTTTTGGGGGGAGGGGGTTTCAAGGTAGGATCTCACTGTAGCCCAGCCTGACCTGGAATTCACTCTGTATTCTCAGGGTGGCCTTGAACTCACAGCGATCCTCCTACCTCTGCCACCCAAGTACTGGAATTAAAGGCGTGCGCCACCAGGCCTGGCTAATAACTTCTTTTTTATATTTCATTTATTTGAGAGAGAAAGAGAGAGAATGGGCACACCAGGGCCTCTATCCACTGAAAACGAACTCCAGATGCATGCATCACTTTGAGCATCTGGCTTTACATGGGTAATGGGGAATCAAACCTGGGTCCTTTGGCTTTGTAGGCAAGTTCCTTGACCACTGCGCCATCTCTCCAACCCAAATAACTCTTTCTTTTTTTTTTTTTTTTTTTTCGAGGTAGGGTCTCACTCTAGCCCAGGCTGACCTGGAATTCACTATGGAGTCTTAGGGTGGCCTCGAACTCATGACGATCCTCCTACCTCTGCCTCCCGAGTGCTGGGATTAAAGGTGTGCGCCATCATGCCCGGCTCAAATAACTCTTGACAGAGTGGTTGAGGCCCAAGATTATTTAGCTATGCCAGCCCAAAGCATGCCAAAAGGACTGCTAAGAGGTGGTTCAGGGGCTGGGGAGGACTCTGTGTCAGGAAACCAGAGCACTTGAGAAGGAGTATCTGCTTCTCTGCTGTAGCCCATACAGTCAAGCCCACCTGTACACCATCCTGGACATGCTTCTGGGTGTGATACCAAGTGCACAAGGCCAGGAAGGACACAGAGTGCACAACCTGAGGGATCGTGGCTTTAGAGGATGAGGGTCAGCAAAGACTGCAGCCACCAGAAACTAGGAGGGAAAGATGGTTGTGGCCTTCCCCATGCATCTTTATCAGACAAAACGTACACTCTAGAAGGAGAGACAACTGAGAGACGGTGGGCTTGTGGTCGTCCCCAAAGCTTCCAGAAAGCCAGGATAGAACAGCCTTTCCGATCCCCGGAGCTCTTGCGAGCCTCGGCACAGGTGACCAGAAGGAAGGCAGAGGTAAAAAGGTTCCCCAAAAGGTCTTCCATACCAAAGTACAGTTTGTGTCGCTCTACTCTGTGCCAAGGGATTTCCCAGCTCTCCAGGGCTGAAGCTCCCCTCCTGCTGCTCTGTTGACTGTCACTGGAAGTGAGCCATTTTCCACCCTCAAGGTGGCTTGACTCAGGAGTACGGTGACACTGCTGACCTGGGCTCTGAGCCCTGTCCACATGACCAGCCAGAGGATGGATCTGTCAGTCAGCAAGGCCCCAGGAGCCTCTCACTGGTTTCCTGCTCTCTAATCCTAGCCCTTGAGCTGGAATGAGGGTGATCTTTGGCAGAGGGCTCCTCAACAAGGTCTGCTCAGGACTTCCTCTGCAACTGAGCTGGGGAACAAACTGCCTGTCACCTACACCCCTGCATGGGTGACTCACCTTCCAGAGAAAGTGCTCCGCTCACCTAAACAAAGCTGATTGGAAAATGACTAAGGCGCCTATCAAATGGGGCAGGCAGTGACTGAACAAGGTCCTGAAGCTCTGCCCTCACCGCCGGCCTGAAGCAAGTGCCACTCCAGGCCTGCCAGCGCCGCTTTCATTTTCATCTGAACTGAGCTCCGCACGAGGCTTGACATCCGGTGATCTATTTTTTCTAAAAACTAGGTTCACTTTAGAAATGACTCTGCGGCCATCAAGACAGCTTCCCCAAGACAAAACAGAATGTTCTTTCAAAGGAATGTCAGCCTGATGGGAGAAGAATTTAAAATCTAAGATGGATTTTTCTTTTCTTGTGAAATCTGAAGAAAAATTTGCAAGTACCAGACTGCAAACCCAGCCAGACCAGGTTGTGGAGATAAACTGACAAACATGTGTATAAAGGAAAAAGGAGGAAGGAGTCCTGTGTGCTGATGGGAACCATACCCCCAGAGAATCTAATGTCTCCTAGTCCTCTAAACAAAGATCCAGTCCTTATTGTCTTACATTCCACAAAGTATTTTCTTCCTCACCCCAAGGTAATACTGGGACCTACTTTTAACCACATGAACTTTGTTTGGCTCAGAGCCCTGGGAGCCTTGTGGGTATCCCCTACTTAGGGCCACCAACTCTGACCGGGCAGAGCCTGGGCCTTTTTAGGCTCATCTGGAGTGTAGCGAAGGCAGAATATAGGTTAAGACTGGGAGGACTTGACAGCCAAACCTTCCTGGCTGAAGAAACAGACCTTGGAGTTCCAACTGAGAAAATGACTCTGGCCTGTCAGGCAATCTGACTCTTCTTGACATCATCTTAGAAAACAGGTTTGGGGGCTGAAGAAATGGCTTAGCGGTTAAGGCACTTTCCTGCTATGCCTAAGAACCCAGGTCCCATTCCCCAGAGCCCACGTAAGCCAGATGCACATGGTGGTGCATGCATCTGGAGTTCATTTGTGGTGGCTGGAGGCCCTGGCTTGCCCATTCTCTCTCTCGTTCTAAAGTAAGTAAATAAGCAAAAATAAAAATATTAAAAAGAAAACAGGTTTAGTCAGCCATGTAGTAATTGGCAGTTTACTACTACTGATATTACTACGAAGACAACGACCAATAACAGTGACTGCCACTGTGCTGGGCCCTGCACACAGACCTCCTCACTTCTGCTTGCAACTGCCCCATGAAACACTCCTAATCTTTTCGACAGATGAGGCACTCCAAACTGAGAAGCGAAGGGGTTTGCCTGCGGGCGCACAGGCTGCAGACCCAGATCTACCACAGCGGACAGCCTAAACCTACTGGGCACGGTGAGTGACACCATAGATGGGCTCTGTCACTCTGGACACATCGCTTGACCTCTGTCTTTAGTTTCTACGTCCAAAAAATGGGCAGAAGCAAACTTTTTCAGATAACTGGCTACCTATCTTTTAGTCTTTTGTTGTTGTTTTGAAGCAGGGTTTCATTCTAGCCCAGGCTGACTTGGAATTCACTCTGTAGCCCAGGGTGGCCTCAAACTCACAGCAATCCTCCTACCTCAGCCTCCGAAGTGCTTGGCTTAAAGGTGCATGCTACATGCCCAGCTAGGCTTTTATTAATTAACAACCAATATAAATTAATTATTCGTTGATTCCTGATGTCAGTTAAAAATTGTTATAATTAGTAGGGCTGGAGAGTTAGCGTACAGGTTAAGGCACTTGCCTACAAAGCCAAAGGATCTAGGTTCAATTCATCAGGACCCATGTAAGCCAAATGCACAAGGTGGCACATGTATCTGGAGTTCATTTGCAGTGGCTGGAGGCCCTGGCATGCCCATTCTCCCTGCCGCCCTCCCCCCGCCTCTTTCTCTCTCTCTCTCTCTCAAATAAATAAATAAAAATATTTAAATATATATTTAAAAATTGTTATAATTATGGGTGGAGAGATGGCTTAGCAGTTAAGCGCTTGCCTGTGGAGCCTAAGGACCACCAATTCGAGGCTCGATTCCCCAGGACCCACGTTAGCCAGATGCACAAGGGGGCACACGCATCTGGAGTTCGTTTGCAGTGACTGGAAGCCCTGGCGCGCCCATTCTCTCTCTCTCTGCCTCTTTCTCTGTCTGATGCTCTCAAATAAATAAATAAAAATAAACAAAAAACATAAATAAATAAAATAAAATAAATTGTTATAATTAGTAGATGAATAAAGCTGCTTTCCTGGTTCAATTAGGTTCAAAACTGGCATTTTTTTGGAGGGGGGAAGACCCTTATCATTTCTTGAGCAAATTACTATTGTAAAGTAGGTGCTGGAGAGATGGCTTAGTGGTTGAAGTGCTTGCCTGGGAAGCCTAAGGACCCAGGTTTGATACCCCAGTACCCACGTAAGCCAGATGCACAAGAGATGGTGCATATGTCTGGAGTTCATTTGCAGTGGCTGGTGGTCTGGCACACCCATATTCTCTCTCTCTATCTCAAATAAATAAATAAACAGATTTAAAAAGCAGAAAAGTATATGTCAAAAAAAGTAGGTTTCCAAGGACTCATGTTCATTTCATTTCAGCTTCATTTTATTTATTGATTTATTTGGAAGCAGAGAGAAAGAGGAAAAGAGGGAATATGGGCACACCAGAGCCTCTGGCTGCTACAAATAAACTCCAGATGCATGTACCGTTTTGTGCATCTGGCTTCCTCTGGGTACTGGGCAATTGAACCTGGGCCAGTAGGCTTTGCAAATAAGCACTTTTAACTGCTGAGCCATCTCCCCAGCTTCTAGGCTTCACTTTTCTGATCTTTATCCCAGACTTTCTTCATATAAGTACTATAAAAAAATGCAGACGCTAGAGAAATGGCTCAGCAGTTAAGGCGCTTGGCTGCAAAGCCCAACGACCCAGGTTAGATTTCCCCAGTACCCACATAAAGATGCGCAAAGTGATGCATGCATCTGAAGTTTGTTTGTAGTGGCTGGAGGCCCTGGCATTGTCAATGAGTCCTTGTCAGTGTCTGCCTTGTCACTGAGACAGTAAGACAAACCCAGAACTAGGGACCCCACCCCAGCTTCCTGCAGCTGAAATGCTCTCCTGTGCTACCTGGCCTGGCCTTCCCTTCCTACTCCACTGCTATCTACCTTCAGTAAGTACCACCAAGTAGCTGCAGAGCCTCCCAGTTTAACGCTCACTCTTTTACATGAACATGCTCAGCCCCATTCCTTTCCCCTATTCAGGATCCTGGTGTGCAGAGCCCAAGAGGGCTGGCTTATCCTTAGAGCTCCCCAAATCCACTCCCCAAACTGTCCTCCTCCCAGCCCACTTCACACTGGTGCCATCAAAAGTGCCCAGAAGGCACAGATGCTTCCAGTTTAACTGACATACTAAAATGGGGCAAACAGGAAGCATCAGACACAACTGCGGTAGTGACTTATTAATCACGAAAGCAGAATTTTAGTTGCATTTTAACCTTTTGCCAGGAAAAAAAAAAAAGTTTTGAGCTGGTGGGAGCCATTGGTGGAAATATGCTGCCTCCATGTGTAGCAAGCTGACTGACTTCTTACTTAGTTTTAAGATTTCTACTTTCTCCCCCAAAATGAACAGCTGTCAAGCCAACCAGGATGAACCTGACACCTCTTCCTGGGGAATGCATGCGTGTTGGGAAAGCTCATGTCCAGCGAGACAGGAAAAAAAATAGGAAATAAAAAGTGACCTCACAGGTTAATGGGATGACACAACGCTCTTAAGAGGGGGCCAAAAGGCCCAAAGCAAACAACCCTAGACTAAGCTTTTATCTCCTTCACTACCCTACAGGTGGATCATCAGCCCCTGGCCAGGGGTGGACCTGTATCACTCACCAAAAACCTCACAATAGTTATCTAGTGCTGAAGAACCAATCAGGGCCAGCCCTCTTCTTGGTCTTCAGTGATACACAAATACTCCGGGCAGATCACAAAGTAGTTAGTGTTCGTCAGGAAAACCAGAATGAGGAACCAAGCCTCCATCTGCTGAGCCTACACGCACAACCAAACATTTTGTTTAACAGATAAAGGTTCATTTGGCAAGGTCTCTGTTTGTGGTACCACTCCCACAAACCCTTAACAGATACCAGAAAACAATCAGAAGATGACCTAAAGCTTCATTGTTCATTGCTATCTGATTTCACAAACTGCTGTTATATATTTCTGGGTATATATTCCTGGGTACTTATTTCTAAAATTAAAGTCACACGGGCTTACTTTTATTCTGAGATCTTCTGAGAAATGTATCACACCCTTCCAAATAAATTAGGATGTTCCCCCCACCACCACCACCTTCTGGTGTTTTGAGGCAGGGCCTTGCTATGTAGAACATGCTGGCCTTGAACTCACAGCAATACTCCTGCCTCAGCCTCCCAAGTGTTAGGATTACAAGTATATATCACTATACTCAGCTTTAAAGATGTCTTAAAGGTGTTTGAAAAACTCAGAAGTCAGGACTAGAGAGATGGCTTAGCAGTTAAGGTGCTTGCCTACAAAGCCAAAGGATGTCGGTTCAATTCCCCAGGACCCACGTAAGCCAGATGCATAAGGTGGAGTTCATTTGCAGTGGCTTGAAGCCCTGGGGCACCCTTCTCTCCCTCTCTGCCTTTTTCATGCTTTCAAATAAATAATAAAAATAAAATACTGCCGGGCGTGGTGGCGCACGCCTTTAATCCCAACACTCAGAAGGCAGAGGTAGGATAGCAGTGAGTTTGAGGCCACCCTGAGACTACATAGTGCATTCCAGGTCAGCCTGGGCTAGAGCAAGACCTTACCTTGAAAAAACAAAACAAATAAATAAAAAATCAAGTAAAATACTTAAAAAAAATTTTTTAACTCAGAAGTCAGGGCTGGAGAGATGGCTCAGCAGTTAAAGACACTTGTTTGCAAATCCTGACGGCCCAGGTTTAATTCCCCAGTACCCACATATGATGCACAAAGTGGTGCATGTGTCTGGAGTTTGTTTGCAATGGCAGGAAGCCCTTGGCACACCCATGCTCGCTCACTCTTTGTCTTTGTCTGCCTCTTTCTCTCTGTCCAAATAAATAATATATATTTTTTAAAAACTGAGAAGTCTGGCATCACTCTAAAGGAATTGACTTTGATATCACTTTGAAAATATTAAGAGAAAATCCGCACACATCCTAAGTAAGGCAAGCTCCTTCTAAATGTCCTCTTCCATTGACAGCATAAACACCACACCGAGCCCTCTTTTCTCCACTGGAGTTCTCTTATGTGGCCCTGATTGAGGGATGTAGAGAACCCATCCTCATTCCTACCTATGGAATAGGCTCAGACAAGATATGTGTTGCCCCAACCCCACCTTCCTCCCCTATGAACTGACAATACTATACATCTTACCACACAGAGGTAAGGAAAAAAGGTACAGGTATAAAGATACTACGTAAGAAACACATCACTATGTTAAGATTCTATCTCCAATCTTTCAGAAAGATCATGTTTCTAGTCATAGGGTTTTCAAATTTTTTCCTAGAATTAAACTTCAGTGTACTGAGTTCATTGCTCGAGGCCCCACTCTCATCATTTAATTTCACTCGCTTTTAGAATCCTTTAGTCATTGGTGTTCATCGTCTACAGGCAACAAAAATAATTTTGTCATCCACACCACTGACTGTTGCACCTTTTCTCCATTCGTCCCCTCTTTCCACACTCATTACACTCCTTTTAACCTTAACGTGGAAGAAAAGAATTTCTGAAGTTAACGGGCAACAATGAAGCTCTTGGGAAGGTGGGGATCTCTACGTGGAACCAGTGGCTTCTTTCTACGTGGTACAAGACGACTTCAGTTGCCACTACCATGAGTTTCCAAGATGGGACTGTTAAATCTAAACAAACATTTCAAGTCTCCGAGTGGAGCACACAGAAGAATTACAGATAAGGTCCAGTGTAGCGAAGGGAGAGGGTATTGCAGGTAGACAGCGCGACTGTCCCCTCTGGGCGCCTTGGGCAGGCTCTGCGCCTTCTCCCATCGCCAGTGACCCAGGGACGGCTGGAGGAGCTCCCGGCCAGGGCAGGTTCGGAGTGCGCACCTTTTGAAGGACAGCACCCAGGAAGCGGCGGAACAGTGCCGGGCCCGTCGTTGGGACAGCTGAGCTCGGTGGCACCGGGCTGGGGAAGGGGAAGCAGGGCGTCCCCGAGCGCGCTTCGGCCGAGCGCGCGTGGCCCGTGGGTGTGCAGCCGGGAGGAGGCTCGGCGCGTGCGGCCGTGGCGCCGGCAGCGCGTGCACCGGTGCGAATGGGTCAGACCGCGGACGCCGCCGGGCCGCCCATCCCAACCACGCTGTCGCCCAGAGCCAGGCCGCAGCCTGACCCCCGCACCCGCTCCCCCCGGGCAGAGGGGCGACTCGTTCCCGCCACTCCCTCGGCACCCCGCTTTAGATCTCGGGGTCGTGCCCAGTCACCTACCGGCCGAGCGCCGATCTCCCCAAACAAGCGACTTGTGGCGCGTCGCTGGCCAGCGATCTCCCGCCGCCTGTCGCTGACCGCTGAGCTCGGAGGCCACGGCCGCCCCGCCCCGCCCCGCCCCGGGACCGCCCCTGGGACCACGCCCCGCCCCCCTGTGGCTGCCTTTTCGCCTGGCTTCGCGCTTCCTCTCTCGGGCCGCACCGCCCGACGACGGACAGGCTGGGGGGAGACGTCTCATTGGCTAACTGGAGAAGTGGGCGGGATCAAAGGTCGCACTCCCTAGCGATGATTGGCTGTGAGACATGGTTGCCAAATATGGGCACTATTTCCGGCTAAGGTTTCTAGCGATAGCTGGGCGGACTCGCAGACAGAAGGCGTAAGTGGCCAGGGGTAGGTTGATGTGTAACCACACATGCGCGTTTAGCTTCTGGCTTTTTTTTTTTTTTTTACTGGTCGCATTCTTTTTGGGGTTACAGGAGGGAAGGGCTAGTGTGCGCATGCGTGGGCATTCCCAGTTCTGACTTCGGTTACCTTGGAGACGGCAAGGCGCTTCGGGCTCTGAGTCTGGTGTTCTGCTTCCTTTCTGCTGGAGGGCGTGGCTCCTTCAGGGGAGCGTAGTGGGGTTAGAAACACGTTTACTGTGTGCTTGGCTCTGTGTACCTGAGGCTGGGTTAGGTTACGCGAGAAGCAGGCCGGCCTGTGTGTTGGAAGCCAGATTCAAAGCAGTGTGTGGGGCTGGAGAGATGGCTTAGCGGCTAAGGTGCTTGCCTGCGAAGCGTAAGGTCCCAGGTTCGATTCCCCAGGACCACGTAAGCCAGCTGCACAAGGTGGCTCATGCATGTGGAGTTCGTTTGCATTGGCGCGCCCATTCTCGCCATTTGCTTCTCTCTCTCCCTAAAATAAAAAATATCCAGAGCCGCTGGAGAGAATGGGGGCTACAGAGCTGGCAAGATGAGAGCTTTACTGGAGCAAAGAAGAGACCTGAACTGTGACTCAGTGGGGTAGAAGGGAATGGGTGTGAGGATCGTATGGATTTTTTTCTAATTTTGCTAATGTATTTTACTTTTGTTTGTTTGAGGTAGGGTCTCATTTTAGCCCAGGCTGACTTGGAATTCACTATGTAGTATCAGGGTGGCCTCGAACTCACAGCAGTCCTCCTACTTCTGTCTCCTGAGTGCTGGGATTAAAGGCATGCACCCAGCGCCAACCAAGTTCCTCAGAGAAAAGACAAGAATGGGTGTGCCAAGGGCCTGTAACCTTTGCAAAGGAACTCCAGATACATATGCCACTGTGCACATCTGGCTTTACATGTGTACTGGAGGGTTGAACTTGGGTCATTAGGCTTTGCAGGCAAGTGCCTTAACTGATGAGCCATCTCTCCAGCCCCTGTTTTACATTTTTTATTATTTATTTGTTTGATAGAGAGGCAGAGAGAGAGAAAAAAAAAACGGGTGTGCCAAGGCCTCCAGCCACTACAAACGAACTTCAGATGCATGCATCACCTTGTGCATCTGGCTTATATGGGTCTTGGGGAACCAGCCCTATTTTACATTTTTAAGTCAATACATCTTTATGTTAGGGATTTCACATGTGATTCCTTCACTGCCCATCGAGGTCATCTTAGTTGCTAATGTGTTTTCTACTGTTCACAGTGAATTTGTGTTTATTTGTAATAAGAAAAATTACAGTTGGGGGCTGAAGAGATGGCTTAGTGGTTAAGACGCTTGCCTGAGAAGCCTAAGGACCCAGGTTTGATTCCCCAGTACGCACGTAAGCCAGATGCAGATGGTGGTGCATGTGTTTGGAGTTCATTTGCAGTGGCTAGAGGACCTGGTGCACCCATTCTCTCCCTTCCCTTCCACCCCCCCCCCCCCGTCTCCTGAAATAAATAAACGAATGAATAAATAAAATAGTTTTTAAAACTTATAGTCAGGGGCTGGAGAGATCCTCAATGGTTAAAGGTGCTTGCTTTCCAAGCCTGATGACCTGGGTTCAGTTCCCCAGTACTCATGTAAAGCCAGATACAAAAAGTGGCACATGCCATCAGAGTTCATTTGCAGTGGCTAGAGGCCCTGTCATGCCCATACACTCTCTCTTTTTCTCTACCTCTCTGCTTGCAAATAAACAAATAAAAATATTTTTAAGATATTCAAAAGTTTAGAAAAACAACAACTTAGAGCCTCACACATGCCTCCAATCCAGAAATAATGCTTTGCATTGCTGGTTTAATTTTTTTTTTTTATTTGAATGCCTTACAGGAAAGCCTGCAGTTCCTTATAGCATCAGCCCATGTTGTTTTATTCTCAACCATGTCATGCCTGACCCTGAAAGCATTTCTGATTGTGGCTCCCACAAAGCTTATACTTTGGAGTCAGTTGCCTTTGGGGCATATCCTAGCTCTGCCAGTGACCAGCTGGGAGATGGTGGGCAAGAAAGAAGTATGGCTGGGGATCCTAAAATGCTCCTTCCATTCCCCATGGTTTTGCATTTCAGTGACTCAGGGATTGGAGTTGGGCCAGATGTACAGGTTGCGATCTGGTCTTGGGAGGCTGACTTTTCCCTCCCACCATCTGTTTGCCTCTGGGACAGCACTTCTCAGGAAAGACGTGGGCACAGGCCTAGAATCTGTAGACAGTTCCTGCAGTGCTGGCTCGTTTTGATTTCTCCCTCTTTCACCCTTCCTTCTGTAGGTTCCTGGACTTGACTCAGCTTTACCGGATACCTCTCTGGCCCTGGCTTCCCTGCATACCCCACCTGCCCCACCAAGATGATCTGTCTTTAAACCTACACTCATCACCAGCGTGTATGGGTGAAATAATAAACTCAAGTTGATTCAAAGCTCTGGAGAAGGGATTTCAGGTCATCTTGCACGGGAGGAACAAACTCGGGTAAGGAAAGTGGGAGGAGCAGGGTTTCTCGGTTTCAGCTCCTTTTCTTGGGTCTCTTTCCACAGTGTGTGAGGCAAGATGAGAAACAGCCTCCGACGGGGTGAGCACTGGGGTGTCTCTGAATCTTGAAATGTTTACACACCCTCTAGAAAGAGAGCTTCAGGGCAAAATGACTTCCTCCCTGCCTAAATCATGATAGTCTGGGTAGGCTGCTAGCCCTGAGTCACTTGAAGGAGAGCTTCAGGACAAAATTACTTCCTCCCAGCCTAAGTCATGATAGTGTGGGTACGCTGCTAGCCCCGAGTCACTTGTGCAGCTTCAGCTCTACTTTCAGTAAAAGAATTGACATTTATAGGGTGACTCACACCTGGAGCGGGGAGCTAGGTTCTCAGTACCTAGGAGGTTTCACATCCCATCTATTTCAAGTCTGGAAATACAAGGGTAAGGCTGTGGTGGTTGAAAAGCTTCTGTTTTGTGGTACTGGAGATGAGACCCAGGGCCTTGCAGACGCTAGGCACTGAGCTATATCCCCAGCCTTCAGGATTTTTTTTTTTAAGTAGAAAGAGAGAGGGAGGGTGGGCATACCGGCGCCTCCCGCCACTATAACTGAACTCCATGCACCACTCTGTGCACCTGGTTTTATGTGGGTACGGGGGACTAAAACCCAGGCCATCAGGCCTTACAAGCAAGCACCTTTAGCCACTAAGCCATCTATCCAGCACTGAGTTTTGTTTTTGTAAACCAGGTCTCACTTTGTAGCACAGGCTGACCTGGTTATTTGCTATGTAACCCAGGATAGCCTCAAACTTGTGATCTTCCTGCCTCTACTTCCCCAGTGCTGTGATTACAGGCATGTGATACTATGCCTGGATGCCTGGCTCAGCATCTGTTTGTTTACATTTCTGTTGGTTACATAGCAAGGTGGAGATCACTTGGAGCTGATCAAACAAAAGCCATATGCAAAGTGCGTCAAGTACATCACCTCATAGAGCATTGATTCAACTTTGACATTTTGTATTGGGTAATTCAAAAATGGGCGGTCCTGGACGTGGTGGGATATTTAAGAGCATTCCTATATAGGGATGTAGTTCAATGGTAGAGCACTTACATTGCATGCTTACAGCCCTGGGTTCAATCCCCTAGCACCAGGAACAAGATCACTTAGGTCATGTTGTTCCATTGCTATTGTCCCAGCATCTCCTGCCCCCCACCATCTCCCTACTTTAGCCTCTCCCTTTCAGCCTACATAAACATAGAGTTTAATGTGGGAATAGGTTACATAGGGGATGGAAGAGTGGAGAAGGCCAGCAGGCCAGCAATAGATAGCAATGACCAGGAATCCACTACTGCCCCCTGGTGGGAAGACCTAGATAGGGTGGGTCAGTTGGAGACTGGGAGCCAGGGTCATTGGGAAGACCTTAGAACCATGCAACAGGCACACCAACTTCCATGGCTTCCACTGAAGTCCAAGAGTGATAGGGAGAAAATCTGGGATTCTCCTTGCCTTCCATCTTATAGTTTCCCACTACCTCTCACTGGCCCAGAAGCCAGCCCTAGGGATCAGTCACCTGCAGCACAGAGCAGGGAAGATGAGGGCTGGAAGGGAGGGCCCATAGCCATGGTGGGGTAGGAGAGGACTACCTTGATGGAGCTCGGAGAGAGTATCCTAGAGGAAGGGAAGTTAAACAGGGAAAAGTATTCCCAGCCATCACTGGTATGGACTGTAGGTCATACCTAGTAGGTTGGGCTGGGGAAAAAAAAAATAGTGTAGAACGGAAGCTTAGATAGATTTTTGTCAATAATATGGGTGGGGCAGCTCATTACAGACCAGGAGGCCAGTTGGGAGGCTTTGCAATAAGTCAGGTGAGACATGGTGGAGCTGAACTAGGGTAGTGATTGGAGGGTGGGTTATCGGGACAGATGAGCAAGATAGGGAGAGATTCAAACAAGTGCCTTTCAACGCTGAGCCGTCGCCCCGTCCACAACAGGGAGAGATTCAGTACTGAGTGGTTACGGAGAATGTCGAGATGTGAATGGTGACCGAGGAGCAAGTTTTGGATGCCGAGGCCACAAGTTGTAGGGAGAGAGAGGATTCTGGGCTGAAGAGAATATATGTTGGCTTTGGATGTAGCATATCTCACTTTTCTCTGATCCTTTCATTGTCTTCGCTTAGCTGTTCACTTCCCAATTGACACTTTCACTTCTAACCTTGATCCTAAGCTCCAAACCAGAATTTCCACCGGCCCATAGATTACTTCTCTCCCTCTTGGCCCCCTGGCATCTCCAAGTGCACATTGGCCCTCAAACTGCTCTTTGCTCTGGATATTCATGTCATCACCACAGGCTCTAGGAGTCTCCATCATGTCTTCCTGCTGTGCCAAGGCACGTTGATTTGATCTCCACAATTCCTTTTGTGTCCGGACCTTTTGTGCTACTCACCATTGCCCCAGAAACATCTGTTTGAGCATCCAGATGAGGGTTGCCCTGTAGACTTCTCCTTCCTCCTGGTACCCTCAGGATAGCTCACCTTTTCCTCCTGCTTCCTGGCATTTCTACACCAATTCTCTCTACACTCTCAGACCCTTGCTCGAAATTTTCAATGGCTACCCATTGCTTGCTGATAAATTTCAACCTTATTATCTGGTTCTCAAAGTCCTCACACTCTGAGGTTTCACACCTTCCCTGTGAACACCCTTTTGTGATACTCACCATGGCCCAAAGCCACCCATTTGAGCATCCGGATGAGGCCTGCCCTACAGACTGAAATGCACCCCTCATCCTCTGTCTGACTGTCACATCTTACCCGTGGGTCAAGTGCCTGATGAAATATCCCCCTCCCCATCTCTCTCTCTCTCAGTAGGGTCTCACTGTGACCAAGGCTCGCCTGGAACTCCCTCTGTAATTCTAGGCTGGCCTCAAACCTACAACAATCCTTTTACCTCTGCCTCCCAAGTCTTGGGGTTAAAGGTGTGCGCTGCCATGCCCAGCAAATGCCTCCTCTCTAAGGGTCATGTTTCTCTATTACTTATCTGCCAGTCTTACCTCTCTTTACCCACAGAACATACCTTGATGGCAGCTTATAGGCACCACATAGTGAGTTGGTGTTCAGTCAGTCCTCATGTATATTAAGAGCACACTGTGAGCCGGGCGTGGTGGCGCACACCTTTACTCCCAGCACTTGGGAGGTAGAGGTAGGATTGACATGAGCTTGAGGCCACCCTGAAACTACATAGTGATTTCCAGGTCAGAGTGAGAGTGAGACCCTACCTCTAAAAACCAAATAAAAGAACATACTGTGGCTCCTTACCGTCAGTCACTTCGGAAGCCTGTTTCCAGTGGTTTCCTAGGCTCCATTCTTTGTATTTAATCTTACTTCCTTACTGTGACTCCCAAATGTGTCCCATCTTCAATCTTTTTTTTTTTTTTTTTTTTGGTTTTTCAAGGTAGGGTTTCACTCTAGCCCAGGTTGACCTGGAAATCACTATGTAGTCTCAGGGTGGCCTTGAACTCACTGCAGTCCTCCTACCTCTGCTAGGATTAAAGGCATGCACCACCACATCGGGTTCCATATTCAATGTTAACCCTATGCTAGAGGTGTGAAAAATATAAAAGATGAATAATGCAGATATGATTCTATATATAAAGTACCCTAAAGACTCTACCAGCAACCTGTTAGAGCTGATAAACACTTTTAGCAATGTAGCAGGAGACAAATCAACACACAGAAATCACTAGTCTTCCTATATACTAACAACAAACATGCTGAGGAGGAAATCACTCCCATTCATAATTGCCTAAAAAAAAAAAAGTACCTTGGAATAAACCTAACCAAGGAAGTGAAGGATCTCTACAATGAAAACTTTAAAATGTTCAAGACAGAAATGGCATAAAGACAGTAGGAAATGAAAGGCCATCCCATGTTCTTGGATTGGAAGAATCGATATTGTGAAAATGTCAATCTTACCAGAAACAATCTACATATTTAATACAATTCCAATGGCATTCTTCACAGAAATAGAAAAAACAATCCTAAAATTCATTTGGAAGCACAAAAACCTCGAATATCCAAAACAATTTTGAGCAACAAAAATAAGACTGGTGGTATCACCATACCTGATTTTAATCTATATTACAGAGCCATAGTAGCAAAAAACAGCATGGTAGTGGCACAAAAGCAGACATGTAGATCAATGGAACAGAATAGAGGACCCAGATATAAGTTCAGGCAGCTACAGCCACCTGATCTTCAACAAAAATGCCAAAAAGTACTCATTGGAGGAAAGACAGCCTCTTCAACAAATGGTGCTGGGAAAACTGGATACCTATATGTAGAAGGATGAAAATAGATCCTTATCTCTCCCCATGCATAAGAATTAAGTCCAAATGGATCAAAGACCTTAATATCAGACTCAGAGCTCTGAAACTGCTAGAGGAAAAAGTAGGGGAAACCCTTCAACATAATTGGCATAGGCAATGACTTTCTGAATATAATCCCAGTTGCTCAGGCAATAAAACCACTAATGAACCAGTGGGACCTCATGAAATTACAAACCTTTGTACAGCAAGGGACACTGAATAGAGCAAAGAGGCAACCTACAGAATGGGAAAAAAATCTTTGCCAGTTATATATCTGACAGAGGATTACTATCCAGGATATACAAAGAACTCGAAAAACTAAATAATAAGAAATCAAACAATCCAATTTAAAATGGGCTAAGGAGCCGGGCGTGGTGGCGCACGCCTTTAATCCCAGCACACGGGAGGCAGAGGTAGGAGGATCGCCATGAGTGTGAGGCCACACTGAGACTACATAGTGAATTCCAGGTTCAGCCTGGGCCAGAATGGGACCCTACCTCACAAAAAAGGGGGGCTAAGGAACTAAATGGAGAGTCCTCAAAAGAAGAAATATAGATGGAATATAAACATCTAAAAAAAATCTTCTACATCCTTAACCATCAGGGAAATGCAAATTAAAACTATTTTGAGATTCCATCTCACTCCTGTCAGACTGGCTACCATCATGAAAACAAATGACAATAAATACTGACAAGGATGTGGAAAAAGAGGAATCCTCCTACATTGTTGGTGGGAATGCAATCTGGTCCAGTCATTGTGGAAATCAGTGTGAAGGTTCCTCAGACAGCTAAAAATAGATTTACCATATGACCCAGCTATAGCACTCCTAGGCATATATCCTAAGGACTCTCTCACGACCTTAGAGATAGTTGCACATCCATGTTTATTGCCGCTCTATTCACAATAGCTAGGAAATGGAACCAGCCTACATGTCCCTCAACTGATGAGTGGATAATGAATATGTGGCACATTTATACAATGGAGTTCTACTAAATGAAATTTGCAGGGAAGTGGATGGACCTGGAAAGGATTCTACTTAGTGAGGTAACCCAGGCCCAGAAAGTCAAGCACTAGATGTTCTCTCTCATATGTGGATTCTAGCTACAAATGTTTGGACTTGTATGTGAGTTGGAATAAAACTCAGTAGCAGAGGCCATTAAGCTAGAAAGGGGCTGTAAAGGAGGGAAGGGAGGAGAGGACTTACGGGGATGGTATTGTATATATGTAAGTAGAAGAACAGATTACTGTGGGTGGAAAGACAAGTAAGATCAGGGGAGATTGAGGAAAGGAAGGGTAGAGGGAGGATTAATCAAAATCTAAGAGGGTATGAATAAGTCATATGGAAACCTAGTTTTTTGGACAATGGCACATCCAGAATCCATACATTGTTACTAGAAAATTTTCAGTGCCAGGGATGGGATACCTTCCAGTGAGTTGTTGGCCAGGGAGGTCTCTAACGTCTCCAGAACATTACAGGCCATTGCCAAAGCTCTTGGTTTCCCACCAGGAAGTAGATGGTAAGACCCTATTGCTGAAGACTCCATGCTAGGGCTACAATGTCACTGAGAAATCTTGCTGGAGCTGAGCTGACAAACCTCCTCTGTGTAGACTAACTTTCAGAAAGCTGGAAAAAGCTATGCTGCATGCAGCTCCGTGAGAGAGGGACAGAAGTCATCAGTGGAGATAAACAACAGTGGACACTGCAAGCCTTACGTGGGCCAGCCAGGCCAAATGAGCCAATGGGTGCAATAGTGGCATGTCTGTTATGAGGGAAACCATCTGCTCTCTAATTGGACTGGAGGCCCGCTCTATGAGAGTATCACACCTGACACTGAAAATCTATGACGGGGAAGTCATGAACCCTGGAGTTGTAACACCTGCTGATGTCTGGCTCAATGTATATATTATGCTCACCAAACTGCCCAGTAAGCACTTCTCTTAATGTATTAATGCTACTCTCACTTTTGGTTAGAAAAGTGATGTTGGTAGAAAAGTAGATGGTAGTGACCTCTGGGATGACTCAAAAGGCACTATAGTGCTGAGAAGAAGTGACAGAGGAGTGCTCAGCACTGAAACATCTCTATCACACCTCGCAAGGCTCAGGGTGCATTGCAGAAGAGGTGGCAAAAAGAATGTAAGAACCAAAGGGAGGGTAGGCCTCCTTACAAACACTATTCCAGACACAAAATAGCCTGGATATCCATAACCTTGCAGTGCCTGGCACTACCTACACAAGACCCTCATAATAGGAGGAAAAGATGATGACATCAAAATAAAAGAGAGACTGAGAAGGGGAGGGGATATGGTAGACAGTGGAGTTGTGAAGGGGAAAGTTAGGGGGAAGGGAATCATCATGGTTTATTGTCTATAATTTTGGAAGTTGTCAATAATAAAAAAGAAAAAAAGGAAAAAAAATCAACTAAATCCAAAAAAAAAAAAAAAAAAAGAATAAAACACATCTTCACTGCTCTCCAGAAGTGCGCCAACTCCCGAAGTTAATAAGCTACACATACTAACAGCTTAACATAATGTCATTGGCTCATGGGGTTTCTAGTATGTCCTTAATGATCAGTGGTTGTAGCGGCGACCTACTTGGTTTGGACGCTCCCCTGGCTCCTTCGTAGCCAGAATGACTATGTTAGCTGATCCTGACCAGTGAGATGGGTGGCTATAGATGTCCCTGGATTGATCATAGGAGTCCCTCAATTGGCATATCCCTTTGTCTCTTGTTCTTTGCTCCATGATCTTTCTTCTATCTAAGACGTGTATCCACAGGCTGGAGAGAGAGTTCAGTGGTTAAATGCACTTGCTTGTAAAGCCTAACAGTCAGGGCTCAATTCCCTAGTACCCACATAAAGCCAAATACACAAAGTGGTACATGCATCTGTTTGTAGCAGCAGAAGACCCTGGCATGCCTATTCTCTGTGTGTGTCTCTCAAATAAACATTTAAAACTACAATAAAATGTGGATCCAGGGGCTGGAGAGATGGCTTAGCAGTTAAGGTGCTTACCTGCAAAGCCAAAGGACCCAGATTCTATTCCCCAGGACCCACATAAGCGTCTGGAGTTCACCTGCAGTGGCTGGATGCCCCCCACCCCTCTCTCAAATAAATAAATAAATAAATAAATAAATAAATAATATTTTTTAAAATGTGGATCTAGACAGAGTCTGGAGGTGTAGCAGTTTGTGTCAGTATAGGAATGAAAACCCCCCTCTGGGGGCTGGGAATGTAACTCAGCTCACTGGCATGCACAAAGCCCTGCATTCAGTCCCCAGAATCCCATAAAGCTGGGCATGGTGGTGCATTCATGTCATGCCAGTCCTGGGGAGGTAGAGACAGGAAGATCAGAAGTTCAAAGCCATCTTCAGCCACATAGCAAATTCAAGGCAAGAGATCCTGTCTGAAAAAAATGAGTGGGGTGGAAGATACTAGAGAGATGACTCAGTGAAGCATAAA
Source organism: Dipus sagitta (assembly GCA_036346955.1). Classification (NCBI taxonomy): domain Eukaryota; kingdom Metazoa; phylum Chordata; class Mammalia; order Rodentia; family Dipodidae; genus Dipus; species Dipus sagitta. The sequence continues at coordinate 18,382,891 of CM070778.1, forward strand.
GACCTATAATCCTAGCATTCAAGAGGTGGCGACAAGCCGATCCACAGGGCAAGCTGGCTAGCTAGACTGCCTAAATCAGTGAGCTCTGGATTCACTGAGAGACTGTCTCAATGAGTAAGGTGAAGAGCAACTGAGGAAGACAGTTGATACTGACTTCTGACCTCTATGTGCACACACATGTACCTGCATGCAGACATGTGCCCACATACGTATCTGCGCAAAAAAAAAAAAAAAATCTGAGCTGGAGAGATGGCTTAGCTTAGCAGTTAAGCACTTGACTGTGAAGCCTAAGCCCTGGTTCAGGGCTTGGTTCCCCAGGACCCATGTTAGCCAGATGCACAAGGGGTGCATGCGTCTGGAGTTCGTTTGCAGTGGCTGGAGGCCCTGGCGTGCCCATTCTCTCTCTCTCTCTCTCTCTCTCTTCTCTCTTTATCTGTCACTCTCAAATAAATAAATAAAAATACAAAAAAAAAAAAAATCCACCTCTATCTGTGGTGATAGAGCAGAAAGCTACATGGGAGGCCAGATCACTGTGAGCTGGAGGCCAGCCTGGGACTCTAGGTCAGCCTGGGCTGAAGTGAGACCCTACCTTGAAAAACCAAGAAAGAAGAAGAAAGAAAGAGAAGAAGGAAAGAAGGAAGGAGGGAAGGAAGGAAGAGAAAGAGGAGAAAGTGAGAAGAGAGGAGAGGAGGGAAAAGGAGGGGAGGAGAGGAAAGGAGAGAGGAGAAGGGCTAGAGGGATGGCTTAGCAGTTAAGGCGCTTGCCTGAAAAGCCAAAGGATCCAGATTCAATTCTCCAGGACCTACGTAAGCCAGATGCACAAGGTGGCGCATGCATCTGGAATTTGTTTACAGCAGCTGGAAGCCCTGGTGCGCCCAGTCTTTCTCTCTATCTGCCTCTTTCTCTCTCTCTCAAATAAATAAATAAATAAATACTTTAAAAAAACAAAAAAAAGAAGGGGAGGGGGAAGAGGAAGGAGCGGAGGGGAGGAGAGGAGAGGAGAGAGAAGCTACATGGGATCTGAGCCTGTTTGGCTCCTGGCTGCATGATTAAGCCCTTAAAACTGAGCTTTCTGTGACATGCCAATGCTAGCCAACACACTAGGAGTTGTAGGATTTAGACAACTTGAGACTTTTCAGCAGTGAAAATTATCCCTAAGATAAAATGACACTGTAACAAAAGCCTTCAAATGTCTTATGTATATGCTTATTAGGGTTGGGTAATTTACGAGACAGTAAAGAAAGCCAGGTCGGCATCCGGGTCGGCGAAGAGTGCCACTCCTGTTTTCTGAGAAAGGAACCTCCCCTGGGAAAGCTGTGGAAGGGCACGGATGACTTCATGGGCTGAATTGTATGCCAGGAATGTCAGTCAAGGATTGCGTGACTCTTGCTGATGTGCAGATGGGCAGCAAGATATGTCGTACCCCCGGAAGATAAAGATGCTCAAATTAGGTGGAGGGAAAATCCAGGTGTTGAGATTCAGAGATGAGAGCAGATTCTAGTCTGGAGATGAGTGCTTCCAATGATCCGTGCCTTGCTGACAAGGCTGCCTCATAAACAGTCTCAAGCTGGCCTCAAACTCACTGTGATCTCCCCACCCCAGCCTCCACCATGCCCAGCTGTTTCCAGTTCCATTCGTGTCTATTTCTTGAATCTCTGATGCATGTACTTGACACATATTTCAGAAGAGCTTGCTTCTCCCACATCTGATCCCAGGTTCTCTTTTTGACAAACCATGTGTAATTGTTTCTTTGTATGTTGTTTCTCAATATATTTCCTGCATCTACCAACACATAACATGCATCCATATAACCCTGTTTAAAAATCAGTGGATGCAGCCAGGTGTGGTGGCACCTACCTTTTAATCCCAGCACTTGGGAAGCTGAAGTAAGTAGGAGGATCATTGTGAATTAGAGGCCTGCCTGGCTACAGAGTAAGTTCCAGATCAGCCTGGGCTAGAGTGACACACTGCTTCCAAAACAAAACAAGGGCTAGAGAGATGGCTTAGCAGTTAAGGTGCTTGTCTGTGAAGCCTAAGGTCCCAGGTTCGATTCCCCAGTATCCATGTAAGCCAGGTGCACATGGTGGTGCATGCGTCTGAAATTCACTTGCAGTGGCTAGAGGCCCTGGAGTGCCCCTTCTCTCTCTCTCTCTCTTTCTCTTTCTTTCTCTCTGATCACAAATAAATAAATAAAATGTTAAAAACAAAAACTTCAGAAAACAAAATTACAAAAGCATATTATGCATTGCTGCTCTGCCTTGCTCATTTTACTTAACAAATCAGTGAGTTTCACTTACTACATAGAGCTGTCTCAATTTGCACATATCCTATTGAATGGCCACAGTAGAATTTACCTGGTCACCACTTAATGGATTTACGAGTTTCCAACGATTTCCTAGTATAAGAATTGTTGTGGGGGCCTTAGTGCTTAAGGCACTTGCCTGCAAAGTCAAAGGACCCAGGTTCAATTCCCCAGGACCCACATAAGCCAGATGCACAAGGTGACACATGTGTCTGGAGTTTGTTTTTATTTTGGTGGTAACTGAGGGCTTTATACATGATAGACATGCTAGGCAAGCACTCTACCACTGAGCTACACTCCCAGGCTTCTTTTTATTTTTATTATTTTTATTTTTGAGAGACAGAAAGAGAGAATGGGCACACTAGAGCCTTTCAGCCACTGTGAATGAACTCCAGATATGTGTGTCCCTTGTGCACATGTGTGACATTGCATGCTTGCATCACTGCGTCTGCCTGTGTGGGAACTGGATATTCCAATGTGTTCTTAGTCTTCCTAGGCAAGTGCCTTAACGGCTAAGCCATCTCTCCAGCCCTCTTCTTATTTTCTTTATTTTGAGACAGGCCTCATGAAGTTGGCCAGGTTGGCCTTAAATTCAAAATGTAGCCAAGCTGGTCTTTGGGGGGTTTTTGTTTTTTTTGTTGTTTGTTTGTTTTGTTTGTTTCTTTTTCTTTTTTTTTTTTTTTTTTTTTTTTTTTTTTTTTTTGGTTTTTGAGGTAGGGTCTCATTCTAGCCCAAGATGACCTGGAATTCACTATGTTGTCTCAGGGTGGCCTCGAACTCACGGCGACCCTCCTACCTCTGCCTCCCAAGTGCTGGGATTAAAGGAGTGCACCACCACATGTGGCCAACCAAGCTGATCTTGCATTTGCAATTCTCCTGTCTCAGCTCCTGTGTAGTTGGCCTTCAGGCATGTGCAATCCGGCCTAGCTGGCAAATGTGTTTAAGAAAGCCCTGTAACTTGTTGGGCTACAGAACCTAAGTAGAGTTTAGTAACAGTCCTTGGTTGTTATTGGCCTTATGTTTACTCAGCAAATAGCACCAATTTTCTATCTACAAAATATGAAGTCTCTTTTTCAAAACAACTTCAGTTTCAAAAAAGGTTAGATGGGGGCTGAAGAGATGGCTCGGCAGTTAAAGGTGCTTGCTTGCAAATCCTGCTGGTCTGGGTTCAATTCCCTAGCACCCACATACAGCCAGGTGCAAAATGGTGCATGCATCTGTGATCACAATGTGAGCACAACCATGGAAGGTGGGACAGCTGGACTGACATTTCTTTTGATTTGTCTCAAAGATGGAGCAAAGGACTAGAGAGATGGCTTAGCAGTTAAGGCACTTGCCTGCAAAGCCTAAGGACCCATGTTCAATCTCTCTTCAGTTCCCCAGTAAGGCAGACGCACAAAGGTGAGGCAAGTGCAGGGTATCACATGCCCACTAGGTAGCGTAAGCATCTGGAGTTGGATTTCAGTGGCTGAGGCCCTGGTGCGCCAATTCCCTATCTCTCACTTTCTCTTGGGAAAAAAAAAAAAAGTGGAGAAAAAATACCTTGAAGTTGTTCTTTGACCACTGTCTGTGTACCATTACAATGCGCCCACATCACACACAAATACATACAATTTTTTTAAAAGGTGAGACAATTTAGAGAAAAATGTTAAATAAGTAACAACATAGGTGAAATCTGATGTGATATTAAATCAACCGGGGTTAGGAAGCCACTGAATTAGAACAGGGAGAAAACGCTCTTTATTTTGTATTTTTTTAATTTTATTTAAGGCCAGGTCTCACTCTGTAACCCAGGCTGCCCTCGAACTCATGGCAGTCCTCCTACCTTAGCCTCTCAAGTGCTGGGATTAAAGGCCAGAACCACCACTTCTGGCTTTATTTTATTTCTTGATGGTGCTGGGAATTGAACCCAGGGCCTTGTGCATGCTAAGCAAGCACTTTACCCACTGAGCCATTCCCCAGCTAGGTGTTTGCTTTTATAACTTTGCTCATCTTTAAGGTTCAGATGATCTTCCTATTTTCCCTGAGTAGATTACATTCTTGTCCTTTATTACTGTTTGTTATTTGTGGCTAGAGGGATGGCTTAGAGTTAAGACATTTGCCTGCAAAACCAAAGGACCTAGCTCGATTCCCCAGGAACCATGTAAGCCAGATGCACAAGGTGGCGCATGCGTCTGGAGTTTGTTGGCAGTGGCTGGAGGCCCTGGCGCATCCATTCTCTCTCTCTACCTCTTTCTGTCTGTCAAATAAATTAATAAATAAATAAATAAAAATAAATTTTTTTAACTTGGAAAAACTATTATTCGTCCAGTAGTTCTTGTGCTTAAATTTTTTTTGTTGTTTTTTGATTTTTTTTGAGGTAGGATCTCACTCTAGCTCAGGCTAACCTGGAATTCACTATGGAGTCTCAGGGTGGCCTCGAACTCCTGGTGATCCTCCTACCTCTGCCTCCCGAGTGCTGGGATTAAAGGCACGAACCACCACGCCCAGTTTTCTTGTGCTTAAATTTTACTAAGCTTCTGGTCATGAGAGTTTTTATTTTTTTAATTTAGAGAGGTTTTTTTCTTTTTTCTTTTTTGTTTGTTTTTATTTATTTGAGAGCAACAGACAGAAAGAGAAAGAGGCAGTTAGAGAGAGAAAGAGAGAATGGGCACGCCAGGACTTCCAGCCACTGCAAACGAACTTCAGACCCGTGTGTCCCCTTGTGCATCTGGCTAACATGGGTCCTGGGGAATAGAGCCTCTAACCAGGGTCCTTAGGCTTCACAGGCAAGCACTTAACCACTAAGCCATCTCTCCAGTCCAAATTTAGAGAGGTTTTTTTTTTTTGCCTTATTTAATAAACCACCATAATTTGAATTATTTTTCTTTCTTTCTTTTTTTTTTTTTTTTTTTTTTTTTTTTTTTGCTTTTTCAAGGTAGGGTCTTGCTCTATTCCTGGCTGACCTGGAATTCACTATGTAGCCTCAGGGTGGCCTTGAACTCACAGCGATCCTCCTACTTCTGCCTCCTGAGTGCTGGGATTAAAGGCGTGCGCCACCACACCCGACATAATCTGAATTCTTTCAGAAACTTTCCTGCATTCAAATTCCCCAAAGACTCCAGGCTTTTTGGCTCTGGAAACGTTTGAAGGCGCTTCTGCCAGGGGCCTGCACGCAGCACCCTTAGTCAGATTTGCATCATCAGGCTCAGGCTTACCCAGTAATTATCTTAAAATACAGCACAATGAGGCAACCCAACCCAAGGAGAGCTCAAAGCCAGAACCTTCAGAATAATGCCCACAACCACCAGTGGCCTATAATCACCCACAGCTTGTTAGCTGAAGACACAAACAATTAGCCTGGCGGTTGGAGATACAGACAAGGGCAGTTCACAAACTGCTCTCCATGCCAAGGTCATAGGGCTGGCTCTAGGCTCAAGGTAACAGGGCTCCAGCTGTGGTAGTTAGCGTTCTCTGGGACACACACAGGTGGGTGATACCGAAGGCAGAGAAACATGGGAGGTAAGAGGGACCAGGGTGGAATGGAAGGGTGGGGAGCCCCAGGGAGCCAAGTACTAGAAGGAATGTCTGGGTGCTGAGAAAATAGGAACAACACAAGGTAAGGTCATGAGAGGGTTAGAGCTTAAGTCCTTTCTGGGGGGAGGGTGTGTATTTATTTTTCAGAAAGGGTCTCGTAGCCTGGGCTGGCCTTAACTCTTGATCCTCCTGCCTCAACCTCCCAAGTGCAGGTGTTACAGGTGTGTACTACCACACCCAGTAAGGTTAGCTCCTGGAGCTTGAAATCTAGTGACTAACACTTTGCAATATTGACGATCTACCAGGTACCTGGCACTGATATAGTGTCTCATAAGTACTACTTCAGTGGATTGCCAATGTTTCGGCTTGCTCATGAAATTGAGGACCTCAAGAGCTTTTGTTCATGTACATTACATCTGGCGTTATGATGGTAAATGTTTTTTAAGCTTTATTTAAAAATTTACGGCTGAAGAGATGGCTTAGTGGTTAAGGCACTTGTTGGCAAAGCCAAAGGACCCAGATTTGATTCCCCAGTACCCATGTAAAGCCAGATGCACAAGGTGGCCCATGTGTCTGGAGTTCATTTTCAGTGGCTAGAGGCCCTGGAGCACCCATTCTCTGTCTCTCTCATAAATAAATAAATATAAAAAAATATAAATTGCCAGGTGTGGTGGTACATGTCTTTAATCCCAGCACTTGGGAGGCAGATGTAGGAGGATCACCATGAGTTCAAGGCCACCCTGAAACTACATAGTGAATTCCAGATCAACCTGGGCTAGAACAAGATCCTACCTCAAAAAAAAAAAAAATATATATATATATATATGGCTAGAGAGATAGCCTAACAGTTAAGGTGCTTGCCTGCAAAGCCAAAAGACCCAAGTTTGATTTCCCAGGACCCATGTAAGTCAGATACACAAGGTGGCACATGCATCTGCAGTTCATTTGCAGTGGCTGAAAGCCCTGGCATGCCCATTCTCTCTATATATGTCTCTTTCTCTCTCTCTCAAATAAATAAATAAAATTTTAAAAAATATAAAAATTTTATATAATCCCCTCTCACTATCCTCCTTTGTCCCCTCCCCCAGCCCCCTCATCTTTCCAACTATTAACTATTACCTCTTCTTTTTTTGGGGGGGGTGTTTCAAGGTAGAGTCTTGCTCGCTGTAGCCCAGACTGACCTGGAATTCACTATGTACTCTCAGGGTAGACTCAAACTTATGGCGATCCTCCTACCTCTGCCTCCTGAGTGCTGGGATTAAAGGCCTGCACCACCATGCCTGGCTTACCTCCTCTATGTTTTAAAAAATATATTTATTTATTTGCAAACAGAGAGACATAGAAGAGACATAGAGAGAATGGACACACTAGGGCCTCCAGCCACTGCAAACAGACTCCAGATGCATGTGCCACATTGTGCATCTGGCTTTATGTGGGTACTGGAGAATCAAATTTAGGTAGTTAGGCTCTGCAGGCAAGTGTCTTAACTACTGAGCTGTCTTTCCAGCCCTCTTCTATTTTGATGCGGTTTGTTTGTTTGTTTGTTTGTTTGTTTGTTTGCCCTCATCCATCATCCATGACATCATGTCCATAAGCCCAATATTCTGCAGGTTTTATACAGGAAATGACAGCTGCTGGGAGGTCAGGAATGCCAGGAGACCACTTTGTATCTGAAAGACAGCATTCCAAAGCACTTCTCCTCAGCCTTTGGCCCTTACATTCTTCCCTGTACAAATGGTCCCTGAGCCTTGGAGGGTGTGATAGAGATGTCTCATTTAGTACTGAACTTTTCACTGTCTCTTCTCAGCACTTTGACGAGTTTTGAGTTCCCCCAATGGTCACCACCATCTGAAGAGAAGCTTCTCTTATAAATATATATAAACATATATATGTATATATAATATATATATAGCCTGGGATATATATATATATATATATATAGCATTTAGCAGTTGATCTCTGAAGGAAGACTTTTTATTTTATTTTATTTTAGACAGGGTCTAATATAGCCCAGGCTGGCCATAAACTTCCTTTGTAGTTATGGATACCCTTAAATTCCTAATCTTCAGCCAGGCGTGGTGGCGCACGCCTTTAATCCCAGCACTCGGGAGGCAGAGGTAGGAGGATTGCCTGTGAGATCAAGGCCACCCTGAGACTACATAGTGATTTCCTGGTCAGCCTGGGCTAGAGCAAGACCCTACCTCGAAAAGCCAAAAAAAAAAAAAAAGAAAAAAAAAGAAAAGAAAAGAGAATTCCTAATCTTCCCACTCATACCTCCCACGTGCTTGAGGTTGCAGGCATGTACCATAATGTCCCGCTTGTGAGTAATGTTCTTTATGAAAATAACTGTATTTTATAAAATAAAAAACTAGTGAAGCAAATGACATATTTTATATTTTCCCAAAGCCCTTTACCAAACACCTAGCTTAATCAAAGACAGCTGGATTCATAGACCTGCATTGCATCTGTTATGAATGTCACACATCATATGGTTTCTAGAGAATTCCACTGGAGAGCAAGCAACAAAAATAATGTCTGAGTATTGTGCAAATGGTTTTGACCTCATGGAACCCTTGAAAGAGTCCTGGGGTCTTTCACAGGGTCCCAGAACCATAATAGGAGAACTGCTATACTGGTACATTCAGTTTTTGCCTATACCCCAGGCAGGTGGTCTTTTATTATTGTTGTTGTTGTTGGGTTTTTTTTGTTTTTTTTTTTTTGTTTGTTTGTTTTTCAAGGTGGGGTCTCGCTCTAGCCCAGGTTGACCTCAAATTCACTATGTAGTCTCAGGGTGGCCTCGAACTCACGGCGATCCTCCTACCTCTGCCTGGGATTAAAGGCGTGTGCCACCACACCCGGCCCAGGCAGGTTTCTTATACCCACATTTTACAGATGAGGAAACTGAAGCATAGAAAATTAAGTCACTTATCCGGCAAGTGGCAATGGCAGGATTCACACCAGTTAATTTTTACAATGGGGAGTTGAGCTGGTGCCTACCACTTGCCAGATGTGTGATCCTGGGGAAAATTAACCTCTGAGGCTGAGGTATCCTTTGACTCACCTGCTGCGGTCCCGGGTCAGGTTGGCCATGGTCTCACTGACGGGCTCTCATCAGCTCCCTGCCGGCTCCTCTGTTCTGCTCACGCAGTGCTGTATCCCACTCTCCTGTAATCTTCTTTCCTTGTCCCCACTGGATCATCATGTACTCCATGAAGACAGATACTGCATCCTCCCGAGTACAAATGTTCCATCAGGGGCTGGGGAGGTGGCTCAGAGGGTAAAGTGCTTGGTGCCCAAGCGTGAGGACCGGAGCACCCATGAAAAGCCAGGCGTGGTGACGCACACCTGTGAACCAGCACTGCAGAGGCACAGATGGGTGCTGGGACTGGCAGCCTAGCTAGCCTAGCCGATTCAGTGAGCTCTGGGGTCAGGGAGAGACGCTGTCTCAAAAACTAAAGTGGGGCTGGAGAGATGGCTTAGCGGTTAAGGCGTTTGCCTGCAAAGCCAAAGGATCCCAGTCCGATTCCCCAGGACCTACGTAAGCCAGATGCACAAGGGGGCACATGCGTCTGGAGTTCATTTGCAGTGGCTGGAGGCCCTGGCATGCCCATCCCTCTCCCTCTGTCTCTTTCTTTCTCTAAAATAAATAAAATATATTTTAAAAAAGAAAAGAAAAAATCTAAAGGGGCTGAGAGGAGAAAAAGGAAGTCATAGAACGGGGTTATGATCATAGTAGACTTATGGAAGTTTGCAATAAAAAGGTTTTTTTTTTTTTCTTTTTTCTTTTTTTTTTTTTCTTTTTTTGGTTTTTCAAGGTAGGGTCTTGCTGTAGCCCAGGCTGACCTGGAATTCACATATGGAGTCTCAAGGTGGCCTCGAACTCATGGCAATCCTCCTACCTCTGCCTCCCAAGTGCTGGGAATAAAGGCGTGCGCCACCACGCCCAGCAGCAATAAAAAGTTTTTAAAATATATTTAATTTATTTATTTGAGAGAGAGAAAGAGGCAGGAGGAGAGATCGAATGGGCACGACAGGGCCACTGCAAACAAACTCCAGATGTATGCGCCCCCTGTGCACCCGGCTTACGTGGGTCCTGGACAATCGAACCAGTATCCTTTGGCTTTGTAGGCAAACACCTTAACTGATAAAACATCTCTCCAGCCCCAATAAAAAGTTTAAAAAAAAATAAAGTGGAAAGGAATTGAGTGAGACATCTGACATCAACCTCTGGCCTCCACATGCACAAACACGTGTGTGCACTCACATACAAGCACGCTAAACACATGCATACCATATACAAATACACAAACACAAAAATGGATAGACATTGCCTGGCATGGTGGCACACGCCTTTAATCCCAGCACTCGGGAGACAGAGGTAAAGAGAATTGCTGAGTTCAAGGCCAACCTGGGACTACCGAGTGAATTCCAAGGCCGTGTAAGTAAGACCCTACGTCAAAAAACAAGAACAACAACAAAAAGTGGATAGACATTTTGCAAGACGGCAGACACAGTTCAACCTGCTTAGCAAGGGTTCTTCGCTGGGGCCCAGGCAGCGGCTCCTTTGTAGAGCAGCCTTGTTTTTTCATCACCTATCGAATCAGGGATGCAAGCCAGACTGCTCTGGAGCAGCTGGCCCTAATGAATGGCTGCACATATGGCGGCTAGGGACTGGCAGGTTGGAGCAGTTAGATGGGCCAGCACCTCTCAGCTTCCTCTTTTGCTAGCAATAGGGTCCTTTCCAGCAGTGACCTTCTAGGAGTCTCAGAAGGGAGAAGTGTGCTGGTGGGGGAGGGAGCAGGAGGCAGGCAGAGAGCGCAGCCGGAATCCTGCCTGGAAGGTCACCGGGCTGAGCTCTGGCCCCGAGACCTTTAACAAGCCAAAAGGAACTGAGAACGCAGACAGGAGTCTAACTGAGCCTGTAGTTCCTGGAATTCTGCTCTGCGGCGAGTGGTGAGCTTTCCTGGGCAGCTCAGGCCCCGCCCGACTAACAGGAGATGAGAATGGGAAGCGAGGAGGGTGGGTAGAAAAGATGTTTGGCCTGGCAGCTCTCGCAGGCACCACCAGCTCCCCCAAAGTGGCTCCAGTTTTCCTCCAGGAGCTGAGCTGGGAACCTCCCCCACTTGGGTAGGTAGCTGCTAGCCTGCTGTGTCTGGTTGAGCAAGTCTACAGGTCAGGTGCTTTCCCACTCAACATCTAGCTCCCTGCCCGTCTGTCTGAAGTAGGCGACCCAAGCAAAGTGTAGCCTTTCAAAGGTCATCTTTAAAATGTAACTGGGCAGCAGGGCGTGGTGGCACACACCTTTAATCCCAGCCCTCGGGAGGCAGATGGGGAGGCAGATGTGGGAGGATCACCGTGAGTTCGAGGCCACCCTGAGACTACATAGTGAACTCCAGGTCAGCCTGAGCTAGAGTGAGACCCTATCTTGTAAAACCAAAAAATAAAATAAAATAAATGTGACTGGGGATGTGACTCGGTGGTAGAGGACTTGCCTAGCATGCCTAAAACCCCGCGTTTCATTTCTAGAAAGATGAAACAAGAGCATGGTCTTTACCAAGGAAGGGACGTGATTGACTCCAGTCATTTTTACTTTATTATTTTTTGCATGTGCATGGTAGTGTGATATATGTGTGAGTATGTACATACTGTTGTGGCACTAGCCGGCTGTGGTCAGATGTCCCTCTCCACCTGTTTTTCCTTGCCACAATGGTTGTTTTTTTTTAATTTTTTTCATATTTTTAAAAATTAATTTATTAATTTATTATTATTATTTGGCGGGGGGGTTCAAGGTAGGGTCTCACTCTAGCCCAGGCTGACCTGGAATTCACTATGGAGTCTCAGGGTGGCCTCGAACTCACGGCAATCCTCCTACCTCTGCCTCCAGAGTGCTGGGATTAAAGGCGTGCGCCACCACGCCTGGCAAAAATATATTTTTTAAAAGAACTAGAGATGGGTGTGGTGGCACACGCTTTTAATCCCAGCATTCCGAGGGGGGGGGGCGTAGGCATCTGAGGTAGGAAGATTGCTGTGAGTTTGAGGCCAGCCTGGAGATACAGAGTGAGTTCCAGGTCAGCCTGGGCTACAGTGAGAGCCTACTTGAGAAAAACCAAATAAATAAATAGAATTAGTCCTTCCTGAGATTGCAGATAAATCCAGGGATTCCCATGACCTCCCTCCACCTAACATTATTGAAGGTAAAATCTTGCTAGAATAAAAATCGAAAGTAAGCTGGGAGGCTGGAGAAATGATTTAGCAGTTAAGGTGCTTGCCTGCAAAGCCAAGGGACCCAGGTTTGATTCCCAAGGACCCATGTAAACCAGCTGCACATGGTGACACATGCGTCTGGAGTTTGTTTGCAGCAGCTGAAGGCCCTGGCACACCCATTCTCTCTCTCCCCCTATCTGCTTCTCTCTCTCTCTCAATCTCTCAAACAAATAAAATAAAATAAAGTTAAAAAAAAAAAAAAAAGTAAGCCAGGCATGGTGGTGCATGCCTTTAATCCTGGCACTTGGGAGGCAGAGGTAGGAGGACTGTTATGAGTTCAAGGCCAGCCTGGAACTACAGTGTGAGTCCCAGGTCAGCCTGGGCTAGAGTGAGACCCTACCCTAAAAATACACACACACACACACACACACAAATCAAAAGTAGGCTGGGTGTACTGCCAACTCCTAATGCTATGCCACAGTAGTCTGACACACACCTGTCTCCTCTCTAACTTGTGGCCTCCTGTGGGACAGTGGCCGGAGCTCTCATCTCTGAACCAGTGTTGAGTGAATGGAGGAATGAAGTCACACATGTGAATGAACTACAGGCAAGGGTGGGGTGGTACTGGGAGGAGGCAAGATACTGGGCGGCAGACTGGGACGGACGTGTGTGAGTGTGAACATGCTGTGCTTTGTGTGTTAACTGCTCAGAGCAGCTCCTCCCTCTCCTGTCCCTCTCCCTCGCCTTTCACCCCCCTTCCTCTTGTCCCAGGAGCTGCCCTGATCTAAATCCTCAGATAAGGTGGTTCATTCATCCATTCAACAAATATTTATTGAGCACCTGCTGGGACAGGCCCTAGACTCTGCAGAATCCGGGATGAGAACTACACATTCCCTGCCTTCTGGAGCTCCCGGGCCAGTGTTATTAAAAACATAATTACAGCCAGGCGTGGTGGTACACACTCTTAATCCCAGTTCTCAGGAGGCAGAGGAAATGGATGGCTGTGAGTTTGAGGCCACCCTGAGCCCACATAGTGAATTCCAGGTCAGCCTGGGCTAGAGTGAGACCCTACCTCAAAAAACGGGAAAAAAAATTTATATATATATATATGGTTGGGTGTGGTGGTGCACACCTTTAATCCCAGCACTTGGGAGGCAAAAGTAGGAGGATTACCAAGAGTGCAAGGCCAGCCTGAGACTACATAGTGAATTCCAGGTCAGCCTGGGCTAGAGCAAGACTCTACCTTCAAAACAAAACAAAATTACAATATAATTATAAGTGCTGTGACCCGGGAGGTCTCAGAGAGCTGGTATGACTATGCAATTTCTTCTCATCCTACCTGGAAAACTTTAAAGATTAAAGGAGATGCCAGGCATGGTGGCACATACCGTTAATCTCAGCACTCAAGAGGTTGAGGAATGAGGATCACTGTGAGTTCAAGGCCAGCCTGAGACTACATAGTGAATCCAGATCAGCCTGAGCTATAGTGAGACCCTACCTCAGAAAAAACAATAAAAGAAAAAGAAAAATACAAATTAAAGGTGATGATTGAGTTCCCCAGCCACCAGATCATGAGCTGGAAAGCAGCATGTAGGAAGTTGTTTAGGAAGCATTGGGGACCAGCACCAGTCTCAAGAAAGGGTAGACAAAGGTTGGACAGAGCTGGAGATATGGCTTAGAAGTTAAGGCCCTTGCCAGCAAAGCCAAAAGACCCAGGTTCAATTCCCTAGTACCCACATAAGCCAAATGCACGTGATGACACATGCGTCTGGAATTCATTTGCAGTGGCGGGAGGGCCTGGCATGCCCATTCATTCATTCATTCATTCTCTTTCTCTCTCCTTGCAAATAAATAAATAAAATTTTACAAAAAGATGAAGGGAGCGGGGCATGGTGATGCATGCCTTTAATCCTAGCACTTGGGAGGCAGAGGTAGGAGGATTGCCATGAGTTCAAGGACACCCTGAGAATACATAGAGAATTCCAGGTCAGCCTGAGCTATAGTGAGACCCTACCTCAGAAAAACCAATAAAAGAAAAAGAGAAAGAAAAAGGGGGCTGGAGAGATGGCTTAGCAGTTAAGTGCTTGCCTGTGAAGCCTAAGGACCCAGGTTCGAGACTTGATGCCCCAGGACCCACGTAAGACAGATGCACAAGGTGGCACATGCATCTGGAGTTCGTTTGCAGTGGCTGGAGGCCCTGGCGCACCCATTCTCTATCTATATGCCTCTTTTCTCTCTCTCTCTCTCTGTCTGTCACTCTCAAATAAAAAATAAATAAATAAACATATTAGAAAAAGGGTGGGCAGAGGAGAAGTTATATGAGATAGTCTCATTGAAGGCCTCTTTCACCCCCACCACAGAAAGGCTACAGTGACCTTTCAGCAATATGTCATTTGGGCTGAACGGCCTTGGCTTTAATGCCATCATGTGGGTCAGTCACTGGTCACTGGCTGAGATCTTTGTTGAGGCTTTTTTCCTCAGCTAAGGCAATCTCTAAAGAAGGGTGACAGTTGAGATGTCTTTCCGCTGCATTTCTCACAGTCAGGGACTTGGAGGTGTCCTCCCCCCATCAGCCACAGAGCGCTGCCCAGAGCATCCTGGTGGACATTAGATGTAAGGCCGGCTGGGCTCAGGCGCCACACTGGGGACCCCTGACTCGTTGCCTCAGCTGTTTCCCTACACAGAGATGTGGGGTGGCGTGAAGCTCCAGGCCACAGGAACCCGCTCAGCGCTGTCCGGTGCTGGCTCCTCCCTGCCCTTGCTGTTTCCTTCGCTGTTCAGTCTCGGTCATGGCTTTGACGTGCCGTGCTAGGCTTCGCATTGTGTCACTCATATCACAATGCCTCCATGCCCCCTGCAGTCTGTCACTAAATTTTAGGGTTTCCATCCCCACATCCAAACTATCAAAATTCACTTTTACCGTGACCTCAGAGCGCCAAACATTTGTTTTCTCTGTCGTCACCACCTCCATTCTGGTCTAGATCACCTTCATCTCTCTTAACTGCTCACATTTTTTCTTGTTAGTGTGTGTGTGTGTGTGTGTGTGTGTGTGTGTGTGTGTTATATACACGTGTATGTGCCTCTGTGGAGCCCCCAAATGTAGGGGGAGGGAACCTCTCGCATGAGGAGTGGAATGTCAAGTGACCACTCTACCTGGTCTTGTTTTGAGCAAGAGACTCCTTTTACTAATAATTCTGGAGCTTGTAAGGCTCCAGCGATTCTAGGGTTTCTGTTCCCCTGGGGGATTGGGGTTACAGGCGTACTTGGCCATTCCCAGCTGTTTTTCCTGGGGTCTAGAGATTTGGAGCAGCCTCAGGCCCCCTCAAGCCCAAATGCCAGCTCTGCTGGTTAGAAAATATAAGGTGTTAGGCAAGTTTTCAAAACTCACCTTGCCTCAATCTCCTTTGGGGATAATAAAGCCAGACTGATGGCTTACATCCCTATCCCCAGCACGCAGGAGGCTGACACAGGAAGGTCATGAGTTCCAGGCCAGCCTGGGCTACACAGTGAGACTCTGTCTCAAAAAATAAATGGAGGCCTGGAGAGATGGCTTAGTGGTTAAGGCGTTTGTCTGCAAAGCCAAAGGACCCACGTTTGATTCTCCAGGACCCATGTAAGCCAGATGCACAAGGGGCACATGCGTCTGGAGTTCATTTGCAGTGGCTAGAGGCCCTGGCACACCCATTCTCTCTTGCTCGCTCTCTGCTTGCAAATAAATAAATAAAAATTTTAGGGCTGGAGAGATGGCTTAGTGGTTAAGCACTTGCCTGTGAAGCCTAAGGACTCGAATTCCCCAGGACCCATGTTAGCCAGGTGCACAAGGGGGCGCACGCGTCTGGAGTTCGTTTACAGTGGCTGGAGGCCCTGGCATGCCCATTCTCTCTCTCTCTCTCTCTCTCTCTCTCTCTCTCTCTCTGCCTCTTTCTCTCTGTCTACCTCTCAAATAAATAAATAAAAATAAGCAAAAAAAAATTAAAAAAATTTTTAAGTATATATTTTAAGCTAGGCATGTGGTACACGTCTTTAATCCCAGCACTTGGGAGGCAGAGATAGGAGGATCGCAGTGAGTTCAAGGCCCCCCTGAGACTACATAGTGAACTTCAGGTCAGCCTGGGCTAGAGTGAGAACCTACCTCAAAAAAAAAAATTAAATTAAATTAAAAAATATATATATATATAAATTTATTTGTTTGCAAACAGAGAAAGAAGAGAAACAGACAGAGAGATAGAATGGGCATACCAGGGCCTCCAGCCACTGCAAACGAACTCCATATGCATGAGCCCGCTTATGCATCTGGCTTAAATGGGTCCTGGAGAATTGAATCGGGATCCTTTGGCTTTGCAGGCAAACGCCTTAACCTCTAAGCCATCTCTCCAGTGCCCCCCCTTTTTCAATTTGGTTTTTCAAGGTAAGGTCTCGCTCTAGCCCAGGCTGACCTGGAATTCACTATGCAGTGTCAGGGTGGCTTCAAATTCATGGTGATCCTCCTACCTCTGCCTCCCAAGTGTTGAGATTAAAGGTATGCGCCACCAAGCCCAGCTTGGATCTTTTAAAAAACAAAACAAACAAAACAAAAAAAAACAATTTCATACATGTATATAATACAATTTGATCATATTCATTCTCTATTAACTTCTTTTTAAATATTTATTTATTTATTTATCTGCAGGCCAAGAGAGATAGAAGTGAGACAGACAGAATGGGCATGCCAGGGTCTCCAGCCACTGCAAATGAACTCCAGACACATGTGCCCCCTTGTGCATCTGGCTTATGTGGGTCCTGGGGAATTGAACCCAGACCTTCAGACTTTTCAAGCAAGTGCCTTTAATAGCTGAGTGATCTCTCCAGCCCTTCATGTCCTTTTTTGTCCCTCTTCTCACTCCTACTGAACCCTTTCTTCTTAACTAGTCCCACCTCTACTTTGATGTTTGTTTCACAGCCTACTGAGTTTAGTTAGAGGTGCTTACATGAACATGGGTGGGGTTATTTATTGGAATTTACCGGTGGCTATAGCACTGAGGAAAATGTCTATGGCCATACCAGCCTGAATGCACCTGATCTCTGCAGCTAAGCGGAGTTGGGCCTAGTTAGCACTTGGAAGGGAGAAAATGTTCCCCCCTCTTCCAGTACACATTACCTGCCAATAACTCCTCAGGGGCCACCGGGCTCTTTCTGGTGGACCAAGCCCTCTGTACTGCCAACTTGTCTTAACTCTTGCAAATGGGCAGGTTCTGTAGAACCACTATGTCCGTCTCATAGAAGAGCAGATTATAGCTCAGGGGGCTACAGGGGCCAAGGTGGCCTTACAGGGAGTCTTCAGGGATGTCAGAAACACTGGTCTCTACATGGAGATGAGGGGCTCAGGGGCCCAATGTGGCTTGCAGTCCCTCCTCCTTCCGTGTGCCTGGAATCTCTTGGCCCATAGCTGGTCGCTGTGTCTCTTTCCAGCAGTGGCCTGACCTTGTCCACTTGGAGAAAAACAGGAAGCTGGGCTCTGCCAGGAATTGGAACCCAACCTTCCTCAGCTCTGGGTTGGGAGGAGACTGGCATAGTGGGGGTGCTCTCAGGGAAGGACATGGGACAGGGTGTAGGATGTGGGCCTTGCAGGCTAAGGCACTGCAGCCTAAACTTCCCTGAGGGGTTTGATTGCATCGGTTGGACTTGCTCTGACCTGGCCTTGCCAAGCCACTCCAGGGCTAAAACAAGTAAAGTTATGGCTGGGCACCAGGGCCACAACTGATTTTTGATTTAGGGCTGGACAGAAAGCTCAGCGGTTAAAGGAGCTTGCTTGCAAAGCCTGCTGACCAGGGTTTGAGTCCCTACTACCCTTGTAAAGCCAGATGCACAAAGTACCATTTGTAGCAGCAGGATGCCCTGGCATGCCCATTCTCTCTCAAATAAATAAATAAAAACATTAAAAACTAGGGGCTGGAGAGAAGGCTTAGTGGTTAAGCTTGCCTGTGAAGCCTAAGGACCCCAGTTTAAGGCTCGATTCCCCAGGACCCATGTAAGCCAGATGCACAAGGGGGCACATGCGTCTGGAGTTCCTTTGCAGTGGCTGGAGGCCCTGGTGTGCTCATTCTCTCTCTCTCTCTCTCTCTCTCTCTCTCTCTCTCTGTCTCTCTCTCTCTGTCTCTCTCTCTCTCTCTCTCTCTCACACACACACAAACACACACTCAAATAAATAAATAATAATAAACAAAAAAATTTTTAAAAACTGCCAGGCGTGGTGGCACACGTCTTTAATCCCAGCACTCGGGAGGCAGAGGTAGGAGGATCACCTTGAGTTCGAGGCCGCTCTGAGACTACATAACGACTTCCAGGTCAGCCTGAGCTAGAGTGAGACCTTACCTCGAAAAACTAAAAAAACTAAAAAAATAAAATAAAGTGGGGAATGATCAAAGAAAACAGCTGGTATCAATGGTGGCCTCCACAGGCACATACATGCCTTATGCACTTGCATATTCATGCACACCCACACACATACACATATGCACACACACATATACATGTAAAAAGTATATAATAGGACGGGTGAAATGGATCAGCGGTTAAGGAGCTTGCCTGCAAAGCCTAAGGACCTGGGTTCAATTCCTCAGTACCCATGTTAAGCCAGATGCACAAGGTGGCACGTGCATCTGGAGTTTGTTTGCAGTGGCTATTCTCTCTCTCTAATAAATAAATAATTTTTAAAAGTACCTTATGCAAATGTATTGGTATAAAGATGAACTTTTTTCTGATTCTAAAATAAATTACAACTAAATCATTTTGGGGGGCCCTAGACACCATGCCTTCTGGGCCTAATGGATAAGTCAGTTCCATGTGGGATGGTCCTAGTGTTTTGGGGCCCCCTAGAAGCCAAGCAGCAGAGACTAATGCCCAGATTGCACACGGGCATGCTGCTCAGCATCAAGCAGAACTGCACTGGCCTCAGTTTCCTCTTTCTCCTTTTCTGCTTGCTCGAGGTAGGGTCTCACTCAAGCCCAGGCTGGCCTGGAACTCACTCTATAGTCCCAGGCTGGCCTTCAACTCCCAGTGATCCCCCTACCTCAGCCTCCCAAGCGCTGGGATTAAAGACCTGTTCTGCCACACCTGGCTTTCAGTTTCCTCTTTCATAGAGTGGGGGATTTCAACACCTGCCTCCAGGTGCTTTCATGAGATGACCCTGTGAAAAGTGTTTGACCAGGGCCTGGCCTGAGGAAGCCCCCGATGTCTTCAGTACGCAAGCCTTTGGGTCCTAGGTAGGAGTGGGAGATACCCCAGCAGTTTCTGGGTGCCTTGCTTTGAAGTTTGGAAATGGCCTCCAGGGTTCCCACAACCTGTATTTCTACACCGCCTCCCCCCCCCCGTCTGTCCCTCCTGGACAGCCGCCTCAGAGCCAGGCCCAAGGCCACCATGAAGCTAATGAATGGTTTCGGCTGGGTTCACACATCACATTCACACAGACTCCATTGGGTCTCACCACCTTTGAGGAATGTCTTATGGGATTATTCAGCTCATTTTCCCAAGGCTTGTCAAGGTCACATGTCCGGAAAGTACAGAGGAGGGACAAGAGTTCAGATCTGCTTCAAGTGGCCCGCATCTCTAAGGTGTGTATGTGGAGGAAGGTGGTACTTAGCTCTTGTGACAAGGTAAGTGACAAAGACTGGAGTCATCCTAGAAGGGCCCAGGACTGTGCTCAGATGTGTTGACGGGTGATTTAGTCCCTGAGGACCTGGACTTCTGTCTTTGCTCTGCTTGTGGGTGGAGCTCAACCTTCTAAATATTTTTTTAAAATAGTTTGTTTATTTATTTATTTTACACACACACACAGGGAGAGGGAGAGAGAGAGAGAGAATGGGCACACAAGGGCCTGTGAGCCACTTCAAATGTACTAAAGATGCATGAACCACTTTATGCATCTGGCTTTACATGGGTACTGGGGAATTGAACCTGAGTCCTTTGGCTTTACTGGCAAGTGCTAACTGCTAAGCCATCTCTCTAGCCCCAACGTAAATTTTTTAAATAACTTTTTTGTAACAGCAGAACAAGCAAGGGTGCATTTGCAAATTGGTGTGCCAGGGCCTCCAGCCACTTCAATTGAACTCCAGTTGCATGCACCATTTTGTGTGCATGTGTGACCTTGCATCAGCTTGTGCATCTGGCTTACATGGGATCTGGAGAGTTGAACATGGGTCCTTAGGCTTCACAGGCAAGTGGCTTAACTGCCAAGCTGTCTCTCCAGCCCCCAATGTTAATTTTAATTTTTGTTTGTTTGTTTGCTTATTTGTTTTGAGTCAGGGTCTCAGGTAGCTAGTCTCATATTTGCTATAAAGCTGAAGCTGGCCTTGAACCCCTGATCCTCCGACCTTAGCTTCCCAAGTGCTAGGATTACAGGCATGAGCCACCACACCCAGAAAAATTTTTATTTTTGTTTTTTCAAGGTAGGGTCTTTAGTCCAGGCTAATCTAGAATTCACTGTAACCTCAGACTGGCCTTGAACTCAAGATGATCCTCCTACCTCAGCCTCCTGAGTGCAGGGGTTAAAAGTCAAGGCACATGCCTGGCTCACACTCAGAAAATTTTAATTTCTATTGGAAAACAGTTTACCTTTAAATGTATAATGCCACAAAAGTACAAGTATCTCCATGTTACTTATTTTTTCATGTTGGCTCTGATGGAAGAAGAGTTCACAGACCTTGAGTGTTAATTGCTTAAGCACCTGGCTGGAGAGATAGCTCAGTAGCTAAAGTGCTTGTAAATCCTGACAGCCCAGGGTTCAATTCCTCTGTACCCATGTAAAGCCAAATGCACAAGGTGGTACATGTGTCTAGAGTTCATTTGCAGTAGCAGAAGAGCCAGGTGCATCCACACTTCGTCTCTCTCTCTCTCTCTCTCGCTCTCTATCTCTCTCTCTATCCCTAATTATAAGGCTGAACCATGAGCCTGTAAAGAGCACTAGAAAATGAGACCAACTTCCATCTGGCAGTTATGGTTGGGGCTAAGGTTTTAATTTCAGTGAGGTTTCTGATGGAAACCTTCCAGTTTCTCCGGCCAAGTGAGGCCACTTTGCTGTCTCCTGATTTCCTAAGAATCTGAGCTGGGCCTGGGTGGCACATGTGTCTGACTGTGGCTCAGCCTGTCCTTTGCTGGGAGGCTAGCGTTTGGTGGGAGAGCGGGTCACTCCACTGGTAGGTACTAAGACAGACTGAATTCACTTCTGGGGGATGGCAGACTCTTAAGGACTCAGGTCCCATTCTTTTGTTGTTCTACCAGCCACCTCAAGGCACATGCTGCCTTTCCCTCAAAATAAATAAATAAAATAGTTTTTAAAATGAGGTGGGCAGGAATAGATGGTAAGACCCTATTGCTGAAGACTCCACATACTTGGGCTGCAAGGCCACCAAGAAATCCTGCTGGATAACCTCCTCCATGTAGACCAGCTGACAGAAAGCTGGAAGAAGCCATTCTGCATGTAGTTCAATGGGACAGAGAGAAATTACCAGTGAAGATACTCAACAGTGGACACTACAAGCCTTATATTTGGCCAGCCAGGCCAAATGAGCCAACGGGTGCAATAGTGGCACATCTGTCATGGTGGAAATCAGCTACCCTCTAATTGGACTGGAGGCCCGCTCCATGGGAGGGAATACATCCCTGATACTGGAAACCTAAAACGGGTAGTCATGAGCCCTAGGGGTGTAACATCTGTTGCTATCTAGCTAAATGTATATACTATGCTCATCAAACTGCCCAGTAAACACTTCTCTTAATGTTCATACCCTTATATTAATGCTACTGTCACTTTTGGTAGAGAACCTTCTCTTTTCAGATAGCAGTGACCTTGGGATGACTCAGAAGGCATCATGGTGCTGGGAAGAAGTGACAGGAGTGCTCAGCACTGCAATATCTCTATCACACCTTCCAAGGCTCAGGGTCCATTGCGGAAGAGGTGGTGGAAAGAATGTAAGAGCCAAAGGAAGGGTAGGACTCCTTACAACGTGCTCCTCCAGACACAAAATTGCCTGGATATCCATGACCTCACAGTGCCTAACACTACCTACACCACAAGACCATCATAATAGGAGGAAAAGGTGATGACATCAAAATAAAAGAGAGACTGATTGAGAGGGGGAGGGGATATGATGGAGAATGGCGTTTCAAAGGGGAAAGTGGGAGGAGGGAGGGCATTACCATGGGATATTGTTTATAATCATGGAAGTTGTTAATAAAAATAAATAAATAAATGAAAAGCGATAACAAATTAAAAGTTCTAGAAAGTCCTATGACATAAATAAATAAATAAAAATAAGGTGGGGGCTGGAGAGATGGCTCAGAGGTTAAGGCACCTGCCTGCAAAGCCTAACACCTAGAGTTTCATTCCCTAGTAAAGCCAGACAAACCAAGTAACAGCATCTGGAGTTTGTCTGCAGCAGCTGGAGGCCTTGGCATGCCTATTCTTTCTCTGTCTTTCTTCTCTATTTCTCTTTGCTTGCAAATAAAATAAGTAAGAATGGGGTGGAGGCAGAGATCCACTTAGAAGTTGTCCTCTGACCTCCACAGGCACACTGTGGCATATAGGTGCCCCATATACACATATACAAGCATATACACATGCACTAAATAAATAACGGAAATTTAAAAAAACCCAGCCAAAACAAATGCTTCTCTCAGGGATCGGGAAAGAACTCAAGGAGGGAATAAGCAGCAAGGTGAGTGGTGCTTGGCACAGATGAGCACATTACTATTTTGTCACCAAGTATCAGTCTCCCTCAGTGATAAAATGCATCTCAATTTTATTTTTTATTTATTTATTTACTTATTTATTTTGGCTTTTTGAGTTGGGGTCTCACTCTAGCCCAGGCTGACCTGGAATTCACTCTGTAGTCTCAGGGTGGCCTCGAACTCATGGTGATGCTCCTACCTCTGCCTCTCAAGTGCTGGGATTAAAGGTGTGCGCCACCACACCCAGCTAATGCATCTCAATTTTAAAGATACGAAAATGTAAACAGTGTACATCCCTAGAATTGAAGAAATTAAGGGAAATTGATGAAATATTGCATCAAAATCATCACAGTAGGGTCTAGAGATGACTTGGCAGTTAAAGGCACTTGTTTGCCAGCCTGCTGGTCCAGGGTAGGTTCCCCAGTACCCTCATTAAGCCAGGTGCACAAAGTGGCATATGCATCTGGAGTTCATGTGTAGTGGCTAGAGGCCTCGGTGAGCCCAGTCTTCCTTACTTTCTCTCGTCCTCTCTTTCTAAAAAAATATACATTTTATTTTTTTAATTGTTTAAAAATAAATAAATTTTAAAAAATAAAAATAAGAGCTGGAGAGATGGCTTAGCAGTTAAGGCATTTGCCAGCAAAGCCAAAGGACCCAGGTTCAGTTCTCCAGTACCCACATAAAGCCAGATGCACAAGGTGGTGCATGCATCTGGAGTTCATTTGCAGTGGCTAGAGGCCCTGGTGCACTCATTCTCTCTCTCTCTCTCTCTCTCTCAAATAAAATTTTTTTAAAGAAATAAAAAATAAATGCATTTTTTGTGTGCCAGGTACACAGCAAGTCCTTACAAACACTGTATCATTCAACCCTTCCATAACCCTATGAGGGAGGTTACAAAATGAGAGGTCCCAAAAGATTCAGTGACTTGCCCAAGATCACACAGCTTTGTCTGCATCAATGGTGGGCATTCATTCATCACTACAACCATTGTGGCTCCCTCCACCCCTCCAACTTTATTTGATTCAGAAATATTTGAGCCCATGGTTCCCAAACTTGACGGATGTCACCATGGACACTTTAAGGAATACTGAACCCTGGTCTCTACCCTGAGAAGAGTCTGATGCAATTGGTCTGGAGTTGACCTGGCCATAGGATTGGTTGTTTTTTGTTTGTTTGGTTTGGTTTGGTTTTTTTGTTTTGTTTTTCATTTTGTTTTTTTCTTTTTTAAGTGACTCCAAGTGGTTCTAATGTGCAAGCCAAGGGGGAGAACCGCTGCCTACTCCAGGTGTGAGTTTGGCGGCTTCCTAACTTCTCTCCAGTTTCTTCCCATCTGCCTGCAGCTCAGCTGACAGAGCACAGGACTTTGGTTACACTGAAAGGATAAATGACCAAGGACACAGTGGGAAAGGGCTGCATCTCCTGACTCACATGCATTCTCTCTGCCTTCCTCGCAGGCTGGGGAGGACAGCGCCAGGGCTAGTCCTGGGAGTAGGAAGGGAACAGGGAATAGAATATGATGTCTGCACCCCACTATCTTCACCTTGTCTTTCCCATATTGGCTTTGAGAGATAGATAGATAGATAGATAGATAGATAGATAGATAGATAGATATATAGATGGATAGATTAGATAGATAGATAGATAGATAGATAGATGTAGATAGATAGATAGATAGATAGATAGATAGATAGATAGATAGATAGATATTTTTGTACATCTACTTTTACATGGGTACTGGAGAATCGAACTTGGGTCATTAGGCTTTGCAGGCAAGCCATCTCTCCAGCTCTGCTCTGTACATTTATCTGATTTTTTTTTTTTGAGGGAAGCCTAACAGATGGCCTTTTTTTTTTTCATGTGAGAGAGTGAGAGCATGACAGAAAGAAAGAGTCAGAGAGAGAAAAAGAGAGAATTGGCACTCCAGGGCCTCCAGCCACTGCAATCAAACTTCAGACTCATGCACCACCTTGTGCACATGTGCGATCTTGTGTGCTTGTGTCACTTTGTGCCTCTGGCTTATGTGGGACCTGGAGAGTTGAGCCTGTGTTCTTAGGCTTCATAGCCAAGCACCTTGACTGCTAAGCCATCTCCAGCACCCCCCCCCCCTTATTTTAGTGATGGGCGTGGGCACTCTACCACTGAGCTACATCCCCAGATGTGCCCCATGTAAACATGGACAAATCTCCTCTCTCTCACCCTGGACTTCTCCTCCTCTGTAAAATGACATTCCTTTGAGAACTGGGAACGTAATCCCTAAGAACCAGCTTTCTAGCAGCTTCTAGCCTGCACATCCATGGACCTTCCCCAGGGCCCTGCTTTCTGATGTTTGTTTAACACAACCAAATGATTACAAAGCTTAATTCCCAGAAGATACCACTGCATTTGGAGGGTCATGAAGCAACTCACAGTAGATTTACAAGGTGTTGACAAGCGCAGGCCATGGGGACCAGCGTTCCCCTGCAAAGACGACGTTTTCGTGAGCAGCGGGAGGCTTATCTGCAGCCCTGCATTGTCTGAGAGTCAGATCATTTCCTTTCTGAGCAGCCCATCATGGAGCCACAGTAATAACTTTTACACAAGTTCTTTCAAGGGAACTGTGTTCCTGCTTCTATGGTTACCGACTGATTGACAAGGTTTTATAGTTCTTGGAGAAGAGAAGAAATGGAAATTCCAAGGGAGAGAGAGGAGACCTGTGAAGTGTTTTTCATGGGATACAGGAGTGAGCTAGGGTGGTGTCCTGGAATCGGGTGTGGCCAGGAGCTATTCATGGGTAACTAACTACTTGTGACTTTTAGATTTTTTTTTTTTTCCTCCCAAAGTCACTCAAAGGGCTGTCCCAGCTGCAGAACCTAATCAGGCCACCATGATTGCACAAACATCTAGCAAGAGTCCAGTTGTCTCCAACCCAACTGTTTTGAATGTTAGAACTTGGACAGATGAGGTTCAGCTCGGTTGGACACAGAGGAAGGGTATTTGGGAAAGCATAAACTTGTTCCTGGAACTCTTTGGCACTCAGCCTCCTCGCCCACCCCCCACCCCCACTTCAGATTTGGGAACACTTCCAAAGTGAGGCACCAGCGAAAAGACTATTCAGAGCCCCTGGGGAAGCTTCTAGATGCAATCCACCCAACTGCCAGAAATTTGCATCGACCCAGTGTCCTTGTGCCTAACACTGGGTTAGATCCTGGGGACGGAGGTGGGAAGTGAGGAAGGTGTGCCCTTGTGTGTGTTCTCTAAGGGAAACCCAACAGTCCCCGCTACACCAGGGCCTACTTCAGAGGACAGGAAGAAAGACCTGGCCCTCCTCTGGAGGGGCTCACAGGCTGTTTTGGGGGGAGGAGCGGGTGTGACAAACCTTAGGCCTGGTCTGCCAACACTGCCCCACTCAGAGAGATACTGGCACTTGGACCCAGCTATGAGATCATGTGAGTATCTGCTATACTGTTGTGCCCCACTCCTATCCCCCTGGCTGCCTTACAGGCCATCTTTTTTTTTTTTTTTTTTTTTTTTTCATCTTTCAAGGTAGCTGTCTCTAGCCCAGGCTGACCTGGAATTCACTATGGAGTCTCAGGTTGACCTCGAACTCAAGGCGATCCTCCTACCTCTGTACCTCTGCTTCCTGAGTGCTGGGATTAAAGGCGTGCGCCGCCACACCTGGCCCTCACAGGCCCTCTTGTCAACCTAGCCTCCACATAAGATTTTATCTTGACTGTGGGTTTTTGGAATCTCTCCCAGAATCTGGCTCCTGAAGGCAATGCCTAACCCGATAGAGGCCCAGGCAGACTGCTGACTAAGCAAAAGCAACCGAAGGCCAGAGGCAAGTGAAATTCCCCACAGGGGCTGGCGGGGGTGGGGTGCTAAAGGGGTTCCTTAGATCATCCTGAGGCAGAGTTTCCCAAAGTGTGTGCCATGGGACATCAATTCTGGGAGGTGTTTCTTCAAAAATAAAAGAGTTTCAGGGCTAGGGAGATAGCTCAGAAGTTATATGCACTTGTGTGCAAAGCCAGCCAGCCTGCGTCCAATTTCCCACCTATGTAAAGCTGGACAGGCATTTGTTTGATGCAGCAAGAGATCCTGGAGTGCAGGCATGTGTACATACGTGCATACATCATTTAAGGCAAAAATAGATTCAATTTAACATAAAAAATACAAACCTATTATCCTGAATGCTACAAAACAGTACTGGGAAAAATAAAGAAGATCTAAATCAATGGAAAGACATTCCACATTTGTGAATTGGAAGACTTAATATTAAGATGATAACATTCTAAATTTATCTTTAGATTTACTGGAATCCTTATCAAAATCTCTCCATAGGCTTATTTCCAGCTGATTATAAAATTCATGCAGGGGCTGGAGAGATGGCTTAGCAGTTAAGGTGCTTGCCGGTGAGCCAAAGGACCCACATTCAATTCTCCAGAACCCACATAAGCCAGATGCACAAGGTGGTGCATGCATCTGGAGTTTGTTTGCAGCAAACAAGGCCCTGGTGTGCCCATTCTCTGCCTCTCTCTCTCTCTCTCTCTCTCTCTAACAAATAAAAAGTTTTTAAAAAATCTTTAAAAAATAATAAAATTCGTGCAAAAGTTGAAGGGGTTCAGAAGAGCCACACAATATTGAAAAAGAAAAACAAAGTTGGAGGATTCACACTTCCCAATATCAAAATATCCTTCAAAGCTATCACAGCCTAGATAATGTGGCAAAATAGAATATACATATTAATCAACGGATAGAGCTGGAGACAGAAATACTTGCACACTTATGATCAGTTGATTTTTATTTATTTATTTGCAAGGAGAGAGACAATGGGTGTACCAGATGCATGAACCACTTTGTGCATCTGGCTTTATGTGGGTAACAGAAAATCAAACCTGGGTCACTGGGCTTTGCAGGCAAGTGTCTTAACCACTAAGCCAACTCTCCAGACCCATTCAGTTGATTTTTGACATGGACACCAAAACAACTCAATGGAGAAAGAAATTCAACAAATGCTGTTGGAACAAATGAATGTTGTCCACGTACCTCATATTAAATTAAAAAATTAGCCGGGTGTGGTGGCACAATCTTTTTTTGTTTGTTTATTTTTATTTATTTATTTGAGAGCGACAGAGAGAGAAAGAGGGAGAGGTAGAGAGAGAGAGAGAGAATGGGGGCTCCAGGGCTTCTAGACACTACAAACGAACTCCAGATGCGTGCGCCCCCTTGTGCATCTGGCTAACGTGGGTCCTGGAGAATCAAGCCTCAAACCAGGGTCCTTAGGCTTCACAGGCAAGCGCTTAACCACTAAGCCATCTCTCCAGCCCTGGCACAATCTTTTAATCCCTGCTCTTGGGAGGTGTTGCAGTCAGGTTCGCATTGCTGGCAGAAATCACCCAACCAAGAGCAGCTTGTGGGGAAAAAAACCTTTAATTTGGCTTACAGACACGAGGGAAAGCTCCACAAGGGGAAAACAATTGCATGAGCAGAGGGTGGACATCACCTCCTGGCCAACATCAGGTGGACAATAGCAACAGGAGAGTGTGCCAAACACTGGCAAGGTGAAACTGGCTATAACACCTGTGGTGGTTTGATTCAGGTGTCTCCCATAGACTTAGGTGTGCTGAGTGCTAGGTTCCCAGCTGATAGAGATTTGGGAACTAATGCCTCCTGGAGGGAGTGCATTGTTGGAGGTGGGCTTATGAATGTTATAGCCAGTTTCCCCATGCCACTGCATCTGGCTTACCTGGGTACTGAGGAATCAAACCTGGGTCCTTAGGCCTCACAGGCAAGATACTTAACCTCTAAGCCATCTCTTCCAGCCCTGAAGGCACTTTCTTACAAAGCGTCCCCAATTCACATAGGATACAAAGTGGTATGTGCATCTGTGATCCCAACACACCTTTGACAATGGAAGGTGCAGCCAAAAAGATTTAAACCTCCCAAGCCCGGCATGGTGGCGCACACCTTTAATCCCAGCACTCAGGAGGCAGAGGTAAGAGGATTGCCATGAGTTCAAGGCCACCCTGAGACTACATAGTGAATTCCAGGTCAGCCTGGGCTAGAGTGAGACCCTACCTCGAGAAACAAAAAGAAAAAGGAATTTGAACCTCCTACACCAGCTAGACTGGCATTTGTTCGCAGCAGC
This sequence comes from Dipus sagitta, assembly GCA_036346955.1. Classification (NCBI taxonomy): domain Eukaryota; kingdom Metazoa; phylum Chordata; class Mammalia; order Rodentia; family Dipodidae; genus Dipus; species Dipus sagitta. The sequence continues at coordinate 18,411,741 of CM070778.1, forward strand.
AAGAGACCCTGTCTCAAAGAAGGAAGAAGAGCAGACACCTCGTGGTTGTTCTCTGACACCATCAAGAGAATGAAAAGCCTTGGGCTGGAGAGATTTCTCAGTGGTTGGGGCACTTGCAAAGCCTAAGGTTCTGGGTTTGATTCCCCAGGACCCACATAAAGCTGAATGTACAAAGTGGTGCATACATCTGGAGTTCGTTTGCAGCAGTTGGAGGCCCTGGTGCACCCATTCTCTCTGTCAGTCTCTCTTCTCTCTATCTCTCTCTGCTTGCAAATAATGAATTAATTAAAAAGAGAGAATTAAAAAGTCTTGCAATCCCAGTGCTGGGCTGGCAGAGACAGGTGGGTCCCTAGGCCTTGCTAGCCAGTCAGTCTACCTTGTTTGGTAAGTATATTCAATGAGGGACTGTCTCAAAGGGGAAAAGAAGGGGGGGTGAATAGGGGTTGGAGAGATGGCTCAGCAGTTAAGGATCTTGCCTGCAGAGCCTAACAACCTAGGGTTTGATTCCCTAGCTGCACAGGGTGGCACAAGCATCTGGAGTGTGTTTGCAGTGGCTAAAGGCCCTGGCACATCCATTCTCTTCTCTCTCTCTCTCTCTCTCTCTCTCTCTCTTGCTTTCTCTCCCTCTCTCTGCTTGCAAATAAATAAATAAAAATATTTTTAAAGAGATGAATAGTGTTCATGAGAATGACCCTTGAGATTGCCCTCTGGCTTCCACATGCACGCGTGCAGGCATCGTGTTTACTTAGACCCACACACAAGACAAGAGAACTGAAAGGCAATCTATATAAAGAGAAAATGCTTGTAAATCATGTGCATGATATGGGGCCTAGGACTCAGAAAATGTAAAGAGCTCTTATAACTCAACAAAAAGGCACTATAGTGCTGAGACGAAGTGACAGAGGAGTGCTCAGCACTGAAACATCTCAATCACATCTTCCGAGGCTCAGGGTCCATTGTGGAAGAGGTGGCAGGAAGAATGTAAGAGCCAAAGGAAGGGTAGCACTCCTTACAACGCACTCTTCCAGACACAAAATAGCCTGGACATCCATGACCTTGCAGTGCATGGCACTACCTACACAAGACCCTCGCAATAGGAAGAAAAGATGACATCATCAAAATAAAAGACAGACTGATTGAGAGGGGGAGGGGATATGATGGAGAGTGGAATTGCCAAGAGGAAAGTGAGGGTGGGGAGGGAATTATCATGGTTTATTGGCTATAATTATGGGAGTTATCAATTAAAAAATATTTTAAAAAGAAGGCAATCATTAGCCGGGCGTGGTGGCGCAGGCCTTTAATCCCAGCACTCGGGAGGCAGAGGTAGGAGGATTGCCGTGAGTTCGAGGCCACCCTGAGACTCCATAGTGAATTCCAGGTCAGCCTGGGCTAGAGTGAGACCCTACCTCGAAAAACCAAAAAAAAAAAAAAGAAGAAGAAGAAGAAGGCAATCAGCCCAATTTAAAGCTGAATAAAGCACCAGGCATGATGACACACACCTTTAATCCCAGCACTTTAGAGGCAGAGGTAGGCGGGTTGCTGTGAGTTTGAGGTCCGTATGCGTCCGGGCTCCCCCCGACAAGTATGGGCTATAGAGTGAGTTCCAGGTCAGCCTATGCTAGAGTGAAACCCTACCTTGGGGGAAAAAAAAATGAATAAAGGATCTGAATAGACATTTCCCCAAATAAGATATGTAAGTGGCATGTGAAAAAACACTCAACACCATTCGTTCTCAAGGAAATGCAAATCAACAGTAATGAGATATGTGGTGGTTTGAATCAGGGATTTCCCATAAACTCAGATGTTCTGAATGCCAGGTCCCCAGCTGATGGCGATTTGACAGGTGGAACCTTGATGGAGGAGGCGTGTTGTTGGGGGTGGGCTTATGGGTGTTTGGCACACTCTTCTGCTACTGTTGTCTACCTGATATTGACCAGGAGGTGATATCCAGCCTCAGCTCATGCCACATTTTCCCCTGCCATCGTGGAGTTTCCCCTCGCATCTGTAAGCCAAAATAAACCTTTTCCTCCCACAAGCTGCTTTTGGTCAGGGGCTTTCTGACAGCCGTGCGAATGTAACTGCAACAAGATACCACTTCACACACACTGTGATAGCTGTGGCAACAAATCACAGCCAGGGCTGGAGAGAGGGCTTAGTGGTGAAGGTGCTTGTCTGCCAAGCCTAAGAACCTACATTCAGATCTCCAGGTCCCACGTAGCCAGATGCAGCAATGCACGTTTGCAATGTCACACATGCGCCACGAGGGGGCACATGCATCTGAAGTTCATTGACAATGGCTGAGAGGCCCTGGCATGCCCATTCTCTCTCTCTCTCTGCTGTGCCTCTTTCTCCCTCTCTCAAAAATAATAAAATAGCCAGGTGTGGTAGCGCATGCCTTTAATCCCAGCACTCAGGAGGCAGAGATAAGAGGATCGCCGTGAGTTCAAGGCCACCCTGCAACTCCATAGTGAATTCCAGGTCAGCCTGGGCTAGAGTGAGACTCTACCTCAAAAAAACAAAAAACAAACAAAAAAATAATAATAATAATAAAATAAGCCAGGCGTGGTGACACACGCCTTTAATCCCAGCACTGGGAGGCAGAAGTAGGAGGATCGCCGTGAGTTCGAGGCCAACCTAAGACTACATAGTGAATTTCAGGTCAGCCTGGGCTAGAATGAAACCCTGCCTCAAAATAATAATAATAATAATAATAATAATAATAATAATGGCTGGAGAAATGGTTTAGCAGTTAAGGCGCTTGCCTGCAAAGCCAAAGGACCCCAGTTCGATTCCCCAGGACCCATGTAAACCAGATGCACAAGGTGGCACATGCATCTGGAGTTCATTTGCAGTGGCTACAGTCTCTGAAGCACCCATTCTCGCCCTTTCAAATAAATAAAAAGTTAAAAAATATTTAAGCTGGGCGTGGTGGTGCACACCTTTAATCCCAGCACTTGGGAGGCAGAGGTAGGAGGATTGCTGTGAGTTCAAGACCACCCTGAGACTACATAGTGAATTCCAGGTCAGCCTGAGCTAGAGTGACACCTTACTTCGAAAAAAAATTTTTTTAATGTTAAAAACAACTCTTAAAATATAATAAAATAAGACAGGCATGGTGGTGCACGCCTTTAACCCCAGCACTTGGGAGGCAAAAGTAGGAGGATTGCCATGAGTTCGAGGCCACCCTGAGACTACATATAAACAAATTACAGCAGATGATAACAACCATTTGGTGAACCCCATGGTGGGAATACAGAGTGGGGCGGCAGCTTTGGGAAACAAACTAGTGATTACTCTAAAAGTTAAACATAGAGTTATCATATACTCCCACAATCCCATTCAAAAACTCACATATAGGGCTGGAGAGATGGCTCAGCAGTTAAAGGCACTTGCTTGCAAAGCTTGATGGCATGGGTTCAATTCCCCAGTACTCAGGGCCTCCACATGTACCGCCTTGTGCATCTGGCTTGCATGAGTTCTGAGGAATTGAACCTGGATCCTTAGGCTTGGCAGACAAACACCTTAACCACTAAGCCATCTCTCCAGCCCTAAACTCACATATAAATCAAAACTGATACACGGATATTCACATGACAGTCAAAGAAGTGGGAACCATCCAAATGTCTAGCAACTGATGAATGGATAAATAAAAGCAGTATGTCCATACAATGGAATCTTATGCGGCAGTAAATGGTGGGCCTTGGAAACATTACGCTAAGCGAAAGAAGCCAAATGAGAGCTGGAGAGGTGGCTTAGTGGCTAAGCGCTTGACTGTGAAGCCTAAGGACCCCAGTTCAAGGTTCGATTCCCCAGGATCCACGTAAGCCAGATGCACATGGTGGCACATGCATCTGGAGTTCCTTTGCAGTGGCTGGAGGCCCTGATGTGCCCATTCTTTTTCTCTCTCTCTCTCTCTCTCTCTCCCTCCTTCTCTGTCTGCCCCTCTCAAATAAATAAATAAAAATAAAAAAAGAGGGGGGCTGGAAAGATGGCTTAGGGGTTAAGACATTTGCCAGAAAAGCCAAAGGACCCAGGTTCAATTCCCCAGTACCCACATAAGCCAGATGCACAAGGTGGCACATTTGTCTGGAGTTTGTTTGCAATGGCTAGAGGCCCAGGCGTGCCCATTTCTCTCTCTCTCAAATAAATAAATAAAAATATTTTTAAAAAAAACACAAGAGAGAAAAGAAGCCCAGAGATAGAATCCAGCTGCATCCCTGCCCAAGAGAGTTAGTGAGTCAACACAAGCAGTAAATCAAACACAAACATTGGCCACAGCCTCTTAGTTCCTCTTTGTGCTTTCCCTTGCTTTGCCCAACCTACCCGGGACCACATTTATGGACAGGGCAAAGGAACCCTGCTGCTAACCAGGCGGGTGCCTGGGCTGGTCCTCTGTTTGCTGTGTCAATACTTCTTGGTTGATTTTCTTTCCTTTCCTTTTTTTTTTTTTTTTAAGTTTAAAGAAAACTTTAATAATTCCCTGAGTTTATTTTGTGCAAACCAAATTTTAGTTTCATATATATATATATATATATTTACTTTGTTTTTCGAGGTAGGGTCTTGCTTCAGGCTGACCTGGAATTCACTGTATACTCTCAGTCTGGTCTCAGCTCACAGCAACCCTCCTACCTCTGTCTTTGGAGTGCTGGGATTAAAGGTGTGCACCACCATGCCTGGCAATTAATTGATTTTTAAAATTTTTTTTAAATATATTTTATTTATTTGAGAGAGAGAAAAAGAGGTAGAGAAAGAGTGAGAATGGACTCACCAGGGCCTCCAGCCACGGAAAATAAACTCCAGATGCATGCACCTCCTTGTGCATCTGGCTTACGTGGGTCCTAGGGGATCAAACCAGGGTCCTTTGGCTTTGCAGGCAAGTGCCTTAACCACTAAGCCATCTCTCCAGCCCGGGTTTCTCTGTGTTCTACTAGCACATGATTTCCCAACCATGGTTACTTCCTGGGACAAGGTGGCTGCTGAAGTGAGTTGAAGCGTGAGTAGGAAAGGAGGCAGAGGGAGCGGAGAAATGGCGCATTAGTTGGATGTTCGTATGGAATCAAGAAGAGGGTTTTTGAAAGATGAAAGGTGGTAGAGGCCCGTGAAACATCTACAAGCACCAGTCTCAGAGACGACAGGGACTTATCTGACTGTCACAAGGAGAGAACATGGTACAGAGGAAGGGGTAGGGAAGTGGTTACATTCCTGAGGGAATGCCTCTCTCTCTCTCTCTCTCATTTACTATTATTATTATTATTATTTCGTTTTGTTTGAGGCAGAATCTTACTCTAGTCCAGGCTGACCTGGAACTCACAATATAGTCCAGGCTAACCTCAAATCTGTGGTTGATGCTCCTGTCTCAGTCTCCCAAATCACCTCTGGGTTATATCCTCTTTCTTCTCTCCCTCCCTCTCTTCCTAAGCACTTACTGAGCACCTACTGTATGCCACGCACTGCTCTCAAGGCTGAGTTCCAACCGTGACTAGACTGTTCATGATGCACACATTCTACTGGGGGGACAGAGTCAACAAAAAGCTGGTCAATGCTATAGAGAAAAGTGACACAGGCAAGAAGACAGGGTGTTTGGTGGAACAGAAGAAGGGAAGACGGAGTGTTGAGAGGGAGGAGTATGGGGGGGACAGCATTAGAGTGCTCTCTATACTCAGAGCACAGCGCTGTGAGAGAGCGAGAGCCCCAGAACTGGAGGGGAGGGGGTGTCTGAATGCAAGATGCCTGAAACCAAGATACCAGTGGTGGGCTGGAGACATGGCTTAGCAGTTAAGGCGCATGCCTGCAAAGCCTGAGGACCCGGATTCTATTCTCCAGGTCCCACACGTTAGCCAGATGCACAAGGGGGCGCACGTGTCTGGAGTTCGTTTGCAGTGGCTGGAGGGCCTGGCGCGCCCATTCTCTCTCTCTCTCTCTCTCTCTCCTTCTCTCTGTCTCTAATAAATAAATAAAAATAAATTTTTTTAAAAAAAGATACCAATGGTGGGACAAGGTCTGGAGTGTACAGTGTGAGTGGATTGGAATTCACTTTGAGTTGCGGTGGAGGAAAAGACCTTGGGGGGTGAGGAAGTCAAATAACTGAGGAGCTAGGCTATTGCAGGCTGCCCATGTGAGGTGAGGGGACGAATGCAGACCGGAGGTGGTGGAGTGGAAACCGTCCTGGAGCCAAAGCCCGCCATGAACCGGAGCGCTGGTCGGGAGGCAGGTGGAGCGCTGAGGTGTCGCTTATTCTGGGGCTGTACGCTTCAAAGCAGTTAGAGTTCTTGAGGGAGGAGGGAAGAGAAATGACTTGGAGGCCAATGGGGACCAAGAGAGCAGCTTCCCACTCCCGCCTCTTGGCTTCAAGGTGCTCTGGAATATGAGCTCTGGAGGAGAAGGGCTCTGGGGAAACTTGGTTTCCATTAAGGTCAGGAGGTGAGAGGAAATTTTTAGAAAATGATAAGAGTGCAGCAGAGGGCTGGAGGGATGGCTTAGCGGTTAAGGCTTTTGCCTGCAAAGCCAAAGGACCCAGGTTCGATTCCCCAGGACCCATGTTAGCCAGCTGCACAGTGGCTGGAGGCCCCAGCACACTCATTCGCTATCTCCCTCCCTCCCTCTTTCTCTGTCAAATAAATAAATAAATAAAAATAAAATATCTTATGAGGGGTTGGACAGCATGGCAACGATATCTGCATAATGATGGGTCGACAGCGTCTTCTTTTGTGAACAAGACGTGGAGCTGAGGGGCTCAATGGTCTGTCCGGGAGAAAGAGAATGGTTCAAACTGTGCCGCCAAAATTTGCGTGTTTTGCCTTCTATGTAATTCACTCAATGATGAAAAGTTTCAAACATTCAAAAAATTGAAATGATACAGTGAGCAGTCATATGCCTACCACTTAGGTGCTCCATTAACACTGTGCTGTAATTGCTTAATCACATATCTACACATCTCCCTCTCCCTCCCTCCTTCCCTTCCTTCCTCCTTTCCTTTCATCTTTTGCTTTTTAAACTGCTTCAAAGAAAGTCACAGATATCAGTTAATTTTACTCCTAAGCATTTCAGGCCATACACACAGACATACATACATACATACGTAATTAACTGGAGCTTAATATCTCTGCGTGGAACTGGGGATCAAACCCAGGATGCCACACATCCTAACCAAGCACCCCTACCTTTGAACCACACCTCAGTTCTAGCTATGGATCTTTTTTTCTTTTACTGTTTTTAAAAAATATTTTATTTTTATTCATTTATTTGAGAGAAAGAAAGAAAGAGGCAGAGAGAGAGAGAGAGAGAGAGAGATGAAGGGATGGAGGGATGGAGGGAGGGAGAGAGAGAAAGAGAGAGCGAGAGAGAAGGAGAGAATGGGCACACCAGGGCCTCCAGTTGCTGCAAACAAACTCCAGATGCATACACCACCTTGTGCATCTGGCTTACGTGGGTTTTGGGAAATCAAACCTGGGTCCTTTGGCTTTGCAGGCGAGCGCCTTAACGGCTAAACCAGCTCTCCAACCCCTTTTACTTTTCTTGCGTGTGTGTTTGTGTGTGTGGATTGTGTCTGTGTGCAGATGCACATGCCCTGGGCTCAAGTTGCGGAGGGCCGAGGAGAACCTCAGGTTCCCTTCTCCATCACTCATCTATTTCTCTGAAATGGGGTCTCGCCCTCAGCCCAGAGCTGCCACTTTTTTTTTTCTTTTCTTTTTTCAATGATTCTCCAGACTTTTTCCCCTTCCAGTGGGACTGGGATTACAGGCATGCATAACCACACCCAGATTTTTTTTTTTTTTTTTCGAGGTAAGGTTTCACTCTAGCCCAGGCTGACCTGGAATTCACTACGTAGTCTCAGGGTGGCCTCGAACTCACCGCGATCCTCCTACCTGTGCCTCCCGAGTGCTGGGCTTAAAGGCATGAGCCACCACGCCCGGCCACACCCAGATTTTTATTTATTTATTTATTTTTATTTTATTTTATTTATTTTTTTTTTGAGGTAGGGTCTCACTCCGGCCCAGGCTGACCTGGAATTCACTAAGAAGTCTCAGGCACACCCAGATTTTGAGAAGAGTGCTGGGCTGTCTCAGACCCTCCCAGGCCCTCCTGTTTCAGCTGCACTCTTAACTGCCGGGCCATCTCCTCAGCCCCATCACTTGCTCGTTTTTAAGGTAAAAACGACATACAGGAAATGCACAGATATTATTTATACTTTAGGCGAGTTTTGACACATACGTACCTGTGGAACTGAAATTCCTATCAAGCTAGATAACGTTACCACCACCCTAGAAAGTCCCTCCATTCCACTTCTCAGTTGTTCTAAGGTTTGGTACTCTAAAATAGTTTCGCCAGTTTTGGGACTTCATACAAATTGAATTGTGTTATAAACGTTCTCCATGTCTGCCACCCTCCACTCACCATCGCAGGACACTCCCTCCTGATACTGCATGTGCTGGTGGTTAATCTCTCTTTATTTCTCAGTCATATTCCATTATAATGAGATCATGTCAGGAGAAATTTTCATTTATCTGTTGATAGTCACTGGGGCTGCTTTTAGTGTGAGTAACGAAGCTGTGAACATCCTTTTATGAATTTTTCTGTGGACATATGGTTTCATTTCTCTTAGGTAAATCCTTAAAAGTAGAATTGCTGGGTTACATAAAGTTTTAGCTGTATGAGAAATTACCAGACTTTTCTCCAGTTTATATTCTTTCCGACAATGCACTAGAATTCCAATTGTTCCACTTCCATGTCAACATTTGATACTGTCAGTCTTCAATTTTAGCTATGGTTGTGGGTGCATGTTGGTGTTTCTCTGCAGTTTTATTTTTGTTTGTTTGTTTTGTTTTGTTTTTGTGTGTTTTCGAGGTAGGGTTTCACTCTAGCTCAGGCTGACCTGGAATTTACTATGTAGTCTCAGAGTGGCCTCGAACTCACAGCGTTCCTCCTACCTCTGCCTTCCGGGTGCTGGGATTAAATTCACTGCGGTTTGGTATTTCTCTAATGACTGATGGTGCTGAACACTTTAAAAAATCATATACTTTATTTATTTATGAGAGAGAGCGCAAGGGAGAGAGAAAGCACACAAAGGCCTCCAGCCACTGCAGACAAACTCCAGACCCATGCACCGCTGTTTGCATCTGGCTTTGTGTGGGTGCTAGGGAATCGAACTGCAGCCATCAGGCTTTGCAAGAAAGCGCTTCTTGGCAGCACTGTGGTAGCATTTGAGTCATCCCAGAGGTCACCACCATCTGAAAAGAGAAGCTTCTCTAACCAAAAGTGAGAGTAGCATTAATATATGGGTATGGACATTCAGAAAAGTGCTGGGAACAATATATACATTTAGCCAGACAGCAACAGGCATTACTCCCCGAGGAGATCATGACCTCCCCAGCATGAGGCTTTTGACTAGGTCTTCAGTACCAGGCGTGTGTTCCCTCCCATGGAGCAGGGCTCCAGTCCAATTAGAGTGGATGGTTTTCTGAATGCTAGGTTCCCAGCTGATGGAGATTTGGGAATTAGCACCTCCTGGAGGGAGTGTATTGTTAGGGGTGGGCTTATGGGTGTTATAGTCAGTTTCCCCTTGCCAGTGTTTGGCACACTCTCCTGTTCCTATTGTCCACCTGATGTTGGCCAGGGGGTGATGTCCACCCTCTGCTCATGCCATTATTTTCCCCTGCCATCGTGGACCTTCCCCTCAAGTCTGTAAGCCAAAATAAAACTCTTTTGCCCCCCACAAGCTGCTCTTGATTGGGTGATTTCTTTTTTTTTTTCTTTCTTTTTTTTTTTTTTGTTATTTTATTTATTTGAGAGCAACAGACAGAGAGAGAAAGAGGCAGAGAGAGAGAGAGAGAGAATGGGCACTCCAGGGCCTCCAGCCACTGCAGATGAACTCCAGATGTGTGCAGCCCCTTGTGCATCTGGCTAACGTGGGTCCTGGGGAATCGAGCCTAGAACTGGGGTCCTTAGGCTTCACAGGCAAGCGCTTAACCTGCTAAGCCATCTCTCCAGCCCGGTTGGGTGATTTCTACTAGCAATGCAAACCTGACTCCAATACCCCATAATAGACATGCCACCAGTTGGCACTTTTGGCCTGGCTGGCCAGTCTTAAGGCTTGCAATGTCCACTGCTGTTAACTTCTGTTGATGACTTCTCTCTCTCCCATAGGGCTGCATGCAGCATAGCTTTTTCCAGCTTTCTGTCAGCTGGTCCACAGGGAGGAGGTTTTCAGCCTCAGCTCCAGCTTGATTTCTCAGTGACCTTGCAGCTCACGCATGTGGAGTCTTCAGCAATAGGGTCTTACCATCTAGTTCTGGTGGGTAACCAAGAGCATTGGCAATGGTTTCTAATGTTTTGGGGGCACCAGGGACCTCTCTGGCCAACAACTCACTGGAAGGTCTCCTATCTCTGACACTGAAATATTTCTAGTAACAATCTATGGCTTCTGGGTAAGCCATTATCTGAAAAAGTAGGTTTCTATATGGCTTATTCATAACATCTTAAATTTTGATTAACCTTCCTTCCACCCTTCCTTTACTCAATCCCTTCCCTTGACCTCACTTAGGCCATTCCACCCCTAGTAATTTGTTCCCATATTTACATATATACAATACCATCCCCTTATCCCCTTAAGCCCTTCCCGCTCTACCCTGATTTATAGCCCCTGTCTAGCTTCCTGCCCTCTACTACTGACTTTCACTACAACTCACATACAAATCTAAACATTTGTAGCTAGGATCCACATATGAGAGACAACATGTGGTGTTTGACTTTCTAGGCCTGGGTTATCTCATTTAGTATAATCCTTTCCAGATCCATCCATCTCTGTGCAAATTTCATAATTTTATTTTTCTTTACCATTGAATAGGATTCCATTGTATAAATGTACCATATCTTCATTGTAAAAAATTAAAAAAAAAAAAAGCTGGATGTGGTGACACACACCTTTAATCCTAGCACTCGGGAGGCAGAGGTAGGAGGATTGCTGTGAGTTTGTGGCCACCCTGAGACTACATAGTGAATTTCAGGTCACCCTGCACTAGAGCAAGACACTACTTCAAAAAAAAAAATCAAAAAATAAAATAAAGGGTTGGAGAGATGGCTCAGCTGTTAAGGTGCTTGCCTACAAAGCCTAATGACCAGGGTTTGATTCCCCAGTACCCACATAAAGCCAGATGCACAAAGAGGCTCAGGCATCTGGAGTTTGTTTGCAGCGGCTGGAGGTCCTGGTGCATCCATTCTCTCTGTCTGTATCTCTTCTCTCTCTCTGTCTCTCTGCTTGCAAATAAATACTTTTTAATTAAAAAAATTAAAAAAAATTAGCTGGGCATGGTGGTGCATGCCTTTAATCCCAGCACTCAGGAGGCAGAGATAGGAGGATTGTGGTAAATTCAAGGCACCTTAAAACTACACAGTGAAGTCCAGATCAGCCTGAGCTAGAGTGAGACTCTACCTTGAAAAACCAAACAATAATAATAATAATTAATAAATAAATAAATAATTATGAATGGGAGATGGAAGTTAGGCATGGTGGTGCACACCTTTAATCCCCGCACTCAGGAGGCAGAGGTAGGAGGACCGCCATGAGTTCAAGGCCACTTTGAGACTACATAGTGAATTCCAGGTCAGCCGGAGCTAGAGTGAGACCCTTACCTCCCTTGAGAAAAGAAGAAGAAGAAGAAGAATGGGGAGATGATTCCGTGGTTAAAGGTGCTTGCTTGCAAAACTTGACATCCCAGTTTGATTCCCCAGCACCCACATAAAACTGGACACAAAGTAGAACATGCATCTAATGTTTGCTTACAGTGGCAAGAGACCCTGGTGCACTCATTCTCTTTCCTTCTCTCTCTCTCTCTCTGCTTACAAATAAATGGAAAATATGTATATTTTTTAAATATTTTATTTATTATTTGAGAGAGACAGAGGGAGAAAAAGAGAATGGATGCACCAGGGCCTCCAGCCACTGCAAACGAACTCAGAGACGCATGCGCCCCCTTGTGCACCTGGCTTATGTGGGTCCTGGGGAATCGAGCTGGTGTCCTTAGGCTTTGTAGGCAGCACCTTAACTGCTAAGCCATTTCCCCTGCCTTGAACAAGATGGAAGGTGAAGACCAACACCTAAGGTTTCCTCTGACCTCCACACGTGTGCCTGCACTCACACACATGATCCTATCATAGGCAGCAGAGCTAAGCACCAAAACACTGACAGAAGGGACAGTCCAGTCAGGAATGAAGCTGTAACAGGGGAAGTGACACTTGCAGGCAGTTGTAGAAGGTTTGAGAAGACGGAAGGCCGGGTGGATGGCAGTGAGGAGCGCTGACTCTCCACCCCCTGCCTCAGGGGTGTCCTTCATCATTCCCCAGGGAGGGGAAGACAATGGGCAATGCGAAGGGCTTTGGGAACGTGCCCCTCTTCCCAGATGTCTCTGTGCCACCTCACCCAACCAGCTCTCAGAGGGAGCCTGCAGCCACCATGGCCTCTGAGCGCGATCCTCTGTGGCAGGTGAACTGGCCTTGCTGTACAGGTGGTACATTCGGCCCTCTTTGAAGTCTCGTGGCTTTTGTCCTTGGCTGGCTGTGCCTACAGAGGGGACACGGAGGCTGAGCCCCCTGGGCTTGTCAAACTCCAACTGTCACAGCCCAGTTCCTGGCTGCCTCTTAGCTCTCACTCCTGACTGCCACCAGCCCCCTTTCTTCATGGTGACACAATCAGTTATAGAGTCAGCTGTCCACATCTCTCAAAGTGGCCAAAACTTCCAGCTCATGTGCTGAGGAGATTCTCAAGAAAACAGAAAATAGGACAAGCCCAAGCCCCACCCAGCCTGAGAACTGTCCCCATCTCACTGGGAAGGGTGCGTGTGGGGATAGAGGGGAGGGAGACAAGACAACTTTTCCGTCATTAGGCAAAAGGAAGGGGGACAGGGCCAAGAGGATCTCCTTCTCTCTGTCCCCTCACAGTGTTCCCAAAACCCCATCAAAGAACACACATGAGTTAAGATCATGCTAGTTGCTATAACTAGTAAACCCACAAATATGCATTGTCTGTTTCTCATTCCTTACCAGTTCACAGTGGGCGTTCATTCATGGTTGTGGTATTTCTCTTTCATACAGTGACTTTGAGACAAGGATTTTCCTATTTTGAGGCTCTAAGTTCACCTAGTCTGACTATCCTCTTCTGTTTCTTGGTTTGGTTTTTCGAGGTAGGGTCTCACTCTAGCCCAGGCTGACCTGGAATTCTCTCTGTATTCTCAGGCTGGCCTTGAACTCATGGTGATCCTCCTACCTCTGCCTCCCGAGTGCTGGGATTAAAGGTGCATGCCACCACGCGAGACTGACTGTCCTCTTTTATACTAAGCTTTATGGAAGAGTAAAGAGACTTTGGTGAAAGACGTGACCACTTCATAAAAGCTTGGCCCAGAAGTGACACATTATTTCAGCTCACACTCCATTGGTAAGAACCTGTCACAGGGCCAAAGAGGCCTGACCTCACAACTGTTTCCCAGTGACAAACGGACACCAGAAAGGGGAGGTTTTGCTGTCCCTGCCATCAAGCCTTCTCATCCGTCTGGTGGCCTTGCTCTGTACACTGTAGGGGGCTGTTTGGCTGTGAGGGCTTGTCTCCCACTCAGTCACCACCCCGAATTCTCCATGCCTTCTCTGTCTCTGATGGAGCTCAGGCTACCCTCCAGCCCCCTCCACCGCCCCCAGCCACCCAGAGGCTGCCTTCCCCCAAGAAGCTTTTTGGGGAACTCGATATCCACACCAAAGGTGTCTATTTTTAAAATATATATATATATATTTATTTATTCATTTGCAAGGAGGGAAAATGCAAGAGAGAGAGAGAGTATGGGTGTTCTGGGGTATCTTGCCACTGTAAACATGTTCCACTTTGTACATCTGGCTTTATGTGTGTACTGGGGAATTGAACTCGGGCCATCAGGCTTTGCAAGCAAGCAAGCACTTGAACCATCTCTTCAGCCCGAAGGTGTCCATTAAAACACACACACACAGACACAGACACATTTTTATTTACTGATTTTCAAGCAGGGAGAGAGAGAGAGTAAATGAATGGGTATGCCAGGGCCCCTTGCCATTGCAAACGAACTTCAGATGCTTGTGCCACTTTGTGCCTCTGGCTTTACGTGGATACTGGGGAATTAAATCCAGACTGGCAGGCTTTGCATGCAAGTGAGCTATCGCCTCAGCCCCCAAAGGTGTCCATTCCTTAGGTAATCCATTGTACGTAAGTGAGTGGGTGCAATGTTTAGGGGCACAGTAGTCCCCTCTCTCGCTTGCTCCCTTATGGCTGTGATTCCTTCAACCAAAGACCAAGGCTCTCTCCCCGTTCACACTGAGTCTATGGGGGATGTGCCCTGGGAGGAGGGGGCAGATGTGCTTACTCACCAAGGTCCTTTTAAAGGGGAGGGAAGGAGGGCGAGAATCCCAGACAGAAATAGAGAAGGGAGTTGGCTATCTAAAGGAGATTCCTCATGCTGTCTTCCAGACACAAAGTGACCATGACATTCATGACCTCATAGTGGGGGATATGACCTACACAAGACCTGCATAATAGGAGAGAACAAAAAAAAAATGACATTAAAATAAAAGAAGCCAGGCATGGTGGCGTAGGCCTTTAATCCTAGCACTTGGGAGGCAGAGGTAGGTGGATCACCATGAGTTCGAGGCCACCCTGAGACTACATAGTGAATTTTAGGTCAGCCTGGGCTAGAGCAAGACCCTAACTTGAAAAACCACAATAAAATAAAATATTTTAAAAAGTTAAAGACAGCCGGGCAAGGTGGTACATGGCTTTAATCCCAACACTCAGGAGACAGAAGTAGGAGGGTTGCCTTGAGTTCCAGGCCAGCCTGAAACTACATAGTGAATTCCAGGTCAACCTGGGCTAGAATAAGACCCAAACAAAAAACAAAGTTAAAAACAGAGATTGCTTGTGCTCTTTGCCCCCCTTCCCTCTCCTCCTCTACGTTTCCATTCCCCTTCTCTTTTCTCTCCCCTCCTCTCCCCTTTCTTTTCCTCCCTTCTTCTTTCATCTCCTCTTCCCCCTTCTCCCTTCTCTTCCCTTTTCTCTTTCTCCTTCTCATCTCTCGTCTCCCCCTCCTCTTTCTGTGGATCGAAGCTGGGGCTTTATGGGAGGTATGATTCTCTGCCACCGAGCCACACCCTCAGGTCGCAGCTATGTATTTTCAGTCCTCAGTTTGGGGAAAGTGGGTGTTGTGAGCTTGGGACCAAGCTCAAAGTTTCCCATGTGCCTCTGTCTCCTTTTCTGCAAGGACACCAGCATAGTAGAGGTACTAAGTGCCCTTGGTGACCATGTCCACCTCCACACTTCCTGACCTTCTGTTGCAGTTAGGTTCACATTGCTGGTAGAAATGACCTGACCAAGAGCAGCTTGTGGGGAAAAAAAGGGGGGGGTTATTTTGGCTTACAGACTCAAGGGGAAGCTTCATGATGGCAGGGGAAAACGATGGCGGACATCACCCCCTGGCCAACATCAAGTGTCCTCAACTGATGAGTGGATAATGAAGATGTGGCACATTTACATAATGGAGTTCTACTCAGCTGTAAAAAAAAAAAATGAAATTATGCAATTTGCAGGAAAATGAATGGATCTGGAAAGGATTATACTAAGTGAGGTAACCCAGGCCCAGAAAATCAAACATTACATGTTCTCTCTCATATGTGGATCCTAGCTACAAATGATTGGACTTCTGTGTAAGTAGGAAGAAAACTCAGTAGCAGAGACCAGTAAGCTAGAAAGGGAGGGAGGGGGGACTTAGTAGGTTAGTATTGTATATATGTAAGTAGAAGAACAGATTAATGAGGGTGAAAAGGCCTAAGTGAGGTCAGGGGAAGACATTGAGTAAAGGAAAGGTGGAGGGAGGGGCTAATCAAAATCTAAGAGGATATAAATAAGTCGTATGGAAACCTACTCTCCTGGACAATGGAACACTCAGGAGCCACAGATTTTTACTAGAAAATTTTCAGTGCCAGGGATGGGATACCTTCTAGTGAGCTGTTGGCCACGGAGGTTCCTGATGCCCCCAAAACATTACAGGCCATTGTCAATGCCCTTGGTTTCTCACCAGGAATAGATGGTAAGACTCTATTGCTGAAGACTCCACATTCTTGGGCTATAAGGCTCACTGAGAAATCCTGCTGGAGCTGAGCTGAAAACCTCCTCCATGTAGACCAGCTGACAGAAAGCTAGAAGAAGCCATTCTGCATGCAGTTCAATGGGAGAGAGAGAAATCACGATTGAAGATACTCAACAGTGGACACTGCAAGCTTTATATTTGGCCAGCCAGGCCAAATGAGCCAACAGGTGCAATAGTGGCACGTCTACTATGGGGGAACCAACTGCCCTCTAATTTGAATGGAGGCCCACTCCATGGGAGGGAATATATCCCTGGTACTGAAGACTTAAAACAGGAGTAGTCCTGAGGTGTGTAGTCATAGGGGTGTAATGTCTGTAAATGTATATACTATGCTCACCAAACTGCCCAGTAAGCACTTCTCTTAATGTTCATACCCTTATATTAATACTACTCTCACTTTTGGTTAGAGAAGCTTCTTTTTTCAGATGGCAGTGACGTTGGGATGACTCAGAAGGCATCATGGTGCTAAGAAGAAGTGACAGGAGTGTTCAGCCCTGCAATATCTCTATCACACTTTCCAAGGCTCAGGTTCTATTGCAGAAGAGGTGGCAGAAAGAATGTAAGAGCCAAAGGAAGGGTAGGACTCCTTACAACGTGCTCCCCCCAGACGCAAAATGGCCTGGATATCCATGACCTCACAGTGCCTGACACTACATACACAAGGCCATCATAATAGGAGGAAAAGATGATGACATCAAAATAAAAGACAGACTGATTGAGAGGAGGAGGGGATATGATGGAGAGTGGAGTTTCAAAGGGGAAAATGGGGGGAGGGAGGGAATTACCATGGGATATTGTTTACAATTATGGAAGTTGTCAATAAAGAATAAATTAATTTTTTAACAAAAGGCCCTGAGGAGAGATGGCTTAGCATTTAAGGCATTTGCCTGCAAAGCCAAAGGATCCCAGTTCGATTCTCCAGAACCCACATAAGCCAGATGCACAAGAGCGCATATGCATCTGGAGTTCCTTTGCAGTGGCTGGAGACCCTGGCAAACCCATTCTCTCTCTCTCTCCCTCTCCCTCTTTCTCTCTCTCAAATAAATAAATAAAATATATTTTTTAAAAAAGACCCTGAGTTTGATCTCCAGCAACACACACATAGAACACATGAACTTAACCAGATAACCCAGTAATTTGATTTATAGGTACCTACCCAAGAGAAATTCAAACATATACCTACACAAGAACTAAAACATGAAAGCCAGGTGTGGTGGCACACACCTTTAATCCTAGCACTTGGGAGGCAGAGGTACGAGGATCACATGAGTTCAAAGCTACCCTGAGACTACATAGTGAATTCCAGGTCAGTCTGGGCTAGAGAGTGAGACACTACCTTGAAACCCCCCCCCCACAAAAAAAAAGAAGAAGAAAAAGAAGAACTTAAATATGAATGTTCATAGTCGTATCATTAATCATGATAAATCTGTAACTATCCACATGTCCATCAACTAGTGAATAAATAAAATATAAATTCCCAAACAAGGAAATACCACTCAACAAGGAACAGATAACTCAAACATACAACAACTTTGATCAGTTGGGAAGCATGTCAGTGAAAGTCGGATACAAAACACCGAGTGCATGATTCCATTTATATGAAATTTCCAGAAAAGGCAATTTCACAAGGCAAATTCACAGACACAGCACACCAATGGTCAGTTGGAGCTGGGATGGAAGTGAAGAGTAATGGGCCCAAAGGAACTTTATGGGACAATGGAAATTTCTAAAACTGGATTGTAGCAATAGTTACATAACTCTATAAATTTGCTAAAAATTATTGAACAGTACCTTTACAATGGATAAATTCACTCTCAACTGAGATATTTTTGAAAAAAAAAATGAGGAAGCTAGTTGGGCATTGGTTTAGAAAGGTCTCCAAGATGGGCTAGGGAGATTGCTCAGTGTTAAGGATACTTGCTTGCAAAGCCTACTGGTCCCAGTTCAATTCTCCAGCACCCATGTAAAGCCAGATACAAAGTGGCATATACATCTGGAATTCATTTGCAGTGGCAAGAGACTCTGCTGTATCCAATCCACACACACACACACACATGCTCACATGTACAAATAAATAAAATTTAAAAAGTAAAGAAAGAAAAATCACCATACAGTGCATGCAACCCTATGCATTTTTATTTTTTATTGTGTGTGTATGTGATATATGTGTGTGTGTGTGTTTATATGTATGTATATGTGAGTGTATACATGAGGAGGCCAGAGGTTAATGTCACATGTTTTCCTCACTCACTCTCCCACCTTATTTATTTATTTATTTATTTATTTATTTATTTTGTCTTTTTCCAGGTAGGGCCACTCTCTAGCCCAGGGTGACTTGGAACTTACTCTGTAGTCCCAGGCTGACCTTGAATGCTGGGATTAAAGGCATGCACCACTGTGCTCAGTTTTTTTTTTTTTAATTAATTAATTAATTCCTAGGAGAGAGAGACTAGGCAAGACAAGGTCTCCAGCCATTGCAAACAAACTCCAGATGCTTGTGCAACTGGCTTTACATAGGTACTGGGGAATCATTAGTCTTTGCAAGCTGCTGAGACATCTCTGCAGTCCCTGCTTTTTTTAGTTTTATTTATTTATTTATTTATTTAGCAGAGAAAGAGGGAGAGAAAGAGAGAATGGGCACACCAGGGCCTCCAGCCACTGCAAACGAACTCCAGACGTGTGCGCCCCTTTGTGCATCTGGCTAAAGTGGGTCCTGGGGAATCAAACCTGGGTGCTTTGGCTTCACAGGCAAATGCCTTAACTGCTAAGCCATCCCTCCAGCCACCAAAATGAATTTCAGGTCAGCCTGGGCTACAGTGAGAAAAAAAAAAAAAAAAAAAAACACCTTAAAAGGACGAATAAGTAGAAATGAAATAGTGCTATTTCTTCCCGCTGTCGTTTTGGAGGCGTCTGCGGAGAGCTTGACCTCGGGGCGGGGTGTTCCGCAGGCCGCTCTGCAGCCGCCCGGGTCCCCCGCTGCGCCCGCAGGGGTCCCGCTGAGTCAGGCGGCCGCCCTGGACCCGCCGCGGGCGGTGACTCAGGGCGCGGGCAGCCCGGGAACGCCACGTCCCGGGCCCCCAGCCGCCGCTTTTCCTCTCGGGAAACTCCTTAGACGCCTTCACTTCCAACCAGCCAGGCGACCTCCTCCCAGGCCGCCCGCCCACCCGCCAGGAAGGCAGGGACGCCCGGAACCCACGCGCCCTTCTCCCCATCCGGAGTCCATAAGCGCCTGGAGTGAATGTAGAGTGACGGGTCTTTTGTTTTGTTTTGGTTTTCTTTCTTTCTTTCTTTCTTTTTTCAAGGTAGAGTTTCACTCTAGCCCAGGCTGGCCTGGAACTCACGCCGATCCTCCTACCTCTGCCTCCCGAGTGCTGGGATTAAAGGCGAGCGCCACCACGCCCAGCTTGTTTTGGTTTTCGAAGTAGGGTCTCACTCTAGCCCAGGCCGACATGGAATTCACTATGGAGTCTCAGGCTGGCCTCGAACTCACGCCGATCCTCCTTCCTCTGCCTCCTGGGTGCCGGGATCAAAGGCGTGCGCCACCACGTGGACCCGGCACCCTGCCGAATCCCGACCGGAACAAACCCGCCGATGAGAATGCTGGGAAGGTTTGCTGTCAAAGTGGACAGACGCTTGATGACAGAGGGGCAGCCAGGCCTTGGGGGTGGTATGAAACGTACATTATGGGGGAAATGTTGGTAACATCAGGCTGTGGCCACCTTGCCCTTCAGTCTTTCAGGGCCCATGAAATTCCCCACCCCTCACCCTCCCCCATTTTTTTTTTTCCTTTGGGACAGGATCTGCTTTGTAGCCCAGGCTGAAAACGTCTACACTGCCTGGACAGTTGGCTATGTTTAATTGAGAGTCTGATTTATTTTCTTTGATCTCCATTAGTGGGTTAGCTTAGTAATAAATATGTAGAAAGTTTCTGGAGAAAGCAAAATATTAACTGAGAACGGTGAATTTTTATTTGCCAAGCCTAGCAACTTTAGCCTGCCATGAAGTTAATCCATAATATATATTAGCTGGTTTATTTATAATAAATATTGAGGGGAGGGATTGTGGGTATAGGTCAGTGGTAGAACATGTGCTGAGCATGCTTGGAGGACTGAGTTGAGTCCCCAGGACTACTAATAACAGCAGTAATAGTAATGTTGAAGGGAGCCGGGTGTGGTGGCGCACGCCTTTAATTGCAGCACTTAGTGACTTCCAGGTCAGCCTGAGCTAGAGTGAGCCCCTACCTTGAAAAACCAAAATAATAATAATAATATTGAAGATTTTTTTTTTAAAGCATTTCTTTAAGCTGGGCATGGGGACGCACGCCTTTAATCCCAGCACTGGGGAGGCAGAGGTAGGAGGATTGCTGTGAGTTTGAGGCCACCCTGAGACTCCATAGTGAATTCCAGGTCAGCCTGGGCTAGAGTGAGTCCCTACCTGGAAAAACCAAAAGAAAAAATTTATTTATTTGAGAGAGAGAGAGAGAAAGAAGCAAACAGAAAAAGAGTGAATATGGGTCGCCAGGGCCCCCTGACACTGCAAAGGAACTCCAGGCCCATGTGCCACTTTGTGCATCTGGCTTTCCATGGCTACTAGAGAATCGAACCCAGGCCCTCTGTGTAAACAGCGCCTTTAATTGCTGACCCATCCCTCCAGCACTAGAAGGCATTTTGTCTTACTATTTTTATGTATCTAAACCTTCCTCACTACATTTTAAAAGTGCTTCAAGCCGGGAGTGGTGACACATGCCTTTAATCCCTGCACTGGGGAGGCAGAGGCAAGAAGATCACTATGAGTTTCGAGGCCAGCCTGAGACTACAGAGTGAATGCCAGGTCAGCTTGGGCTAGAATGAGATCTTACCTTGAAAAAAAAAAAAAAAAAGAGTGAGGTTGAGAGATGACTCAGCAGTTAAGGTGCTTGCCTGAAAAACCCAAAGACCCCAGTTTGATTCCCTAATACCCACACAATGCTAGATCGCAAAATGGCACAAGTATCTAGAGTTTGTTTGCAGTGCCTAGAAGCCCTGGTGTACCCATTTTCTCTCTCTCTCTCTTTTCCTCTTTCTCTCTCTGTCAAACAAACAAATAAAAAATATATTTTTTAAAAAAAGAAGCCAGAGCCAGGCGTGGTGGCGCACGCTTTTAATCCCAGCACTCGGGAAGCAGAGGTAGGAGGATCACTGTGAGTTTGAGGCCACCCTGAGACTCCATAGTGAATTCAGGTCAGCCTGAGCTAGATAGAGTGAGACCCTACCTCGAAAAACCAAAAAAAAAAAAAAAAAAAAAAGAAGCCAGGCGTGGTGGCGCACGCCTTTAATCCCAGCACTCAGGAGGCAGAGGTAGGAGCATCAACATGAGTTCAAGGCCACCCTGAGACTACATAGTGAATTCCAGGGCAGCCTGAACTAGAATGAAACCCTACCTCGAAAAAAAAAAAAGAAAAAAAAAAGTACTTCAAGACATTTATCCATCCTTTCCCTATTATTTGCTGGCATAGGCACTCCCTATAGGCAAATCATAGTTCTGAGCTTTGGGGACACAGCAGTAAACCAGACATGGTGCCTGCCTTCATTAGAACTTCCAGTTTGGAGAGAAAGATGAATATTAAATTCCCACAGGAATTAATTACCTTTGGGACAGTCTCCAAGAAGCCCCAGCTGCAATGATAGTGTATGATGGGCCCCATCCTGCTCCAAGGGGCTTGGTTTGTCCTTTATCATTTCCTCCCTCACACTGCTACCCTTAGGGTCCTCTGCCAGGTGGGTGCCAGACAATGGTACTGAGAGAGAAGGCTTGGCATGGGTGTGCTGACCCTAGGAAGGAAGAGCACTGTCCAGGGATGCCCTCAGCAGTGGTACCATCCACTCTCTGCCAGTCTCCTCAGGATGCAGCCGGCTGGGAAGGGGCGGGTGGAACTGAACAGAGACCAAGCCTGACAGTAATGGGGGGTTGGGTCTGGGTGACCCTCCAACCTTCAGGCTCTGGGTAGGGGCTGTGGGAAGTGGCTCAGGGTAAAGAATGTCTTGATGATGTCAGGGTGGGACAGACCATAAGGACCAGCCCACCTGACATTTGATGGATGAGGAAACAGCGCTGGAGAGAGAAGTAACATCTGAAGGTCACGCACATCTTTCTAGATCTTTCCTGGTGGCGCTACCATCAAAACCCAGGCTAACTCCCCGCTGAGTCCCCACTCCTCTACTCAGGAAGAGCTAAAGGAGAAGGGCCTGGGAGCGCCTGGCCCTGCCCCCACCCAGGGAATCCCCACTAAGGGTCAGTGGGGAGCCCATGGCCTCCTCTCTCCCACATCCCCCAGGCAGGTTTCACTGTGTTTCGGGCACTCACTGCTTCAGAACAGGGGAGCTACTGGCAGGCAACCTCAAACAACAAATGAGAAAGTGAGCCCTGAGGGAGTTTCACTTCCCAGAGACATGGGTGGCCACAAGCCTGGCTTCCCCCAAGCTCCCTCCTCAGCTCGCTGCCAAAGCCCAGCTGGGGCTGGAGAGGTGGCTCAGTGGATGAAGTATTTGCTGCACAAACATGAATACTGCGTTTGGGTCCTTATCCCCAGACCCACATAAAAGCTGGAACTTGGGCTGGAGAGATGGCTCAGCAGTTAAGGCACTTGCCTGCATAACCTAAGGACCGGGGTTTGATTCCCCAGGACCCACATAAAGCCAGATGCACAAGGTGGCACGTGTATCTGGAGTTAGTTTGCAGTGGCTAGAGGCCCTGGAGTGCCCATCCTCTCTCTCTATCTCTTTCTCAAGTAAGTTAATTAATTAAATATATTTTTTTAATACAGGGTCCTTTATAGGTGTGACTTTCTCTTGAAAAAAAAAAAAAAAGGCTGGAATTTGTAGAGGACTTCTGTAATCCCAAGGCACTCAAGATGGGAAGGGAGGAGACAGAAGAATTTCCCAGAAGCTCCTGGGCTAGCTAGCCCGGCTAACAGAGCTGTGAACGTCGAGAGAGGTCGGTAACAAGGTGGACCGCGAGGACAGAAGCGTGAGACGTTGTCCTCTGATCTCCGCACGTGTGCTGCGTCACACTGTCCCTCATACACACAAACACACACACAGCAAAAGAGCACATCTGTCTCTTTCCTTCTTGTTGGCTCCCTATAGGCAAAGTACCCCCAGCATGCTCACCCCAGCTTCCAGAACCCCCTGCCTGCCATGGGTTTCCGACCCTCTGTATGCCCAGCTAGGATGCCCAGAACAAACGGCTACACTTCACCTGCTAGGGATTCCAAACCACATCCACCGCCTCAGCAAAGACTTCCTCTATCTTTCCTGGCAGCCCAGATCATGTGAGGTCCCGGAGCCCAAGGTGTAGACTCTGTCATCAGACTTCCTAAGGTTAACTTCTGTTTTTGAGATTGTTTTTTGTTCTTTTCCGAGGTAGGGTCTCACTCTGGCCCAGGCTGACCTGGAATTCACTATGTACTCTCAGGGTGGCCTTGAACTCATGGCAACCTTCCTACCTCTGCCTTCTGAGTGCTGGGATTAAAGGTGTGTGCCACCAGGCCAGACCCAAGAGATTTTTTTTTTTTTTTAAGAGAGAGACAGAGAATTGGCCCACCAGGGCCTCAGCCACTGTAATCAAATTCCAAACGCTTGTGCCACCTAGTGGGCACGTGCAACCTTGCGCTTGCCTCACCTTTGTGCGTCTGGCTTACGTGGGAAGTGGACAGTCAAACATGGGTCCTTAGGCTTCGCAGGCAAGCGCCTTAACCGCTAAGCCATCTCTGCAGCCGCAAAGGTTATCTTCTAATGTTATCTCTCTGACCCACGTTTGGAAGCTCTAACACTTGCTCACAAATTCTTTGGCCCTCCTTCCAGGGAGAGGTGGCATCCACGTCACCTGTCCTGGAAGCTGAGTTGACCTTGTAGAGAATGGCGACAACGAACTATGGCAGAAGCAATGCTGGGTGACTTCTGAGGCTCTCTTCAACTTTGTCACAGAGCAACAGATGAGCCAGTTGCTAAGGACACTGGGAACTCCTTGGTCACTAAATTATGGAGCCTCAACTTGACCCATACTTGGCTTGCAGACTGAGAAACTCAGTGTTGTCAGGACCTCTGGAGATGAGTGTGCTCAGAGGTTAACGTGCACCCCCTGAGCTGAGAGGTGGTGGCTTTGGGGGACCATAGCTCTTAAGCGTATCCTCGGTCCCTTTGCTCAAGGGCGGGTGCTGAGGAGGGTGCTGGGAGGGACCAGTGGGTTGGGCTCTCTGATTACATTACTCTCTCAGTTACATTTCCTTTAATTCTTTGTTTATTATCTGGCTCATTCCCCAGCACAGAGTGAGCTCTGAGCTCGCTGAGCGCAGCGGCATTTGTCTGTTGTAAGCGGCTGCGTGCTAAACACCTCCAAGTGTGCCTATCGCACATCACACTGTAGGTGCTCAGCAAACACTCACTGAGTGGTGAGGGGATGGGCGGGTGGGTGGATGCACGCATGCATGAGCGGGTGGGTGGATGGACGGACAGTAGGCCATATCAGCTGCACACCAGGGATCAACTGTTCTACCTCAGACAAGTAGAGCTTCTGCCAAGGATGGTCTCAGGTCAGCTCAGCTCCTTCACCAGGTCTCCCTGTAGACTTCCTTACAGCCCCTTGTGGGGGAATTGGGATTCCCAGGGGGTCCTCACACCTAATGGCCCTGTTGAGGTGTCCCAGCAACCCTTTCCAGATGACGCATTTCAGGGCCAGGAAGTGGGGGTCAGGGTCCTTCTTTACAGCTTTTAAGGTGTTCCCCTTCTTCCTCCTTGCCCTTCTTTTTACTTTACTATTCTTATTTTTGCAATGCTAGGGATGGAACACAGGGCCTTGCTGATACTAAAAAAGTGCTTTACCACTGAGCTATATCTCAGCTCTTTTAAAAAATTATTTTTTAATATTTTTTATTTTTATTTATTTATTTACTTAAGAGAGAGACAATGGGTGTGGCAGGGCCTCTAGGCCCTGCAAACGAACTCTAGACGCATGCGCCACCACGTGCATCTGGCTTACCTGGGCACTGGGAAAGTGAACCTGGGTCCATAGGCTCGGCAGACAACCGCCTTAACTGCTAAACCATCTCTCCAGCCCCCACCAAAAAAGCATTTTTAGGGCTGGAGAGATGGCTTAGTGATTAAGGCATTTGCCTGTGAAGCCTAAGGACCCAGGTTCGATTCCCCAATACCCAGGTAAGCCAGATGCACGTGGTGACGCATGCGTCTGGAGTTCATTTGCAGTGGCTACAGGCCCTGCCACGCCCATTCTCTCTCTCTCTCTCTCAAATAAATATATATTTTTAAATTCTTTTTAAATTTCGAAACAGGACTTCACTAGCATAGACTGGCCTCAAACTCATAATTGTCCTACCTCAACCTCTTGAAGGCTGGGATTATAGACGTGCACCACCTCTCCCACCAGCCCTTCGCTCTTCTGAACACACCACAGCCACTTATGTCCAGCCAATGGCCTCCACCACCACCCAGCCACATCTCCTCAGGACAGGGGCTAGGGCTTTTGGCTCCTAGCTCACTGCCTGGTGTCGAGCCCAACCTCACTCCTGGTGACTCCAGCACCCACATCCTGTTAGTGTAAGCTCCAGACAAGACTTTCTCCAGCCCTTGCAGCTGTCTGTTCCCAGAGCTACAACTTGGATCTTGACCTCACTGCTAACAGAACCTTCTTGACTTTCCAGCCTGGCCTCACCTCACCTCTGGTCCTCCCAGCTCGCTTTCTCTGGAGCAGGCTCCTTCTAGGGTCTGCTGTCACCCACTTTCTTCCCTCCTCTCCCACCTTGGAGTCTATAATCCAACGTTTTTTGTTGCTTGCTGTTGTTTTTGTTTTGTTTTTGTTTTTCAAGGTAGGGTCTCACTCTAGTCCAGGCTGACCTGGAATTCATTATGTAGTCTCAGGGTGGCCTCGAACTCGCGGTGATCCTCCTACCTCTGCCTCCTGAGTGCTGGGATTAAAGGCGTGCGCCACCACGCCCGGCTAGTGCAACATTTTTAAAAATTCTTGCAGCAAGCCTAACCCTTACTCGCTACTCACTGGGTCATCGTTGCCTAGCAAAGGCTTTCTGGCTGAAGCGAGCTGCCTGGTCTGCCTCCCCCGGGGAACTGGGAAAGGGCTGAGCTCATCCCCAGTGGTCTGGGCGCTGCCTGAGAACCCTGGTTTCTCAGCATGGACACTCACAGAGCACACTGGAAGTAGAGAGTGAAGGGAAAAAGGGGATGTGGGAAGGATTCAGAAGTGCCTGGCTGGACCAGCAGTGTGGTGATGCCATATTCTGGAAAGGTGGGGAGAAATACGTTGAGATGAGAAACAAAGGCTCCCACTGTTCTGAAAGTTCATCCTCTGCATAGTCTTGGGCTAGTGCTGACCCTTCCATCTCCGCTGCTTCTCACTGGGCCCAGTAGGTCTTGCTGAAATGTCAGTTACAGGTGGCTGCGGGTGTAGCTCACTGGCAGCCCACTTGCTTAGCATGCAAGAGATCACATGAACAGCGTCACATACACCCATGCACACACATACAAACAAGTCAGCTCACCCTTGTTAAATCTTTCTTTTGTAAAGATTTTTTTTTATTTTTTTATGAGACAGAGAGAGAGAGAGAGAATGGGCGCACCAGGGCCGCCAGCCACTGCAAACGAACTTCAGACACGTGTGCCGCCATGTGCATCTGGCTTACATGGGACCTGGAGAATTGAACCTGGGTACTTAGGCTTTGCAAGCATGCGTCTTAACTGCTAAGCCATCTCCCCAGCCCCAACCTTTGTTAAATCTTTCAATGGAGTTGGGGAGATGGCTCAGTGGGAAAGTGCTTGTGTGCATGCCTGAGGACCTGGGGTCAGAACCTCAGAACTCATGCTACATACCACAGGTAGTGTACACACCTGTAATGCCAGCACTGGGGCTCGCTGGGTAGCTAGTGTTGCCTGATCAGTGAGTTCCATGCTCAGCAAGAGACACTGTCTCAAAAAATAAGGTAGAGCCGAGCATAGTGGAGCACGCCTTTAATCCCAGCACTCGGGAGGCAGAGGTAGGAGGATCGCCGTGAGTTCGAGGCCACCCTGAGACTATGTAGTGAATTCCAGGTCAGCCTGAGCTACAGCGAGACCCTACCTCAAAAAAAAAAAGAAAAAAAAAAAGAATCAGGTGGAGAATGAGTGAGGAAGATGCTAACATCAACCTCTGACCTCCACATGTATTTGCACACGCACAAACACGCATTTGCACATACATGTGGGCCCCACAGGCACACCACATATACACATATAAAAACAAACAAATAAACATAAACGACCTTTCAGTGGATTCATACCTCGCCATAGGATGAATCCAAACGTCTGCAAACCTTTCCCAGCCTGACTTCCGGCTTCCTCTTTTGCCTTGCTCCTTTCATTCCCCAGCTGGTCCCAATCCAACATCCTAATTCTCCAGAGACTCCAGTCACCTTCCTGATGTTCCTCCGGATTCCAGGTGTGGTCCCACCCTTGGCAGTCCCCGTGAACAAACGTTGCCTGTTGTGTCCCTTCTGGGTTTGGTGCTTCTCAAATGCCACTTTGGGAGAGCCTTCCCTTCCAGTCCCCCCAGTCACTCCCCGCCACGCCCCCCAGTTTCTTCTGTTATCACAGAACTGGCCATTCCTCTGGCTGCCTTTTCGGTTTGTTTATGAGTTATCGCTCCCCTAGGCCCCTGGTGGGGGGATTTTCTTCTTCTGGCTCCCTGTCATAACCCTCCTGGCACATGCTAAGTACCCAGGATGTATTAGTATTATTTTTTTTAAGTAAGGGTTGCATCATGTATGTATATGATCTAATTGTATATGTAGTTTTTTTTCTTTTTTCTTGTTCATTTTTATTTAGTTATTTATTTATTTGAGAGCGACAGAGAGAGAAAGAGGCAGACAGAAAGAGAGAGAGAGAGAGAGAGGGAGAAAATGGGTATGCCAGGGCCTCCAGCCACTGCAAACAAACTCCAGACGCATCCGCCCCCTTGTGCATCTGGCTTACATGAGTCCTGGGTAATTAAGCCTCGAACTGGGGTCTTTAGGCTTCACAGGCAAGCGCTTAACCGCTAAGCCATCTCTCCTGCCCACCAGTATATATTACTAAACACATGAAAACATGGGTTGATGGATGCTATCTCCAGAGCTGCCATGAGGGTGAGGTGTGGCACTGATGAGCAATCCCTCTGGAAACGGATCATGCTGCACATGATAGGAGGGTTTTGTTTTTTTTTTTCTTTGTTTGTTTGTTTGTTTGTTTTGTTTTTCAAGGTAGGGTCTCACTCTAGCCCAGGCTGACCTTGGAATTCACTATGTAGTCTCAGAGTGGCCTCGAACTCATGGCGATCCTCCCACCTCTGCCCTCTGAGTGCTGGGATTAAAGGTGTGCGCCACCACGCCCAGCAAGATAGGAGTTTTTGCTCCAGGATCCCACTTGGCACGTAGTAGGTCTTCAGTAAGTGCCGATGCACGTAACCGTGTTACCAGAGGATGCAGGGTGTGAAGCACCGGGACCAGCGAGGGTCTCCCAACAGGAATGTGGTGGGAGAGGAAAGAGCTCCGACCGCTGCCCGCGTCTCCGCAGCCGTCTTGCCCCGCGCTCTGCCTGCCCGCTGCTTGCCCGGCGTGCGCAGGGCCCTGGGTTCAACCTCCAGCACCGTAAAACAACAAAAACCAGTGGGACGGGGCACCTGGACAGCCCCAGAACACTAACCCTCCTCAGGAAGCCTTTCCTGAAGCTGCTGGGGATCACCTGTGTCTCCCACCGACCCCACGGCCCCTGAGCGCACACAGCAGCTGCGTGGGATGTCTGTCTCCACCCGGGAAGGCTGGGATTCTGGGTTCTCCTGGCGCGTGGTCTTCACGGGTCCTGGGCCTTGAAGTAGTCCACATGGGGAGAAAAGGTGCCGCATGCTGGGGATGTGCCTGTCTGTCTGAGGAGAGCATGGGGCACAGGAAGTGGGAGGAAAAGACACTCAGTGCCTCACAGGTGTACGGAGGGCAGCATGGGCTTCAAAGGGCTCGTATGGCACTTTGCTTACTAAGAGACTATGACGCGATTTGCCAAACTCCAAAGGGAGTCATGGTCCTGGTCACCTATGAAGTCACCTCAGCCTAAGTCACCTCTCCCCTCTCCCCTGCCGAGGACTTGAGAATGCTTAAAACAGTGTTCCTTTCCTGGCACCAAGTGACTGGCTTAGGGGCTTTGTTGGGCTACCAAGACGTTAAAGTGGAAGGTGGAGGCACTGCTATCGGTGACCTATCCATATAGGGAGGTAAAGGGAACTGGGATGACTTGGGGACATCCCTAACCTTTGAGGCTGACATCATCGTGATAACCACTCACCCGCAATACATCTCGTGGTGCCAGTTCTCTGTAGAGACAGATGGACGCCTGTGTGACCAGGGTTCTCCTGAGCGTGCAAGAGGAACCAGGCCCCACCCCTTGCCCTGCCCCCACCCCAGCTGCAGACACTTACAGCATTGGAAGAGCTATCGCTCTCTTTTTCTTTTCTTTTTTG
The DNA here is from genome assembly GCA_036346955.1 of Dipus sagitta. Taxonomy (NCBI): domain Eukaryota; kingdom Metazoa; phylum Chordata; class Mammalia; order Rodentia; family Dipodidae; genus Dipus; species Dipus sagitta. Next base: position 18,441,419 of record CM070778.1, read on the forward strand.
TTTTGTTTTGTTTTTCTTTTTCTTTCTTTTTTTTTTTTTATTTGAGAGTGACAGACAGAGAGAGAAAGAGGCAGATAGAGAGAGGGAGAGAGAATGGGCGCGCCAGGGCCTCCAGCCACTGCAAACGAATTCCAGACGCGTGCGCCCCCCTGTGCATCTGGCTAACGTGGGTCCTGGGGAGTCGAGCCTCGAACCGGGGTCCTTAGGCTTCACAGGCAAGCGCTTAACCACTAAGCCATCTCTCCAGCCCTTGTTTTGTTTTTCAAGGTAGGGTCTCACTCAAGCCCAGGCTGACCTGGAATTCACTATGCAGTCTCAGGGTGGCCTCGAACTCATGGCGATCCTCCTACCTCTGCCTCCCGAGTGCTGAGATTAAAGGCACACACCACTCTTTTCATTCCACAGCAGGTACGTCTCAAGACCCTGCTCCTAGGGAGGTACAACAGGACACGCCCATCATCTTAACACTCTGGTGGCAGAGAAAGGAGGACTGCAGCAAGTTCAAGGTCAACCTGGTCCACAGAGTAAATTCCAGGTCAGACAGGGCTATGTCGTGAGACTTCATCTTAAACAAAATAAGGCAAAAATAAAACATCCCCCAAAACACAAATCTGTACTCCTAACCACCAAGCTGAACTGCTTCCATAGTTCCAGGTAGCACCTAGAAAGCCAAACAATCTGGATCTGATCCCAGGGTGCAAGGCTCTCCAAATGGGTGCTTGCCAAGGGCTCTATGCCTGCAAGACACCTATCAGAGCCCTAACTTCTAGTTACTTTCTTTTTGTTTTATTTTGTTTGTTTGTTTGTTTGTTTGACAGAGAAAGAGGGAGAGAGAAACAATGGGTGCACCAGGGCCTCCAGCCACGCCACTACAAACGAAATCCAGACGCGTGCGCCCCCTTGTGCACCTGGCTAACATGGCTCCTGGGGAATTGAACCTGGGTCCTTTGGCTTTGCAGGCAAACATCTTAACCGCTAAGCCATCTCTCTCCAGCCCTCTTTTTCTGTTTTTATTATTTATTTGGGAGAGAGAGAGAGAGGTAGAGAAAGAAAGAAAATGGGCATGCCAGGGAGTCTAACCACTGCAAACGAACTCCAGGACCCACGTAAGCCAGATGTACAAGGGGGTGCGCATGCATCTGGAGTTCGTCTGCAGTGGCTGGAGGCCCTGGTGCGCCCATTCTCTCTCTCTCTCCCTCCCTCCCTCTCTCAAATAAAAACAATTATTTATGTGTTTACTTATTTGGTGTGTGGTGTGAGCGAGTGCCATGGCACCTGCAGAGCAGAAGAGAACTTCTGGCAGGTCCACGCCTTCCACCTCGTTTAAGACAGGGCTCTTGTTGCTCCCGGCTCCTTTAAGCTAGCTTCTGGGAAATTCCCCCGTATACACCTCCCTTCTCATGTAGAGCACTGGGATTACAGAAGTTTACTACAGTTTCTAGCTTTCATATGGGGCTTGGGAATCTGTCTACTGAGTCATCTCTTTAATCTACAAGCTTTCATTTTCTTAGAAAATTTCTTCTAGAGATTCACTTTTTGAAAACCTAAATTTGGGCTGGAGAGATGGCTTAGCAATTAAGGCACTTACCTGCAAAGCCCAAGAACACGTGTTCGAATCTCCAGATCCCACATAGCCAGTTGCAAGCATGCGATGTCACACATGCACACAAGGGAACACACACATCTGGAGTTTGTTCACAATAGCTGAAAGGCCCTGGCACACCCATTCTCCCTCTCTCTCTCTCTCCCTCTCTCTTTCTCTCTCTCTCTCTCCCTCTTTCTTTCTCTCTCTCTCTCAAAAACAAAATAATAGGGGCTACAGAGATGGCTTAGCAGTTAAGACACTTGACTGTGAAGCCTAAGGATCCAGGTTCAATTCCCCAGTACCAATGTAAGCCAGATGACAAGGTGACACATGTGTCTGGAGTTGTTTGTAGTAGCTGGAGGTTTTGGTGCACCCATTCTCTCACTTCTCTCTCATAAATAAATAAATAAAATATTTAAAAACAACTAAATTTGAGCTGGGCATAGTGGCACACACCTTTAATCCCAACACTCAGGAGGCAGGGATAGGAGGATCACTGTGAGTTCGAGGCCACCCTGAGACTACATAGTGAATTCCAAGTCAGCCTGGGCTAGAGTGAAATCCTATCTCAAAAGAACAAAAAAGCCAGGCATGGTGGTGCATGCCTTTAATCCCAGCACTCAGGAGGCAAAGGTAGGAGGATCGCCATGAGTTCCAGGCCACCCTGAGACTACATAGTGAATTCCGAGCCAGCCTGAACTAGAGTGAGACCCTACCTCAAGAAAAAAAAAAAAAAAAAAAAAAGAGGGCTGGAGAGATGCTTAGCGGTTAAGCGCTTGCCTGTGAAGCCTAAGGACCTCGGTTCGAGGCTCAATTCCCCAGGATCCACATTAGCCAGATGCACAAGGGGGTGCACACGTCTGGAGTTCATTTGCAGTGGCTGGAGGCCCTGGCACGCCCATCCTCTCTCTCTCTCTATCTGCCTCTTTCTCTCTGTCTGTTGCTCTCAAATAAATAAATAAAAATAAACAAAAAAAATTTTTAAAAAAAGAACAAAAAAGGGGGGCTTGGAGAGATGGCTTAGTGGTTAAGGTGCTTGCCTGCAAAGCCTAAGGATTCAGGTTCAACTCCCCAGAACCCACATAAGCCACACAAGGTGGCGCACACATCTGGGATTCGACTGCAGTGTCCAGAGGCTCTGGCGTGCCAATTTTCTCCGTCTCTTTTTTTCTCTCTATCTCTCTGTCCCTTGCTATCTCTCATAAAAAAAAATAATAATAAATTATTATTACATGCACCTTATGTGTACACACCGGCACATCACATACCACACACACACACACACACACACGAAATAACATTAAAAAATAAACTTATGGGGCTAGAGAGCTGGCTTAGCAGTTAAAGCACTTGCCTGCGAAACCTAACGACTCACGCTTGAATCTCCAGGTTCCACGTAGCCAGCCGCAGTGACACAAGTGTGCAATGTTGCACAGGCACCACAAAGGGGCGCATGAATCTGGAGTTCGTTTGCAGAGGCTAAAGGTCCTAGTGCACCCATTCTCTCTTTCTCTCTCTCTCTCTCTCTCTCTCTCTCTGCCTTTTTTTATTTCTCTCTCAAAATAAACAAAAACAAAAATAAAAAATAAATAAGGTATGGCTAGAGAGATGGGTCAGCAGTTAAAGGTTCTTACTTGCAAAGCCTGACAGTCCAGGGTTCGATTCCTCAGTACCCACGTAAAGCCAGATGCACAAAGTGGTGCATGTGTCTGGAGTTTGCAGCGTTTAAGAGGCCCGGGTGCACCCATTTTCTTTCTCTCTTTCCTCTCTCTCTCCCCTTCCTTTTCTCTCTCCTTGCAAATAAATAAAAATAAAATGTTTTAAAAAGCAATTTTTAAAACACTAAATTTAAGTAAGTTGGTTTCTGTTTTGTTTTGTGTTGGTTTTGGTTTTTCGAGGTAGGGTCTCACTCTAGCCCAGGCTGACAGAATTCACTACGTAGTCTCAAGGTGGCCTCGAAGTCACAGCAATCCTCCTAAATGGTGGGATTAAAGGCGTGCGCCACCACGCCCAGCTGCACTGATACTCTTGTATACTATTCCATTCTGTGTATACACCAGAAGGCACTCTTCCGTTCTACTACTGATGGACATATAGGCTGGTTTCAGCTTATGCTGACTCTTTGCTTGCTGACTCTTATGCCCAAGGTGCTAGGTATGTTCTGACATGAGTTTTAAAATAATCTTATTTGGGCTGGAAAGATGGCTTAGCTGTTAAGGCATTTGCCTGCAAAGTCAAAGGACCCTGGTTCGATTCCCTGGGACCCACTTAAGTCAGATGCTCAATGGGGCACATGTGTCTGGAGTTTGTTTGCAGTGGCTGGAGGCCCTGGTGTGCCCATTCTCTCTCTCTCTCCTCTCAAATAAATAAAATATATTTTAAAATAATATTTATTTATTTTCATGTGTGTGTGGATGGGGGAGTTCTAGGGTCCCTTGCAGCCACAAATCAGTGCCTGTCTATTATTACATAGGTGGCTGGGAAATTGAACCTTTAGCCATGACCCATCTCTCCCAGGCCCTTGTGTGACTTTCTGGTGAGCACTACATACTCATTTCTGCTGGAACTGAAGCCCTGGATCATTTGTATGCTCAGGTTCAGTAGATGAGGCCAGTTTCCCAAAGTCTTTCTTTTATTTTAAATATTTAAAAATATTTTATTTATTTATTTGGGACAGAGACAGAGAAAAAAGGGCAGACAGATAGAAACAGACAGACAGTATGGACACACCAGGGCCTCCTGCTACTATAAACGAACTGCAGATGCGTGTGCTACTTTGTGCATCTGGCTTCACGTGGGTACTGGGGAATTAAACCTCTCAGGGTGGCTTTGAACTCACAGCGGTCCTCCTACCAAGTGCAAGTGCTGGGATTAAAGGCATATGCAAAAAATAAAAATAAAAAAAATAAAAAAAAAAACCAAAGCTGGGCGTGGTGGCGCACGCCTTTAATCCCAGCACTCAGGAGGCAGAGGTAGGAGGATCGCCGTGAGTTCGAGGCCACCCTGAGACTCCATAGTGAACTCCAGGTCAGCCTGGGCTAGAGTGAAACCCTACCTAGAAAAACCAAAAAAAAAAAAAAAAAAGGCATATGCCACCCATCTGCCAGTTTCTTATTTATTTTTTTAATATTTTATTTATTTATTTATTTGACAGAGAGAAAGAGAGAGAGAATAGGTGCGCCAGGGCCTCCAGCCACTGCGAACAAACTCCAGACACATGTGCCACCTTGTGTATCTGGCTAACATGGGTCCTTGGGAATCAAACCTAGGTCCTTTGGCTTTGCAGGCAAATGTCTTAACCACTAAGGCATCCTTCCATCCCAGTTTCTTATGTTTTAAAAAATACATGGTGGCACCTACCTTTAATCCCAGCACTCGGGAGGCAGAGGTAGGAGAATCACCACGAGTTCAAGGCTACCCTGAGACTACATAGTGAATTTCAGGTCAGCCTGAGCTAGAGTGAGACCTTATACCTTGAAAAACCTCAAAATAAATAAATAATTTGGTCTGGAGAGATGGCTTAGCAGTTAAGGTGTTGCCTGCAAAGTCAAAGGACCTGGGTTCGATTCCCCAGTACCCATGTAAGCCAGATGCACAAGGTGGTACATGCATCTGGAGTTCATTTGTAGTGGTTGGAAGCCCTGGCGTGCCCATTCTCTCTATATATCTGCCTTTCTCTCACTCTTAAATAAATAAGGACCCAGGTTTGACTCCCCAGAACCCACAAAGGCCAGTTGTACCAGGTGATGCATGTGCACAAGGTGGCACACGTGGCTGGAATGTGTTGCAGTAGCTGAAGCCCCGGTGTGCCCATTCTCTCTCTCGCTCGCTCTCACACATACACAAATGAAAATATTTTAGGGCTGGAGGGATTGCTTAGTGGCTAAGGTGCTTGCCTGGAAAGCCAAAGGATCCAGGTTTGATTCCCCAGGACCCATGTTAGCCAGATGCACAAGGTGGAGCATGTGTCTGGAGTTAATCTGCAGCAGCTGGAGGTCCTGGCATGCCCATTCATATTCTCTCTCTCTCTCTCTCAGATAAAATAATTTTTCAGGGCTGGAGAGATGGCTTAGCAGTTAAGCGCTTGCCTGTGAACCTTAAGTACCCCGGTTCGAGGCTCGATTCCCCAGGACCCATGTTAGCCAGATGCACAAGGGGGCGCATGCATCTGAAGTTCGTTTGCAGTGGCTGGAGGTCCTGGCATGCCTATTCTGTCTCTCTCTCTCTCTCTCTCTCTCCCTCTTTCTCTCTCTGTCGCTCTCAAACAAATAAGAATAAAAATATTTTTTTAAAAATAATAATTTTTTAAAGAATATTTTATTGCTGGGCATGGTGGTGCACCCCCTTAATCCCAGCACTTGGGAGAGACAGGGGTAGGAGGATTGCCATGAGTTCGAGCAACGTTGAGAATACATTGTGAATTCCAGGTCAGCCTGAGCTACAGCAAGACCCTACCTTGGAAAACAAAACAAAACAAAAACAACAAAAAAAGAGAATATTTTATTTATTTGAGAGACAGAGAAAAAGGCAGATAGAGAAAAAAATGGATGCACCAGGGCCTCTAGCCACAGTAAACAAACTCCAGACACATGTGCCACCTTGTGCATCTGGCTTACATGGGTACCAGGGAATTGAATCTGGGTACTTAGGCTTCATAGGCAAGCACCTTAGCCACTAAGCCATCTTTCTAGGTTTCTTTATTTGAGAGAGACATGAATGAGCATGTCAGGGCCTCTTGTCACTGCACATGAACTCCAGACACACATGGCACTTTGTGCAACTAGCTTTATGTGGGTACTGAGGAATTTAAACGCAGGCCAGCAGGCTTTGCAAGCAAGTGCCTTTAAAGGCTCAGCCATCTTCCCAGTCCCTTCTTCTCCTCCTTCTTTTTCTTCTTTCTTTTTGGTTTTTCGAGGCAAGGTCTCACTCTAGCACAGGCTGAACTGAAATTCACTATGTAGTCTCAGGGTGGCCTCAAACTCTCAGGGATCCTCCTACCTCTGCCTCCCGAGTGCTGGGATTATAGGCGTGCGCCACCACGCCCTGCTTCCCCAATCCATTCTTGTAATTTTCTTGTGAGCTTCATGAGCCTCCTTCCTCCCCACACAAGGAATATTTCAACCCAGAGGAGACAGGATACAAGGAATTATATATACATGGGTGCTGGGAATCTGTCCTGGCAGCGGAAGGGCAGCAGTTAAAGCTGCCTGGGTAGGTGAGCTTCCCAGGGATGGGACTGAGGGAGCTGAGCAGAGGGAAGGTCACAAAGGGAATAGCGGGGAGGACCACGCAAGGTCTCCCCACACCTTGGGGTGATGGGATGGGGGAAACAGAACACAAGAAGAGAATTTCATAGATTTGACAATTGACACATTCAATCAATCTTTAGTCTATTTTGTGTGACAGGATCTGGGCCATCAGATATGAATGAGAAGTCTCTTGGGGTGAAAGGTATGTGAATTATAAATGATAATAAATAAATAATTAAGCAAAGTTAGATGAGCAGATTCTAGCACTACCCGGGCATGGTGGTGTTCACCTTTAATTCCAGTGCTTAGGAGGTGGAGGTGGGAGGATCGCTGAGAGTTCAAGACCAGCCTGAGACAACATAGTGAATTCCAGATCAGTCTGGGCTACAGTGAGACCCTACCTTGAAAACAAACAAACAACAACAAAAAGATTCGAATACTATGACCAAATGCACATGGCACACATTGGGAGGGCACAGAGGAAGGATGGGAGCTCTTTTTATTTTATTTTTATTTTTATTTTTTTGCTTTACTGTGTGCTAGGACCTGACACAGAGGTAGGCATGGGGTAAAGACAGCTGCCACAGGAAACAGCTTGAGCAAGAGTGTGGAGGTGGGCACCTGTAGGGTGCGTACAGGGCATAGGCTTTTGCAGATGGGTAGAGCAAGCCAAGGGAGGAGGAGGAGGGATGGGGAGAGCTTTTCACGTGGGTATTAGGCAGGGAGGCCACGAAAAGAATGTCTACTGCTCAGCAGTGTGCCACGGCTGGGAACGCAGCACGCAAGACTTCCCTCCTGGGCCCGTGGGGTCAGCAGGTGCCAGTGCACGGCCACTTGGTGCCCTTCACAAGGCCAGATGTGTACCTTGAGAGTGTGCTAGAGAACAGCCTGAGTGAAGGGGGCTCATCAGAAGCTGGCACCTGTAGGTGGGGGTAGGAAAAGGACATGGAGTATGGAGAGAAAAGGGGCGAGCACACATACCAAGGCTGGGAAGCGTGGGCAGGTGGAAGCCCCTGGTCCCTGGTCTCTGCCGGGACAGCCTGAGCCAGGGCACAAGGGAGAACCTCCCTCTTGCCTGACCAGCCCCATCTCCTCCCTGTGCCAGCCTTGTCTCCTTCTGGTGCGCGTCATCAGCCTCATTCTCATGTCTGGAGGGCACATCTGGACTGAAAGGTATGTGCTGGGCCACAAAATGAGCAAGACTTTTGAGATTCTCTTGGCCTTTGGAACAATGACTCAAAACTCACTCTACTGGGTGTGTCTGTTCAAAGAACCCTTGGGCAAAGGCTTCGGGCGCCGCCTGCTGGCAGCTCTGTTTCAAGCGTCTCAGCCGCGCTCTGTGCCAGACGCTGGCCAGCTGCGCTCCCCGAAACACCAAAGCCAGTTCCAGGCTGCAGAGAAGGGGCACGCCACTATCGTGGATGATTGTCTTGTGCTATTCATCTGAACCCAGAGGCCTGCTAACTGACCTGCCTCCCTCCACCCTTCACGCCCAGCTGAGCATGGCCCATGGTGCTGGGGGTCTAGCTGGATTGGCTCTGGCCCGTCTCCCTAAAGGGTGTGTGTGTGTGTGTTCTTAAGATTTTTATTTTTATTTATTTATTACAAAGAGAAAGGGGGAGAATGGGCACACCAGGGCTTCTAGCCACTGCAAACGAACTCCAGACACATGCGCCACTACGTACATCTGGCTTACGAGTGACCTGGGGAATTGAACCTGAATCCTTAGGCTTCTCAGGCATGCACCTTAACCACTAAACCATCTCTCCAGCCCTTTTTTTTTTTTTTAAGTAGGATCTCACTCTAGCCCAGGCTGACCTGGAATTCACTATGTAGTCTCAGGTTGGCCTTGAACTCATGGTGATCCTCCTACTTCTGCCTCCCCAGTGCTGAGATTAAAGGCGTGCACCACCATACCCAGCTCAGATTATATTTTAAATTGAGGTTGGATTGGGACAGGAAAGGGGACTGTGTGATGGTTCAGGCAGGAGATATTAGCCTCCTAGACCAAGGTCTGGGTCCCATGAGGAACAGTGAGTCAGAGAAGAAGAAAAATGGGTAAAGACGGAGAGGGATGGAGATAGAGGGGGTCAGCCCCCCTTCCCGGGTTTCAGTTTGCCTACTTGGAGGGATGACAGAGCCATATCCTGGGACAGGGCAAACTCAGTGAATCCAGTCTGAGGCTGAAGGTCTGTCACAGGGCAAATATCAAATTGTCAAGGGATCTGGGAGTCACTGATGCCCTGGCTGTGGATGGTGTCGGCCCAGGAGGAGGATGAAGTGGACGGGGACAGCCTGAGAACTCCTTCCATGCCTGGCCAGACAACACCAGAGGCTGGCATGCGGGCCCCGGGGAACGGTTGTTCCCGGGATGGGTAGCATCCCCCAGGACAGTGAACTCCAATGTGTCCAGCAGCTGTTGATATGCAGGTATTGGTAGGTCTGTGGGAGAGTCTGTGGTCTGAGACGTGCTGGGGCCAGGGGAGAGAGGGGCTTGAGAACATATGAGGACAATGAATATGGATGTCTTTCAAGACGTTTGGCCATGTTGTAGCTGCAGAGAGAGGTGGAGGGAGGGAGGGTTTTCCAGGCCATAGTGATTGGGGCATGTTCCCATGGGGTGTCCGGGGACAGGTGGATATGGCAGGGGGTGCAGAGGCACCCTTCAGCTCCCTTCCTCTAGGCCTGAAGCATTAACTTTCCCAGTGGGCCCCAGCTTAGCAAAGGTGGTGGCCAGCACCCCTCATCTGAGCCCCCCTCCAGAGTGTCTCCTGGACTGAGGAAGGCCTCTTCACTACCCAGCCAGGCAGCCCATGACAGGGACTGGTCAGTATGACAGCTGGCAGGCCTAACTCCTTGCCCCAGGATGGACAATGCCAAGGCTTGCCCAGTGCCTCTAGTGGTTCTACTGAGACCAGACATGGACTCCGTCATGCGGCCTTCATCCCTCGCAGATGCTGGTCCTGAGCACACCCGGGTGACTCCCTGTCCTATTTCCTGCCACAGCAGCTCGATGTGGACAAGAGAACTGCCGCCCATGACTGTAGGTGCTTCTGGGAAAGAAAGGTGACCGCCACCTCTGGGGAGGTGTGAACAGGTACAGCAGGGAGACTGGGGAAGAGGCAGGGCGCTATGACGTCGTGTTCCCATCACTGCTGGGGCGGAGGCCAGCCATCTGCGGTCAGCGGGGGAGGCCGGGAGGCAGCCAGGACTTTGCGGAGAGCTGAGGCCCGAAGCGGTGGGGCAGACGCTGGGCGAGAACAGCCTCTCTCTCCCCTTAGCTGCTATGGATTGTGGAGCAGGTTCTTGGCAGGTAACCCAGCAATCGCACCCAAGAAGACCGAACAGAAATGGTTGTTCACACCCTCACATTCAGGTTGAAGCCCCCAGCCCCAGTGTGATGACATCTGGAGGTGGGGGTCTGTGCGAGCGATTAGGTTTGGGTAAGGTCACTGTGAACGGCCTTTGTGGGATTAAGGTCTTTGTGAGGTGTGACCAGAGCTCCATCCTTGGTTATCATTTGGCGAACATAGCAAGAAAACATTAGCATGGTGGCGCACGCCTTTAATCCCAGCACTTGGGAGGCAGAGGTAGGAGGACCACTATGAGTTCGAGGCCACCCTGAGACTACATAGTGAATTCCAGGTCAGCCTGGGTAGAGTGAGACCCTACCTCAATATAATAAAATAAAATAAAATAAAATAAAATAAAATAAAATAAAATAAAATAAAATGTGGAAGCCATGGCAGGCTTTTATAACCCGAACATGCTGAAGGGTGGGGTGCAGGGTAGGTATGAGTTGAGTCCATAGGAGAAGGTGTAGGCTGAAGAAAGGGGAAGAGTAGGGCACTGTGAGAACCCAGGGTGTTGCAGCCATGGGCCTGGCACATCTGTTGTCCACAGGCAGGGGCACAGCTGGCAAAGGCCTTGCCATGGCTGTAGCGGAGAGGGAGTGGAGGAGTGTGACCAGCAGCTGCCGTGCTCGTGCAGGTGAGAGAGATGGAGTTGGGTCAGGCTCAGCAGGTCTGAAAAGCTGTTTAGGAGGTAGACAGCAGGAACTTGGCGTGGCAGCATCGTGCTCAGAAATGGGAGGAGGGGGCCTGGGGATGTAGCTCAGTCGGTAGAGCGCTTGCCTAGCATGCATGAAGTCTTGGGTTTGAACCCCAGCACGGCACCAACTGGATGCACAGTTGTAGTCCTATCCTAGCACTCAGGAGATAGAGGCAAGGGAATCAAAGGTTCAGCTTCAAAAGAGCTGATTTTGGGGGAAAAAATAAGGAAGATAGATGGACACTGGCTTATAAAGGTCTCCAGGACTGTCGGTGGGAAAAGCGCCGTGCAGCAGGTGCAACCATTTGCATTTTAATGATATTTTATGTATTTATTTATGAGAGAGAGAGAGAATGGGTGTGCCAGGGCCTCCAGCCACTACAAACGAACTCCAGATGCATGCACCACCATGTGCATCTGGCTTATGTAGGTTCTAGGGGATTGAACTTGGGTCCTTAGGGTTCAATATCTCCAGCCCTGCAATTTTTCAAACCTTTTTTTTATTTCATTTATTTAGGAGAGAGAGAAAGAGAAAGAGGCATTTGGGGAAAGAAAGAATGGGATTGCCAGGGCCTTCACCTGTGGCAAATGAACCCCAGATACATGTGCCACTTTGTGCATCTGGCTTATGTGGTTCCTGGGGAATCAAACCTGGGTCCTTCAGCTTTGCAGGCAAGTGCCTTAACCACTACACCATATCTCCAGCCCTGCATTGTTAAAAGATGAGATAAACACACATAATATATGTATGTATGTATGTATGTATGTATGTATGTATGTATGTATAAAATCATTCACACAGATACATATTGACACTTTTTTATGACAGAGAGAGAGAGAGATAGAGAGAGAGAGAATTGGCTCACCAGGGCCTCCAGCCATTGCAGTCAAACTCCAGACGTGTGCACCACCTTGTGCATCTGGCTACGTGGGGCCTGGCAAGTTGATCATGAGTCCTTAGGCTTTGCAGGTAAGTGCCTTAACTGCTAAGCCATCTCTCCAGCCCTTGACACATTTGTACTTACACATGTATGTATGGTTTGCTTGTCTATATACAGATTTCTCTAAAAGGTTACACAAAACTGGTGATGGGTGTTTTGGCGGAATGGAACAAAATGGTCTGGAGGTCAGGAATGGGAGTATGACTTGTACTGTCACATTTTTTTCTTCGGAATTGTGATAAAATACTCTTAACATAAAATTTACCATTTAGCTGGGCATGGTGAGCCACGTCTGTAATCCCAGCATTCAGGAGGTGGAGGCATTAGAATCAGAAGTTCAAGATCATCCTTGGCTACACAGCAAGCCTGGGATACATGAGAGAAGAAAGAAAGGAAGGAAGGGGGGAGGGAGGAGAAGGAACTGGTTATGCAATTTCATGGCATCCAGGTTGCACTGGGGTGTCTGGTGGCCATCCACAAGAGAGGTGTCCCTCAGGCGAGTGGAGATTTACTCTTTGGAAGAGAGGTCCATGGAGGAGACTCCATTGTGGGTCTCAAGGACACATGGACTGCCATCCACATGAGGACCAGACTTGTTCTGGGACCTGGCAGGCAGGCAGCTTGTGGCCTTTCCCAAACTGTTCAGGGCAGAGACGAGGCCACGGGTCTCAGCCTATCTGTTGGGGTGGGGGCTTGGGGAGACCCTGTCCCAATGTCCTCATCAACCGTGCCGCTGCCACTCAGCTTTGCTCCTCCCCCCACCAGATGGAGCTGCAAGAGGGCAAGTTCATCTCCCATGCAGTTCTGTGGGTCCTGACAAAAATCCAGTTCATTTAAAATGTGTTCTGTGGAGCCTGTAGTGTTTGCCCTTGACCCGGGGTGCAGTGCTGAGCCTCACTTCCGGGGGAGCCCACAGTAAGCCCTGATTGTGGAAACAAAGCTCTGGGCTGGGATCTGCCGCCAGTCAGCCCTGTGACTTCACATGAATTAGGACATCACCCCCTGCTGGTGGTTGATTTCCAAAGCTCCTGCCAGTGCCGTGTGTCATTGTAGTTAGGGCTGCCTTCTGTTGCTGTACTGTCTACCCCTGAGATCTTGTCAGATTCCGAGCCCGCAGGGTGGGGTGGGAATTTAACACTTCCCAACACCTTTCTGGTGTTGTTTTTTTTGTTTTGTTTTGTTTTTTAATTTTAGAGAAAGAGAGTTGGTGTGCCAGAGCCTCAGACACTGCAATCCAACTCCAGACGCTTGTGCCACCTAGTACAACCTTAGGCTTGCCTCACCTTTGTGCATCTGGCTTACGTGGGATCTGGAGAGTAGAACATGGGTCCTTAGGCGTCACAGGCAAATGCCTTAACTGCTAAAAGCCATCTCACCAGCCATTTTTCTGGTGTTTTTTGTTTGTTTGTTTGTTTGTTTGTTTTGGTTTTTCGAGGTGGGGTCTCACTCTAGTCCAGGTTGACCTGGAAATTTACCATGTAGCCTCAGGCTGGCCTCCAACTCACAGCCATCCTCCTACCTCTGCTTCCCAAGTGCTAGAATTTAAGGCATACGCCACTACACCTGGCTGTCCCCCCACCCTCCCCAAAGTAGGGTTTCACTCTGGCCAGGCTGACCTGGAATTCACTCTGTAGCTCCAGACTGGTCTCAAACTCACAGTGATCCTCCTGCCTCATCCTCTGGAGTGCTGGGACTCAAGGTGTGTGCCACTGCACCCCACTCAACACTTTCCTATCCGAGGACCCTCCAGCCTCTCATCTCTTGCTCCATGGCCACAGTCCGCGTGGTCTGTAGGACCCGGCGCACACTGTCACTTGCCACCCCCTCCGGCACCACCTCACACCCAGCTCCGCTCGCTGTCAGGGCTCCTGACAGGATATGGCGCTGGTCTGTGATTTCATTCTCTCCACAAACCTTCCTGCTTCTGAGCCTCTGTGGTTCCATCAGCTTAGTCCTCTTAATTCATCACCTCTTGACTGCTTACCTCCAGTGTGGCTTCTGCAGAGACATCTTGGGGTCTGGGATAAGTCACACCTTTGGAGCACCCTGCGCTTCTTCCTGGCCCACTGTGCCCTCTGGCCTTGGGCACCAAGGTCTCCGTCATGGGTTTCGGGCTGTAGAGGGCCCCAGGCTGGACCTTCTCCATCTGCTGCTCTCCCACAGGGCGAGGAATTTATGGACACTTCTAGGAGACTAGACCTTTCCCTTCACACAAGGATCCCGATTTGTGGCATCCTAGAAGGCTCTTCCCTATTCTCCCCAGACCCATTTCCTCATGTGTCACCAGTTAGTGGCCAGTGGTGCAGGGGTAGGGACAGTGTGTGCCCGTGTACTGGAATGGCCACCTATCTCACGGAGGCCTCTCCTGGGGAAGACGTGTGCACGCTAGGGGTCTCATACCGCCCTCCTTGAGTGTGGACTAGAAAGAGTCAGGAGTTTAAACTAGAAGTTGGCCTTCCAGGTCATTTTATGAGAGTCCATTTGCTAAAGTAGGAGAATAGAACACGTTTTATTATTTAACAGTTGTTAGCTTGATTTTAAACTTTTAAATATGCAGGTGTATCTTCCAGGCCTGCTGGCATCAGGACTGGGCTTGGTGAGCCTGGCCTAGCCCTAAGCTCCACCAGGGCCAATGGCATGTGCAGTACCCCTGTCCCAAAGCACAGTGCCTGGCCCACGAGGGCACACAATAAATACAGACTGTAAGAAACCAACGGGGATAATCCAAGTGAAAGGCTTGCATAGTATGAATGCCCAATAAATATTAGCTATTATTGTTTGCTGAGTCAATGAGGGTGGGCGGAACTGAGATCCAAAAGCTGAGGTGGTGTGTGCACACGAGGAGGGAAGGAAGGCGGCGGACCCGCGTTATCCCTCTTTGCCCAGGACTGTGTCCTGCACCTCCTGGTTCTGCATGGCAAGGTAGGTACCAGGGAGGCATTCAGCCATGAAGAGAGGGCCTGGGGCGGGAGGGGGGTTGTCCTCTTGTCGGGGTTATTTCTCCTCCACTAGAAGAAGAGCTGTGGCAGGGTCCCCACTGCCTTCAGAGACCTCCTCGGGCCCAGGCAGGGTGCTCCACTTCGCCCTCTGCTCTGTCCACAGTGGTGCGCTGGGAAGGGGAGGGAGGCTAAAAAGGAATCGTCCCGCCTCCCTAGAGGCTGGGTCTGGTGTGGGAGGAGCCTCTGCTGAGACCCTGAACAGGCCACTTTGCCTCTGCGAGTCCCTGTTCCCTCCTGTCAGGTGGGATCACATGTGGAAGGTCAAGGAACAGGTGCAGGGTAGGCACAGAACAGGTTAGGGAGGGAGGAAAACAGATGCAAGTTCCTGGGCCAGCCTGCAGAAGGGAGCGTTGGCCCTCGCTGAGGCTAAGGATGGAGGGTCGGGGGGCCTAGGCTGTTTCAAGACAGGCGTGGGACCTCCTACCCAGCACGGGACCCACAAGGTCTCACGGAAGGCCTGGCCAGTCAAACAGGCCCTAGGAAAATGAATGCTCACCCCCACACACTTTCTGGCACCCCACAGTAGGCGGTGCTGAAAACCAAGAGCAGACCCGTAAGTGAATCCAGAAACGGGACGCACCAAGGGAGAAAGCACATTTCGTGAACTGCCCACCAGGGATCACCGTACCCTCAGAAGCGAGGGGTGGGGCGGGGGGCGAGAAGCAGAAACGTTCAGAAAGGAGGCCCAAGCTCTGGGTGGCCTCCTGCCGCCCTGGGCCCACAGTCAGCGCTGCGGGAAGATGTCGGAGCACTGCTGCAGGATGAGCTCCACCACCTGGTTCTGGAACACCATGGTCATCGACATGCTGGTCTCTTCGGTCTCGGGCCGCAGCAGCGTGGGCCCGAACACTATGGCCACGCTCTGCACCGACATGCGGTTCTCCTCGCCGTGCTGGATCACCCTGGGGTGGGGTGGGGGGTGGGGTCGGTGGGATCAGAGCTCGGAGCTTGAGGAAGGCCCGTGAGGGATGCCCGATCCAGGACCCGATCTAACCCTGCCGGGGACGGCTAGGCCCCTCACCTGCACAGGTGCTGGATCAGCAGGCGTAGGGTGTCATGGTTGGGGGCCGGCAGCGTGTGCACCAGGTCACGCACACAGCGGCTGCGCTGGGCCGGGTCCTGCAGCTCTGGACAAGGGAAGAGGACCGGAGACGGTGGGCTGGTTGTGGTGACCGGAAGTTCCCTTCCCCCTACCCCTACCCCTAGCTGCTCACTGATGGCCGAGATGAACTGAGAGAAGTGAGAGAAGGGGAAGAGGGGTTCAGGCAGCTCCCGGAAGAAGAGCTTCAGGGCGCCTGTGATCACGTGGACGTCCTCCCAGCGCCCATCATCCAGGTCCAGACGTTCATCTGCGGTGGGGACGGGGCGAGAGGGTGCAGGGCGATCAGCACCCCTTCATGCCTTCAAGTCGGGAGGGAGGGTGGTGGTGGTGGTAGGGGTGGGACAGGGACTGGGGAGGGTCCTCACCGTGGTCCACCTTATAGCGCAGCTTCTGGATGGTGGCCAGGTTCCCACTGATGCGGTACAGCCCGTCGATGTCCAGCCCTGCGGGGGGAGGGGGCGGCGGGTGGAGAGCAAC
This sequence comes from Dipus sagitta, assembly GCA_036346955.1. Taxonomy (NCBI): domain Eukaryota; kingdom Metazoa; phylum Chordata; class Mammalia; order Rodentia; family Dipodidae; genus Dipus; species Dipus sagitta. The sequence goes on from CM070778.1 coordinate 18,457,822, forward strand.
GATTCCCTATTCAGGATCCCCTTGGGCCCTGCGCCCACCCTGGGGTCTGCACCCTTTACGGGCGGCGGATGCCCTCCCCGCAGCCCGCACCCCCGCCTCGGGCGTACCCCGAGCCTCGACGGCGCGGACGCACTGCTGGACAAAGCGCGGCACGGTGCTCCTCTCGCGCTCGCACAGCTCCGCCAGCGCGCAGCCGAACACCTGGTCTGGGGGAGAGGCTCGTCAGCGCCGCCCGGGCCTGCGCCGCCTGCGCCCCGCTCCCGGCGCGCCCCGGGTACCTCGGATGTAGCCCTTCTCCCGCAGCGACTGCAGCGTGGGCCGCCTCTGCAGGAACTTGCGCAGCTTGTGCCGGACGCGGCTCAAGTCGCTCTCCAGGCCCGCGGGGCTCAGCGCGGGCGAGGCTGCCTCGGAGGGGGGCGAAACAGGAGCTCAAGTCAGTGGGTGGCGGTGGCATCGGATGGGGCCAGGCCAGAGCATCACCTCGGAAAGTGTCTCCCCAGCCCCCACAACACATACGACCCCACCACCACCCCTACCACCGCCGCCGCACACCTGCATTCTGCCGCGAATCCTCCTCCCGCCAACTTCCCAGGCGCTCACTGGACCCGAAGTCCGCGCTGCTGGCCTCACTTTCCTCCCCAGGGAGCAGCTCTGCGGACTGGAATCGGACGACCTCAGACAGGCACAGGCTTGGGGGCCCTTTGGGGCTTCCCACGGGCATGGGCAAGAGATCCAGACTGCCTCACAGTAGGACTGGCCTGGAGACACCCTTCGCAGGTGGCACAGCCTCTCCAGGGAATCCCCACAACCACCTCCTTTGGAAGAGCTCTCCTGCTGTTCTCTCCCTCCCTTTCTTATCCACTACCCATTTCCCTTAAACTCTCCTCTATACGCCCCACTACATTGGCCCCCCTCACGAACCTGTAATTCCAGCTGGAACCAGAGCACTGTTAATTGACACCAGCACGACTCTCCTGCATCTGCACCCTACTTTTTGTTGTTGTTGTTTTGTTTTGTTTTGTTTTGTTTTTTTTGTTTTTTGAGGTAGGGTCCCACTCTAGCTCAGGCTGACCTGGAATTCACTATGTAATCTCAGGGTGGCCTCGAACTCACGGCGATCCTCCTACCACTGTCTCCTGAGTGCTGCGATCAAAGGCGTGCGCCACCACGCCTGGCTCCTACTTCTATTAATAGAGCCAAAGGCTGCACCCAATGTTAACTCAGGTTGTTGGCGACAAGGTCTCATGCAGGCCCAGGCTGGCCTAGAACTTGATAGTCAAGGATGACACCTTCAACGACTGATCCTCCTGTCCCCTCTTCCTGAGTGGTGGGATTGCCGCATGTACCCCCAAGCCTGGCTTTATGCCGTGCTGGGGATCCAACGCAGGAACCCAGGGCATTGTGCATGCTACCAACTACATGCTACGAACCAGCCCCTTACAGGAAATGAGGAGTACTCGGTCACTACCAGGTAAGTAGTTGTCAGGGGAAGGGACCTGCCCCATATTTCCTTTCCTTTCCTTCCTTTCATCTTCTTTCCTTCCATCCTCCTTCTTTCCTTCTGAGCTGAAGATTAAACCCAGGGGACCTGTGCATGCTAGGCAAGTCCTCGACCACAGTCCACGATCGCTGTACACTACTGGAGCTGGAGCTCAGGGATCAAGTTCTTGAGTTCACTCCCTTGAAGTTTTCTCTTGTAGTTTTTTTTTCCCTATCATTTGTCATTTAGCCGAAATATACTTCTCATATTTCCCTTCCTGCCACCTTTGAAGTGAGAAGCTCCTCTAAGACGTGTCTGAACCCTTCTGTAGAGTCCTCCTGCAAGGCTAACCCCAAGACCGACCCCACACGCTTCTGGAGGGCCCTTCTCTTCAGCAGGGGCACTGCTCTTGCAAGGAGGGGCACTCACTCACAGTGTTCCCTGAGGGCCAGGTCCACTTCCCACAAGCCCCGGAGGTCCCAGGCTCTGCCTACCAGCTCCTCGATGCCTTCGGCAATGGCCTTATGCCAAGTGCTGATGATGGCTTCGGAGTCGTGCTGGATCAGGTACTCCGAGCCATCGCGGCTCCGCAGCTGCAGGGACACAAGTCACTGAGTCATCTCTGGTCCCCCGGGTCTTCCTTGGGGGAAGGCCTGAGGAGAGCATGTGCAGAGAGGGAGGCAATCGGTCCCACCCTCTTGGGACCTAGAGCCCAATGGAGCAAAGGCCTCAAAGTCCGAAGCGTCCTCCTTGTTCAAAGGTGTGGGTGACAAGCATCTGTTACAAAATGGGCTCGGAAAGTTTTAGCCACTTTCCCATGGGCACACAGCCGGAAGTGACGCAGTACAGCTTTGCAGGGCTTGCTGCGGACATCCCAGCCTGCCACAGAACACTGCAGGCCTCACCCAGGGCAGTCTTACAAAACGGCAAGTGACAGAAGGTTCCCATGGGAGACCCTGGCTGCTGGAGAAAACGTGGGGAGGAATAGAAAGCAGATCATGGCTGGCAGGCCCACACTGGTCCCATATACACCAAGGACTGTAGAATGTTGCCCCAGCCTCTGCAGTCAGGGGTCCCCACCATGCCTCATACTTGAGTCCTCTGACAGCCACTTCGTCAAGAAGCACACACCTATCAAAGTTCCGATGGCCGGAAGCCTTTCTGACTTGGGTGGATCCCTGCTCGGCCTCTGGCTCTGAGGATCGGGGGTTTCGGGTTAAAGCAATGACTGGTGCATTAAGACGCACCACTCCTGTCCTTGAGGTCCACAGGGAAGCAGACAGCAGAACCTGGCTCAGGGAACCACTTCTAGAATCAGGAAGGCTGTCTTTCAGCTCACCTCCTATGAATACTATAACTGAAATTATTTAAGCTATTGTTCTCCTTTGTGTGTGTGTGCAGGTCCAATAACAATCTCGGGTGTTGGTCCTTGCCTTACACCGTGGGTATTTTTTTTTTTTTTTCGTTTTTTCAAGGTAGGGTCTCATTCTAGCCCAGGCTGACCTGGAATTCAGTATGTAGTCAGTCTCAGGGTGGCCTCGAACTCACAGTGATCCTCCTACCTCTGCCTCCCGAGTGCTGGGATTAAAGGTGTGCGCTACCACGCCCGGCTGCCTTTCACCTTGTTTTTAAATAGTTTTTAAACTTATTTGAGAGCAACAGAAAGAGGCAGAGAGAGAGAGAGAGAATGGGCACATCAGGGCCTCCAGCCACTGCAAACTCCAGATGCATGTGCCACCTTGTGCATCTGGCTTTCGTGGGGAAATCAAGCCTCAAACCAGGGTCCTTAGGCTTCATAGGCAAGTGTTTAACTGCTAAACCATCTTCTCCAGCCCCTAAATGTTTTGTTTTTATTGATTTACGAGGAGGGGGGATATGGCCATGCAAGGTCCTTCTAGCCACTGCAAATGAACTCCAGACACATGTGCCACCATGTGCATCTGGCTTACATGGGTCCTGGGGAATCAAACCCGGGTGCTTAGGCTTCGCAGTAAGTGCCTTTACCGCTAAGCTATCTCTCTGGCCCTCACCTTGTATTGTTTATTATTATTATTATTTATTTATTAGCGACAGAGAGAGGGAAAGAGAGAGAATGAATGGGCATGTCAGGGCCTCTAGCCACTGCAAATGAACTCCAGACACATGTGCCACTATGTGTATCTGGCTTTCATGGGACCTGGAGAATTGAACCTGGGTCCTTAGGCTTCACAGACAAGCATCTTAACCACTAAGCCATCTCTCTAGCCCCCTCGCCTTGTTTTAATAATTTTTTTTGTTTCTTTATTTGACAGCGACAGAGAGAAGGAGGCAGAGAGAGAGAGAGAGAGAATGGGCACGCCAGAGCTTCCAGCCTCTGTAAATAAACTCCAGATGCATGCGCCCCTTGTGCATCTGGCTAACGTGGGTCCTGGGGAATTGAGCCTTGAACCGGGGTCCTTAGGCTTCACAGGCAAGCGCTTAACTGCTAAGCCATCTCTCCCGCCCCCTCGCCTTGTTTTAAACAGGGTCTCTTGTTCCCTGCTGCGTGTGCCAGGCTAGCGGCCCACACCTGGGGATTTTTCCGTCTGCACCTTCCACCTGGCAGTAGGAATGGTAGGATTACAAATACTTGCCACCACTTCTGGCTCAGCGGTAAAGCTGGAAGCACGAAGTGGAGCACACATCTGGAGTTCGTTTGCAGTGGCTGGAGGCCCTGGTTCCCCCACCCCCTGTCTCTCTCTGCTTGCAAATAAATAAATACTTAAAAAAAATGAAATTGAACATTTCATATAGTAAAGCTGTCTAGTTACATGGCGATATATTTTACAAAGGATTCATCCTATTGAATGCTCAGGCAAGCTGAGCTGTCCCCATGTTGCCCTCTGGCTCTGGGAAGGGAGGAGACAATAAAGGGAGCTGTGCCAGGCATGGTGGCGCACACCTTTAATCGCAGCACTCAGGAGGCAGAGGTAGGAGGATCGCTGTGAGTTCAAGGCCACCCTGAGAATACATAGTGAATTCCAGGTCAGCTGGGCTAGAGCAAGACCCTACCTCGAAAAACCAAAAACAACAACAGAGTTTCAACCCTGCTCTGTAGAAACCCTGGTTCTAGAACTAACTGAGGCTTAGACGATCATCAGAAAAAGAAATATTCAAGCTCCCTATAGAATGTCTGAACTAGCTTTCTTCATAATATGCTACCGGAAGCACCCCTAAGACTCAAAGTCAGCTTCCACAGAGCTCCTTGGCAGGGTACTGGCCTCACCCCTCTCGATCCTACGTTCATGGAGCTACACACTAGAAATTTTTCTTTTAAGAGCAAAAGATTAAGAAATTGCATTGAGGGCTGGAGAGATGGTTTCGTCGTTAAAGGCACTTCCTTGCAAAGCCTGCCAGCCCGGGTTTGATTGCCCAGTACCCATAGAAAGCCAGACGCACAAAGAAGCACATGGATCCTGTGTTCCTTTGCAGTGTGGCAGGAGGCTCTGGCATGCCCATTCTTTCTCTCTCCCAATTTTTTTTTTTTTTTGAAAAAATTCATTTAAGGCTGGAAAGATGGCTTCGCAGTTAAGGCAATTGCCTGTGAAGCCTGAAGACCCAGGTTCGAGCAGGGCGTGGTGGCGCACACCTTTAATCCCAGCACTCGGGAGGCAGAGGTAGGAGGATCGCCATGAGTTCAAGACCAACACTGGCATGCCCATTCTCTCTCTTTCTCAAATACATTAAAAAATATTTTTTTAAGTTTTTTATTTAATTAAATTTTTTTGCAAGTAGAGAGAGAGAGAGACAGAAAAATTGGATGTGCCAAGGCCTCCAGCTATTGCAAATGAACTCCAGAAGTATGAACCACTTTGTACATCTGGCTTTACATGGGTACTGGCGAATCAAACCAGGCTTGTTAGGCTTTGCAGGCAAGTGCCTTAGCAGCTAAAGCCATCTCTCCAGCCCTTATTTATTTATTTATTTGATTTGATTTGATTTTTCGAGGTAGGGTCTCACTCTGGTCCAGGCTGACCTGGAATTCACTATGTAGTCTCAAGAGTGGCCTCAAACTCATGGCGATCCTCCTACCTCTGCCTCCCAAGTGCTGGGATTAAAGGCGTGAGCCACCACACCCGGCTTCAGCCCCAAGTATTTTAAAAAATATTTTTATTTATTTAGTATTTATTTGAGAGATTGTGAGAGAGACAAAGGATGAGACAGACAGACGGAGGGAAAATGGGCATATCAGTTTCTCCAGCCACTGCAAATGAACCTCAGATGTATGTATCACCTTGTGCATCTGGCTTTACATGGATACTAGGGAATCGAACCTGGGTCCTTGGGCTTTGCAGGCAAATGCCTTGACTGCTGAGCCATCTCTCTATATATATGATTTTTGTTTTTATTTTTGTTGTTTTGAGGGCAGGGTCTCACTCTAGCTCAGGCTGACCTGGAACTCCTACCTCTGCCTCCCAAATCCTGGGATTAAAGGCATGCGCCACCACGCCCAGCGCTGATTTTTGGTTTTTTTTTTTGTTTTGTTTTGTTTTTTCGTTGTTGTTGTTGTTTTTTGGGTGTTTTTTTTTTTTTTTTTTTTTTGAGGTAAATTCTCACTCTAGCTCAAGCTGACCTGGAACTCACTCTGTTGTCCAGGCTGGCCTTGAACTCACTGTGATCCTCCTACCTCTGCCTCTTGAGTGCTAGGACTAAAGGTGTGTGCCACCATGCCCGGATCAATAAATATTTTTTTAAAAAAGAAAGGGCTTTAAATCTCTGGAAATTTGGATGCTGGCCCCCTGCCCCCCGCACACACAATACAGAGCTATTTCCTTTCACCTTTGCCGGCAGGAGACCTGGAGCTGAGCTTCTCTGTCACCACGGCAGCACTGTTCACCGTCTGCCCCTAGCTCTTCTCTATGCGGATCCCACTGCTAACTTGTTTTGCTTGCTCCTGGCTTTTCCGTGGCTGTTACCAGTTCACTGTCTACGTTTTTGTTGTGTTCTGTCTCACAGCTGTCAGGGACTGTCAAATAAGGGTCCGCTTGGGAACAGCAAGAGGTGTGGCCTGTAAGGACCTCCCCTGAGTCTTCTGGCTCTTCCTGCCGGGAGTGCAGGACCAGCTTGTCACTGCCTTGCTCTATGCACTGGGGGCCCAGTCAAAGCTGGAATTCGGTTTTCAGGCTCAATCCAATCAGCGTGAGTAACCAAAGATACAGCCTCTGGTCTCAGGCTTGGGGGAAGGAAGAATATTCCGGGCAGGACAGTTTCACCTCCCAGAGACCCTGTTTCTCACAACTCTCCCAGGTCAAGACTATTAACTGAGCTACCAGAGGGAGGACTGCAGACTCCAGGTGATGCCAGAAACACTGGACCCAGAGTGGGGACAGCTTTGGTCTTGAGTCCTGTGAATTCTAGCCCCAAACTCTTCCCAGATCTTCGTTTCCAGGGCTTGCCTGAAGTGAGGGTCCCAGGCCATCAGTAAGCCCCTTCTCTCCATGCCACCACTCACCTCCAGCACATTCTTCTTGCTGGATTTGTCTTTGGGGGCCCAGGAGAGAGAAGCCCCCTTCAGCTCCACGGTATACTCGGGGGTAGAGAGCTTGGAAGGCTGCCTCTGAGGAGTTGAAGCAAGAGAGGGGAACAAAGTTATAAGGGGCCCTCAGCCAAGACGGGCCTGCTAAAACACCTGGCTCTACATACCAGGCTTTCCCGCTCTAGGGACAGGGTGGGGTCATTAGAGGAAGGTGAGCTCTTGGTGCTTCTTTGCCCTGGAGCCTGCTGACCCGCCGGCCCACTGCTGCCTGCCCACCCAGGGGGAGGGAGAAGAAGAAGCCCAGCCCTATTCTAGGAGCAGACACCCATCTTTCCTGCCCTGCATGCTGGAGCTGCCCCCCTCCAAGAACTGCTCTCAGCACCAAAATGGAAAGAAAGGCATGTCCAGGGGTGACTCTGCCCTAATCACCTCTTCCCTGCCAACATCCAGTTCCTTGGCACTTGAGTACCTCTCTCTCAGATTGGCCTCTCCCAAACCAGATCAGAGAACAACAGATGATGTATGACCATACCACCCTGAACGTGCCCGACCTTGTCTGATCTTGGGAGCTAAGCAGGGTCGGGCCTAGTTAGTACTTGGATGGGAGAAAACAGCAAATGAGCCAGGCATGGTGGCACATGCCTTTAATCCCAGCACTTGGGAGGCAGAGGTAGGAGGATCACCATGAGTTCGAGGCCCCCTTGAGACTACATAGTGAATTCCAGGTCAGCCTGGAATAGAATTAAACCCTACCTCAAAAAAACAAACAAACAACAACAAAAATCCAGCAGAGGGGGTGGTTCCTGCCTAGGGACAGGTCTTACCAGGCCGCCTGCAGCTGAGGTCTTTGAGTCCTTGAAGAAGGTCAGGACGCCACCCTCCAGCACCGTCCAGGAAGGACTCCAGTGCTTCTTCCTGGACGGGGAGAGAGGTGAGGGTGGACAGGGCTTAGATTTGCTTCTGGACTAGTGACCACCACCCTCCCCCCCCAGCAAGCATAGAATTTAAGAACAGTCTGGAGCTGAGGAGATGGCTTACTGGGTAAAATGCTGGCCGTGCAAGCATGGAGACCAGAGTGTGGATCCTCAGAACCCACATCAGATGCCGGGTGTGGTGGCATGTGCCTTTAATCCCAGCACTGGGGAGGCAGAAACAGGGAATCCCCTGGGGCTCACTGGCTAAATAAATAAAGACATAAAAATATGTCCTCTTATTGCCAAGTGTGGTGACGAACACCTTTAATCTCGGTGCTCAGGAGGCAGAGGTAGGAGGATCGCCATGAGTTTGAGGACACCCTGAGACTACATAGTGACTTCCAGGTCAGCCTGGGCTAGAGTGAAACCCTACCTCAAAAAAAACAAAAAGGAGCTGGAGAGATGGCTTAGCTGTTAAGGCGTTTGTCTGCAAAGCCAAAGGACCCAGGTTCAACTCCGCAGGACTCACATAAGCCAGATGCACAAGGGGGCACATGCATCTGGAGTTTGTTTGCAGTGGCTGGAGGCCACTATCTCTATCTGCCTCTTTCTCCTTTGATCTCTCTCTCTCTCTCTCAAATAAATAAATGAAAATATATTTTTTAAAAATCCTCTTAAGGGGCTGGAGAGATGGCTTAGAGGTTAAGTTATTTGCCTGCAAAGCAAAGGACCTCAGTTTGATTCCCTAGGACCCACATAAGCCAGATGCACAAGGGGGCGCATGTGTCTGGAGTTTGTTTGCAGTGGCTGGAGACAGTGGGGCGCCCATTCACTCTCTCTCTCTGTCTCTCTCTCTCTCTGTGTCTCTTCCTTTCTAGCTCTCTCAAATAAATAAATAAATAAGTCCTCTTAATAAAATAAAAACATAAAACTGAGGAGATATCTCAGTGGTTAAAGATGCTTGATTGCAAAGCCTGATAGTCCTGGTTGGATTCCCCAGTATCCATGTAAAACCAGATGCACAAAGTGGTACGTACATCTGGAGTTCATTTGCAGTGGTGGGAGGTCCTGGCTCTCTCTCTCTGTTTTCATTCTCTGTCTCTCATGTAATTTTTTTAAAAATATTATTTAAACAATAAAAAAACAAGAGCCAGGCATGGTGGCACACACCTTTAATCCCAGTACTCGGGAGGCAGAGGTAGTAAAATTGCTGTGAGTTCAAGGCCACCCTGAGACTACATAGTGAATTCCAGGTTAGCCTAGGCTAGAGGAAAACCCTACCTCAAAAAAACAGCTGGGCATGGTGGCACACGCCTTTAATCCCAGTATTTGGGAGGCAGAGATAGGTGGATCAGCATGAGTTCGAGACCATCCTGAGACTACATAGTGAGTTCCAGGTCAGCCTGGACTAGAGTGAGACTCTACCTCGAAAAATAAAACAAAACAAAAAATAAAAAATAAAAAATAAAATAAAAAAACATAACCTGGGACGCCCTCCTATGAAGACCAGACTCCGGCCTCTAAAAGCTGATACCCAAGGAATCTTAGTCAAGTCACTGTATCTCTTGGTGCCTCAGTTTCCTCATAGGACCTCACATGATTATTAGAAAAGATGCCAGTCTTCACATGAAGATTAGAAAGAGACTGGCATCTGCGAGCCTGGTGTTCAGTGACCATTGTCAAGGCCCACCCTGCCCTGTCCTGGGGGAGGACGGGCTCTCACCGGAGCCTCTTCCCCTTGTCCACGGTCTTGGTGCGGTGGAGCACCCCTGCCTTGTCCAGGGTCTTGACCTACAAGAGAGAAGGGGAAACAGTCACAAAGAGGCAAGCCAGGAGGGGCAGAGGCTAGCTCCCCCTCAGCTGGCAGCTTCCCACAGGCAAGGCCTGAGTCTCCACGTAGCCGTCACTTGCCCACCCACCAAGCTGCTGGTCCTGGGGTGGTGGCGATTGTCCCACAGCAGCTGGTACAGAAAGACTTCCTCCTGGCTCCCAAGCTCCCTAGAGTCTGTGGGGAAGACCCACTCATCTCTGCCCACAGGGCCTCCATGCCCCCTTCTCTACCTTCTCCTCTGGAGGGCCAGCCTGGGCTGCAGTGTCACTGTCCTGGCTAGATTTCTGGCTGCTTCGAGGGGCAGGGACTGGGACCTGGGGAGAAAGACGCTGTCATCTACTGTCCCCTCTTCTCCCCACAGGGTTCTCCCTTCCCTAGTGGGTTACCTGGGGCAGTTCCCACCGAACAGAGGAGTCTTCAGGATTGTAAAAGTATGGCTTTCCGTGCTGGTCCTCCAACCTCACCCACTGTGGACAGAGGGACGATTAGGACCACCAGCCCAGCTCAGCCGCAATGGAAGAGTTCCCTTCAACCAGAGCCCAGGATGGCACCAGGGGCTGGGACCGGGTTATCTGGTGCTGGGATGGCATGGGGTTTGCAGCTGAGAGTCTTAAGGGGAAGTCCTGGTGGGGACAGTCGTGGGGCCCAACTCCATGGCTCTCTGGGGTCCATCGGCCAGTACGGCCCCTACCTGCTCTTGGGTGAAGTGGTTGGTGTAGCGCATCTGCTTGTCAGCGCTAATGTGACAGGACCACCCAGGGGGTGCGGCTGCGGGGGAGGTGGGGCTGGGTTCACTGCAGGAGCCCACAGGGGAATAGTCCTCTTCAGGGTAACTGGCCAGCAACTCGGGGTAGTCCGTCTCAGGGGTGGGGGGCTGCAAGGAGCAGAAGATGGGAGTCGGAAGTTCTCAGTGACAGTCACGATTCCACGCCTCCTCCCACTGGGTACCGGACCCACCCAACACTCTCTCCCAGTCCCTGGGGGCCAAGGAGCAAGGGGGTCAAAGGAACTCAGAAATGGGTCCACCTCCACCCTGGGAGGTAAGGGGCGTGGTCAGAGACGGCCCCGCCCCTCACCCTCTGCGGCCTGGGGCTGCCCGGGCTCAGGCTGGGCTGCATCTCCGGCTCGTCCAGGGGCTGGTCTTCGGCCTCGTCCTCCACCTCGTCCTCCCAGGCCGTCTCCCCGGTCAGCGGGTTGTAGAAAAACACCCTGCGGCTCTCCTCATCCCAGTACTGGCCCCACTCGGTGTCGAGGCTCGCCCCGCTGCCCACCGAGGCCCGGGAGGTGGCCGGGCTGGTGGCCCCCTCGGCTGCCTCGCAGGGCGGCTCCCAGGTGGTCACCCCCGTGTCGGGGTTGTAGTAATAGGGGCGCCCGGTGTCGGCGTCCGTGTGCGTCTCCCAGGCCGGGCTGGGACGACGGGCTCGAGGCTGCCTCTCTACGTTCACGTACACGGGCTCCGGGGCGTCGTCCACCTGTTGACCGGCCAAGGAGACGGCTTTCAGGGCAAGTCCAGGGTCACACGGTGTGCATGGGCCTGTCCATTTGCAGCCCAGGCAGTGAAGACTTTCACAGCAAGTCCCATTACCTCTCTGACTCAGTGTCCCTGGGTGGAATATGCCTGCTCTGCCCATCCCAGACATTGTTATGAACGGAGAATAAGGAAACGTTTCGGAAACTGCCCTTGTGAAATAGTGCAGAAGATATGTAGGACATTAAGTTAATTGTGTATCAACACTCATATAACTCAGTTCTCACGAGGAAGCACTAGAGGCTGGAGAGCAATGGCCTGGCACCCGTTCCTTCTGCGGTCCCTGATTCAAGGTTCTTCTATATTCCACAGTTCTACCAAGAGCCCCCTCTATTCCTCCCTCCAAGCCCAGAAAGTGGGTGGGGGCGGTGAAACATTGTCTCTGGACTGGGCCTGCTTGGCAGGTACCAGAATCAATTCCAACAAGAGGGATAAATCAGCCAGAAGGGCTCCAAGGGGTCAAAGAAAGGAGCGCGATGTGTTGCAGTTTATTTTGATTGGTCACAGGAAAAAAAAAAAAAGACCTGATTCACCCCTCCTGGCTCCCTGCTGGCAGTAGGGCAAAGTCCCTCAACCCCTGTGAGGCCATCCATCACCTGCCTGGGTTTAGGCCTATTTCCTGCCACACCTTGCCCCTTGCCATGAACTTTAAGCTCTAGTAACACAGCATGGTTCCAAGTCCCCACCCTCTCGGCTGCCTGGGCTGTCTCCAGTCCCTTCTCACCAGTGGACTCCAATGCCTTCCTCGGGACTCACTCAGTTCAGCTGAGTGAGTGCCAGGCTCCTGTGCCGAGGCTCCTCCAGTGTGCCCACCCCCAGCCCACAGAGGGACACATAGGTTATCAAGGCCCAGGCAGCAGGGCTGCACACAGGGATTAGCAGTTTTCTAATACAGAATGCTGCGGTCTCAAAACAACAGATTGCAGAGTTGCAATTTCACGTTTTTATTAACTCTAGACATGTGTGCCACTTTGTGCGCATGTGCAACCTTGTGTGTGTGGCTTACATGGAACCTGGAGAGTCAAACATGGGTCCTTAGGCTTCGCAGGCAAGCACCTTAACTGCTAAGCCATCTCTCCAGCCCAATTTTATGGTTTTAAAAACCATCCTGAAGGCTGGAGGGATGGCTTTGTGGTTAAGGCACTTGACTGCAAAATCAGAGGACCCAGGTTCAATTCCCCAGGACCCATGTTAGCCAGATGCACAAGGGGGCGCACGTGTCTGGAGTTCATTTGCAGTGGCTAGAGGCCCTGGTGCACCCATTCTCTCTCCCTCTCTCTCTAATAAATAAATAAAAATAAAATCTTTCTTAAATTAAAAAAAAAAAAATCCAGAAGCCGGTGTAGTGGCACACACCTTTAATCCCAGCACTTAGGAGGCAGAGGTAGGAGGACTGCCACAAGTTCAAGGCCAGCCTTGAGACTATGTAGTGAATCCAGGTCAACTGAGCTAGAGTGAGACTCTTCCTCAAAAATAAAAGAAAAATAAAACAAAAAAAACATCCAAACAGGATGTGGCCTAGTTGGTACAGTGCTTGTGTACCAGGCACAAAGCCCTGGTTTCCATCCCTAGCACTTCATAAAGCCAGACATGGTGTCATGGTGTCTGCAATCTCCACATTCAGGAAGTAGAGGCAGAAGGATCAGAAGATTATACCTGGCTACATAGTGAGTACAAGAAAAATAAATAGGCTGGAGATATGTCTTGGCGGTTAAGCGCTTGCCTGTGAAGCCTAAGGACCCTGGTTCAAGGTTCAATTCTCCAGTACCCACGTAAGCCTGATGCACAAGGTGGTACATGCATCTGGAGTTGGTTTGCAGTGGCTGAAGGCCCTGGTGTGCCCATTCTCTCTCTCTCTTTCTCTCTGTCACTCTCAAATAAATAAACCTGTTGATTTTTTTTTAGGTGTGGTCTCATTCTAGCCCAGGCTGATCTGGAATTCATTATGTAGTCTCATGCTGGCCTCGAATTCACAGTGATCCTCTGCCTCCCAAGTGCTGGGATTAAAGGCATGTACCACCACACCCAGCTAGCTGTTTCATATTTTAAAGGGGTGCTGGGTGACAGGGAGTCAGGTAGCTTTTTCAGGCAGTTAGGGTGACCCCTGAGAGTAAAAGGGCAGGATGGTCTGCACTCGCTAGAAATGATCTGACTTCTTATCTCTCTCTTTTTTTTTTTGTTATTTTTATTTTATTTATTTATTTGAGAGTGACAGACAGAGAGAAAGAGGCAGATAGAGAGAAGAGAGAATGGGCGTGCCAGGGCCTCCAGCCACTGCAAACGAACTCCAGACGCGTGTGCCCCCTTGTGCATCTGGCTAACGTGGGTCCTGGGGAGTCGAGCCTCCAACCGGGGTCCTTAGGCTTCACAGGCAAGCGCTTAACCGCTAAGCCATCTCTCCAGCCCCTGACTTCTTATCTCTTGTCTGGTTCCCTAAACCTGTTTTCCCACGAACAACCTGGGCCCCTCCTGGAAGGGAGGTCTTTCCTAGGATTTAAGTCTCATCCTAACATTGTGGTTGGTCAAGCTTAGACCCCAGAACTTGGCTAGCCTCTTCCTGAGACAGCCCCTAGTCCAAACCAATCAGCTGTCCCTCAGGTGAGCTGAGCTGGAAGGTAGGGCTCACCACCATAAGGTCATAAATATGTTTGTGGGGAGAGGACAAGCTCTCTGTGCTGCCTGAACTTCCAGCTGCTTGTGAGTTCCTCCTTGGCTCAGCCCAGTTGAGCCAAACTGAGGGGTGAGACCCCAAACTGGGCTGAGCCCCCAGCCCTTACTCCCTCCCCCCCCCCCCGGGCTCTTTACCCCCTTCAGCTCCCCAACATGGCAGGAGCTCTTTTGAAGTTTCTTTTTTTCTCCATGGTTCTCTCAGGCCCTCCACATGGGATGTCTAGCCACGTGGGTGCCTTTCCTTGGTTCTGTATATCCCTCAATAAATATAATTTAATAATTATCCTTCATAGCCTAATTTCTTTCAATTCTTTGATTAAAAATAGAAACGAAAGCCAGGTGTGGTGGCGCACGCCTTTAATACCAGCACTTGGGAGGCAGAGGTAGGAGGATCACCGTGAGTTCTAGGCCACCCTGAGACTCCATAGTGAATTCCAGGTCAGCCTGAGCTTGAGTGAGACCCTACCTCGAAAAATCAAAAAAACAAAAACAAAATAGAAACGAGGGCCGGGCATAGTGGCGCACGCCTTTAATCCCAGCACTCAGGAGGCAGAGGCAGGAGAGTCGCCGTGAGTTCGAGGCTACCCTGAGACTACAGAGTGAATTCCAGGTCAGCCTGGGCTAGAGTAAGACTATACCTTGAAAACCTTTTAAAAAAATTATTTATTTATTTGAGACAGCCAGGCATGGTGGTGCATGCCTTTAATCCCAGCACTTGGGAGGCAGAGGTAGGAGGATCGCCCAGAGTTCAAGGCCACCCTGAGCTACAGTGAGACCCTACCTCGAAAAATAGAAAAAAAAAAAAAAAAACTAAGACAGAGAGAGGGAAAGAGAGAATAGGTGCACCAGGGCCCCCAGCCACTGCAAACAACTCCAGACACATGCACCACCTTATGCATCTGGCTTACGTGAGACCTGGAGAATCGAACCTGGGTTCTTAGGCATCACAGACGAGCACATCAACCACTAAGTCATCTCTCCAGCCCACGGCCTTTTTTATTTTAATTCGCATGCAAGAGAGGGAGAGAATTGGTGATCCAGGGCCTCCAGCCATTGTAATCGAACTACAGATGTGTGCACCACCTTGTGCGCATGTGCAACCTTACACACTTGCATCACCTTGTGCTTCTGGCTTATGTGGGATCTGGAGAGTTGAACATGGGTCCTTAGGCTTCGCAGGCAAGTGCCTTAACCACTAAGCCGTCTCTCCAGCCCTGTTTTCCTTCTTTCATTTCTTCTTTTTTTTTTTTTTAGTTTTTTGAGGTAGGGTCTCACTCTAGCCCAGGCTGACCTGGAATTCACTATGTAGTCTCAGGGTGGCCTCGAACTCATAATGATCCTCCTATCTCTGCCTCCTGAGTGCTGCGATTAAAGGCATGCGCCACCACGTCCAGCTCCCTGTTTTCCTTTTTGAGACTGGGTTGCATGTGGTTCAGGCTGTCCTTAAACTCACTGTGTAGTTGTGGATGACCTTGAACTCCTAATCCTCTTTCCTCCCTCTCCCAGTGCTAAGATTAAGGTGTGGGCCACTGCAAATGAACTCCAGACACATGTGCCACCTTATGCATCCAGTTTATGTGGATCCTAGGGAATCAAACCTGGGTCCTTTGGCTTGTATGCAAGCACCTTAACAGCTAAGTCATCTCTCCAGCCCTATTAATTTATTTTTGAGAGAGAAAGAGACTGATATAGAGAGGGAATTGGTACACCAGGACCTCCAGCCACTGCAAACGAACTCTAGACACATATGCCACCTTGTGCACCTGGCCTATGTGGGTACTGGGGAATTGAACCTGGGTCCTTAGGCTTTGCAAGCAAATGCCTTAACTGCTAAGCCATCTCTCAAGCCCGACTGTGCCTCTTTCATGTGGTGCTCAGGATCAAACCCAAGATTCCGTGCATGCCAGACGAGCACTCTACGGCCCGCGGTATAACCCCAGCCCCGGGGCTTTTTGAGAATATGATGCAGGAGGATGTAACTGATGTCACTGGCCCCAAACGATGAAGCACGCGATGCCTCAAAGCACAGCAGACCCAGCGAAACACTGCTTGCAGACACAAGCCAATCTTAGGACAAATGTCAGCAACAAACACACAGGGGCACCGCAGGGCGGAAGCCATGAGGAGAGGAGGCTCAGTGAGTAGATGTGCCTCTGGACACCACAGCTGGACACCTGGGGCAGTGGGCGTGCCCGTCCCTAGGGCAGGGCTTGGAAGAGCCTGTGGGGGGTGGGGAGAGCCCGTGGTGGAGCTGGGTTCTTTGGGGCAGATGTTTGTGCTTGTTTGGCTGCTGGAGCTGACAAGGGAACCTCACACACATGATCCCCTACCTAGCATGTGCAGGGAGGATTTGGGACAAAGAAGCCTAGGTAGCCAGTGTGTGACTGTGTTGTCACAAGAAGAGAAGATGTGGAATCACGTGGTGGGGTCAGGAAGCGTTAGGGGGACAGCGGGACCCAGAGACACAGCTACTGGTGGTAGAAGACAGGGCTTCCCACGGAGGCGAGCAGGCAAGGCCCACGCTCTCTGTGATGCCGTCCCCCTGGGGAGGGTGCACCCTTTCACACTCCGGACCTCTCTATGGAGCCCCCTTCCCATCAGTGCTGAGCTAAGGGGCTTTTCCCTAGGGGCCCGACTGCTCCTTGAGAGCCAGGCCCTCTGCTCAGCTTGCAAATGGTGACAGCCGGGCCAACCACCATGCGCCCTGCTCCCGGAGGTCCACGCACAGCCACAGCCTGACAACAGAGGTCTGATTACCACACCAAGGGCTTCAGTCGTACCCTAGAGACACAGGGGCGGGGGGGGGGGTATAGGTTGGCAAAGAGGAAGAGGACTCCCCACCTCGGGCCAGAGGACTGAGCTGCTCAGCCGTCATGTCTCCTCCCACTCTCCACTCACCACACCTGCACCTGCACCTCAGCTTCCTTACGGCGTTTCCCTTGCCTCCAATTCCCTCCCCTTGCCCACAACAGGTGGCAACCCGCCCCCAACCGCTCCTGTTGCCCCAAGATGGGAATCTCAGGTCTCTCTGCTGCTCTCTCAGACAGGAAGAGCCTCTGAGAAGGAGAGGGAGAGAAGAGCCCCAGCTTTGCCGACACCCCCTGCTCTGGGTCTCACTGTGCCCAGCTCTTAACAGAGTGGAGTGCAGGCCTGCCGGAGAGAACCCCAAACCTAGAAGGCCCCCTCTGCCACCCCATCAAAGGCTGAGCTGGCCTCTGGTCCCTTCATCCCTACCTGTGCCTGCAGGGCCCGACTTTGCCTCCTGGCCAGTTTGGCCATCACGTCCACCATCCTGGCCCCTCTGAGCTGCTGGGATAGAGCCTGGGAAAGTTTGGGGGTGGAGCCCACGGCCACGACCCCGCAGGGGCGGGGGACGTTGGCACAGAGCAACTGGGAAACAAGAAGTTGCCTCGAGATGGCGGGAGGCTAAGATTGCGGCTGGTTTCCTGTCGGGGTTGCGGAAGTGCTGCCTGAGACAGAGGGTTCCTGACTGGGGTGGGGGTGGGGTGGGGTGGGGTGCAGGTTGGAGTGGGGTGGGTTCATGTTTCCTCCACCCCACTGGTTAGTTATCACACTCAGTACTCTGTTGACCAAAGAGGTCTAAATCCCAGCCTCAGACCCAGTGTACAACAGCCTGGACAAAGATGGTCGGTCACCTGTGTGTCACAGGGGTGGGGAATATGGCCCAGACAGGGACAGACAGAAGGGACTTCTGACGCTCCTGCCTGGGCTAGCCTGGGGTAGCAGCAACTGGGGAAGACAGAACAGCGAGTAGCTGTCGGTTCTCTCCCCTCCCCCAAGGCCCAGGGAGGATGGGAAGAGAAAGAGGAAGCTGGTGGGGGGGAAGGGGATCCCATACCGGGGAAGGGGTCTGGGCAGATGTTGTGTCAGGGACCCGGTGTCTGGACCCTGCCAGCCACGAAGAGAGAAGCAGGGACTCTGACCATACACACGACTGCCTGACCGCCTGGGTCTGTCTCCTCCACACTTGGTCACTAAGCCCCACTTGCCCTCCCTCGCCTGGTGTCCACACGTGTGCACCCCACACGACAGGTGTGTCCATATTCATGTATGAGCTGACACCAGCTCCTCTTCCTCCTTCCAGCCTCGCTTTCCGTCACTCTGTCATGCAGATAGGCATTCAGATGTCAGCCACTCACAGTGAACCCAGCAGGCCCTGAGTGAGCAGCTATGTCTAATCCTGCAAGCCTTCGGGAACCATCTCGTCTTCTCTGCTCCTCCTCAGGCTCTGAGGCCTCTCGTTCTCCCACCATGGGCACTCCCCTGTGAGCCCCAGAGCACGCCCGGGTATAGGCAGATGTGGCATTGATCTGGGCTGCAGGACACTGGGTGAGGGCACAGGAAGTCTGTGACGCTGCAATCCTCTGTCCTTAAAGGCTCGGATGTTTCAGCACTCTAGGCTGGTCCTCCCTCGGAGGCTAAAACCTCAAGGCACACCAATCCCTCCTGCACAGGACACAGCAGAGGCCTCACACAGTCCACTTCAGACCCAGCAAGCCCACACCACCTCTGGCCACACAGACCATTGTAGGTTTCTCTTGTGTGTGTGTGTGTGTGTGTGTGTGTGTGTGTGTGTGTGTTGACCACAGCTGTTATCCACAGGGTCCTCCTCCCTGAGAAACACTCAGGGGAAGAGCACAGACCAGCTGTCCATCACCCCCCCTCACTCTCCCCTAGGCCTCACCCACCCTTCCTTCTGTCAGAAGGGTTGGGGCAGAAGCAGGTGCAAGAGGAAAACCCTGTCATCTTGAAGCAGGACATCCCTACATCACATTACATGTGATGGCGTGTGCCCATTATCCCAGCCTGGGCTAGAGAGAGGCCCTACCTGGAAAACACCAAAACAGAAAAGAAAAGGGCTGGAGAGATGGCTTAGTGGTTAAGGTGCTTGCCTGCAAAGCCTAAGGACCCAGGTTCAATTCTCCAGTACCCATGTAATGCACAAAGTGGCGCATGCATCTGGAGTTCGTTTTCAGTGGCTAGAGGCCCTGGTGCACTCATTCTCTCCCTCTCTCTAATAAAGTAATTAAAAATAAAATATTAACAAAATAAATAGCCGGGCATGGTGGTACGTGCCTTTAGTCCCAGAATTTGGGAGGCAGAAGTAGGAGGATCACCATGTGTTCGAGGCCACCCTGAGACTACATAGTGAATTCCAGGTCAGCCTGGGCTAGAGTGAAACCCCACCTCAAAAAAAAAACAAAATAAAGCCGGGTGTGGTGGTGCACACCTTTAATCCCAGCACTTGGGAGGCAGAGACCCTACCTCAAAAATAAATAAATAAATAAATAAAATGTTTAAAAAGAAATGAAAGAGAGAAGAGAAACAGAGAAGAAAGACACTATTGCCAGATATTGTGGCTGACACCTGCAATCCCAGCACTGAAGAGGCGGAGGCAGGAGGATTGTCAAAGGTTTGAGGCCAGCCTGAGCTCCAAAGTGAGACCTTGCAACAGAAACAAAACAAAACAAAACAGGGCTGGAAAGACGGCTTAGTGGCTAAGGTGTTTGCCTGCAAAGCCAAAGGACACAGGTTCGATTCCTCAGGACCCACATAAGCCAGATAGGCGCACAGGGTGGCACATGTGTCTGGAGTTCATTTATAGTGGTTGAAGGCCCTAGTGCACCCAATCTCTGTATCTATTTACCTCTCTCTCTCAAATAAATAATAAATAATTTTTTAATGGGCTAATGGGTGTGGCTATGGCTCAGTTGGTGGGATGCTTGCCTCCATGGATTTGATTCCTAGTGCCACTAAAAAAACAGCTGTGGCGGAGCACACCTGTAATCTCAGCACTCTGGAACTAGGAGGATCAGAAGTTCAAGGTCATCAGCTTCATGAGATGATCTTTCAAAAGAATAACTCACCAAAGAGTGACAGGGAGGGGAAACGGGGGAGGAGAGGAGAGAAGAGAGGGGAGGGAAGGGGAAGGGAAGGGATGGGAAGAAAGGAAAGGAGCCGAGAGGAGAGGAGAGAAGAGGAGAGGAGAGGAGAGGAGAGGAGAGGAGAGGAGAGGAGAGGAGAGGAGAGGAGAGGGAAATGGCCTCACACTAGTGACTCAGCTGGGAGCTGGCTCAGGAGCTGCTGAGGGGACACAGCCTCCTTTGTCCACTCACCAAGCCTGCTCTCTGCCACCCAGGCTGGGTGGAGGGACATCAGGAAGGAACTGTGCTCTTTACCTCAAGGGTGACACATTTGTGAGTCCCTCCCCTGCCACACCTACAAGCCAGGGACTGAGTCTCCCCTATATATCTACTAAGACCTACATGTCCACTGTGGTGTGTGTATGGGGTCTGGTCCCCACATCTCAGAACACTGGCTCACCCCAAGATGCTGATGGACCTGGACTGGGCTGGGGCAAAGCATTTTTCTGCTACCTGGGATCAGTGAGTGCGCAGCCCAGGGGAGGCGCAGGGGTCAGGGGAACGTCAGCGCGTGGGCGTGATGTGGAATTCTGAACACAGTGGGCTTGGAGCGGAAGCCTCTTGATGAAGAGTGGGGTGTTGAGTAGGGCTCTGCCTCGGCTTCTCTCTGCGCACCTACTGGAATTCCTGGGCCTCGATTTCGTTAGCCGTAGCATGGGGGCTTTCCTTCTGCCCTCAGGGATGTTTTCTGTGAAAGCCGGGCAGGCCCCTGGGTTCCCACACCCACAGGGCTGTGGTGAGGAAGCAGGGCGTGGTTCTGCTTTTCTGACTCTTGGTTTCGATTAGGCGCTGGACTCTGGCCCCAGCTGCTGGGTGACCCCACAGGGACGCTTGCTGGGCCTGGTAGGGTGTCTAGCTCAGAGATGACCTGGAACTCACCATGTATCTCAGGGTGGCCTTGAACTCACGGCGATCCTCCTACCTCTGCCTCCCGAGTGCGGAGTGCTGGGATCAAAGGCGAGCGCCACCACACTCGGCTTGTTTTTGTTTTTGTTTTAAGACAGAGAGATCTGGGCTGGGGATGTTGTCTAGTGTTAGTATATGCAAGGCACTGGGTTCCATGGCCAAAAACAAACAAACAAACAAAAAGTGTGACTTTGGTTCCTGAAACTGTTTTATCTTATTTGTTTGTATTTATTTAGAGAAAACGTCTGGCCTGGAACCTACTTACTATGCAGTCTCAAAATCTTGATCCTCCTGCCTCCACCTTCTGAGTGATGGGATTACACTATGCCTGGCTGGCTTCCTTCAAACTTGGGTTTTTTTTCTTTTGTTTTGTTTTGGTTTTGGTTTTTCGAGGTAGGGTTTCACTCTAGCTCAGGCTGACCTGTAATTCACTATGTAGTCTCAGGGTGGCCTCGAACTCATAGTGATCCTCCTACCTCGGCCTCCCAAGTGTTGGGATTAAAGACATGGGCCACCATGCCTGGCTTTTTTTGTAATCTTTACTGTTTCCACCATCCAAGATATTCATTATTTTTCATCTGGACATACGAAATTATTGCATTTCCATCTCTCCCCACCCCCAATTTATCTTGAACAAGGGAATGTTCCTCCCTTTAGGATTCAGCCTGGAGGTTGTGGGTCTTGGGAATAAGTCAGCAGACACATGCCTTGCTTCTCTTCTTCTCTCAGAATAGTCTCTCCTGCCTAAGTCAAGCAGGGCTAGACAAGTGAATGGACAGACCCAGGCCCAGAGGGGAGGCTGTGCTTGAGAAACTTGGGCCAGAACCTCAGGAACCCTGGCATAGAAGCTGGGTGTGGTGGCGCACACTTTTAATCCCAGCACTCAGGAGGCAGAGGTAGGAGGATCACCATGAGTTTGAGGCTACCCTGAGGCTACATAGTGAATTCCAGGTCAGGCTGGGCTATTGCGAGACCCTGCCTAGAAATCACCAAAACAAGTAGACTACGCTTACAGCTCTGCTGAGCCCTGGTGAAGAGACATATAAAGTCTGTCCCTCTGACCACGCAGCATCTGCGGAGGCAGAAGAGAACACCTACCCAGCAGCGGCTGTCGGGTCCCAGCCCGCCTGGAAGCTGGCCATGCTGAAGTCACCTCACAGATGTAGGCGTCAAGTTAATAAAATGCCACAGCACAAGTGACCGCCATCTAGACAGAAAATAAAGCAGCAGGGAGGGTTTCCACATCTCACTGTCTACATGGGTCAATACTCAAGATT
Organism: Dipus sagitta; assembly: GCA_036346955.1. Lineage (NCBI taxonomy): Eukaryota > Metazoa > Chordata > Mammalia > Rodentia > Dipodidae > Dipus > Dipus sagitta. The sequence goes on from CM070778.1 coordinate 18,479,867, forward strand.
AAAGATTTAATGTAAAAAAAAAAAATGAGGGGCTAGGGAAATGGCTCCGTAGTTACAGACACTTGCTTGCAAAGCCTGCTGGCCTGGGGTTTCATTCTAGCCACCCAAGTAAGTGAGATGGAGGGGGCTGGAGAGATGGCTTAGCGGCTAAGGTGCTTGCCTACAAAGCCTAAGGACCCAGGTTTGATTCCTCAGTACCCATGTAAGCCAGATGCACAAGGTAGCGCACGCATCCGTAGTTTGTTTGCAGTGGCTAGAGGCCCTGCATGCCCATTCTCTCTCTCTCTCTTTCCTTCACTCTCTCAAATATATATTTTTGGTTTATTTATTATTTATTTATTTTTGTTTTGTTTTTCGAGATAGGGTCTCACTCTAGCACAGGCTGACCTCGAACTCACAGTGATCCTCTTACCTCTACCTCCCAAATGCTGGGATTAAAGACATACACCACCACGCCCAGCCTTTTTTTTTTTTTTTGAGTTAGGTCTCACTCTAGCCCAAGCTAACCTGGAATTCACTATGCAGTCTCAGGCTGCCCTCAAACTCACAGCACTCCTCCTACCTCTGCCTCCTGACTGCTGAGATTAAAGGCGTGCACCACCATGCCTGGCTTTAATAAAATATCTTAAAGTGAGATGCAAAAGGTGTTGCCCAGCATGTGTGGTGTGCATGTGCGTGTGTATGTGCGTGTACATATTGTGTATGTGTGTGGGCATGCGTTTTAATGGGGAATTGAAACCAGGGCTTTCCAGATACACTGTCTACTAAGGTATATTACAGCCCTTTTTACTTAAAAAAAAATATATATATATATATATTTTACTTTTTTATTTGAAAGCAGAGAGAGATAGAGAGAAAGACAGAGAGAATAAGCGGGCCAGGGCCTCCAGCCGCTACAAATGCACTCCTGATGCATGTGCCACCTTGTGCATCTAGCTTATGTGGGTACTGGGGAATCGAACCTGAGTCCTTTGGCTTTGCAGGCAGGTACCTTAACCACTAAGCAATCTCTCCAGCCCACTTTTTCTTTTTTTAAAACTTGAAGACATATGACCAATTTTTTTTTTTAATTCAAAACTCCAGAAATGGTGGTATAAGCCTGTAGTCCCAGCACTTGGGAGATAGAGGAAGGAAATCAGAAGTTCAAATTCATCTTCAGCTACATATGAGTTCAAGGCCAGCCCGGACTACACAAGACTCTGTCTCAAAAAAAAGAAACAGGGAGCCCGGTGTGGTGGCGCATGCCTTTAATCCCAGGACTCAGGAAACAGAGGTAGGAGGATTGCTGTGAGTTCAAGGCCACCCTGAGACTGCATAGTGAATTCCAAATCAGCCTGGGCTACAGTGAGACCCTACCTAGAAAAAATAAAAAGAAAAAAAAAAAGAAAAAGAAAAAGAAAAAAGAAAGAAAGAAACAGGGCTGAAGAGATGGTTTAGTAGTTAAGGTACTTTCCTGCAAAGTCTAAGGACCCAGGTTCAATTTCTTAAAACCCACATAAGCCTGGTGGTACATGCTTATGGAGTTCATTTGAAAAAAAAAAAAAAGCACTTTTTTAGCACTTGAAATATATGGTATACTCATTGACTCATTGAAGAAAAAGATTTTCACTGCATGACTTAAATTTGTTGCCTCAAGTTCAGGCAGAAGAAATATTGGCAGCATCATAGCAAAAAGTACATAGAGATAGAAATAAAGGGGATAAAAGATAAACTGGGTGGACCCAGTCCGAGAGCTAACAAGAAAATGAAAGGAAATATAATCACGCAACAGAGTGTCCTAAGCTGAAAAAGACCAAGTCTACAGTAGACCAACAGGTTCAGCAAGTCTCAGATGGGATACTGAGAAGAACCCCCACCGGGCAAAGTCTATAAAACGTGTGTGCTTCTGACAAGGAAGCCCAGGGAAGGGGCAGAAGGCATGGAAAGTAAACAGAAAGACAGGGTAATCAATTGCAATCTGATAAAAGGGGAAAAACCACAACGCCAACCAATAAATGCAAAATATGACAGGCGTAATAAAATTTAAGTATAGGAGGATATTAGTTTAACAATGAAAAGTGAGCAGATTGAATTCTACTAAAAATCCAGGTAGCTTGGGTTTATTTTATTAATTAATTTATTTTTTGAGGCAGGGTCTCACTCTAGGCCAAGCTGACCTGGAACTCACTCTGTAGCACCAGGCTAGCCTTGAACTCAAGCGATCCTCCTACCTCAGCCTCCAGAGTGCTGCAATTAAAATATTTATTTTTATTTTATTTTATTTTATTTTATTTATTTATTTATTTGAGAGCGACAGATAGAGAAAGAGGCAGAGAGAGAGAGAATGGGTGCACTAGGGCCTCCAGCCACTGCAAACGAACTCCAGGTGCATGTGCCACCTTGTGCATCTGGTTTACGTGGGTACTGGGGAATCAAGCAAACCAGGGTCCTTAGGCTTCACAGGTAAGCGCTTAACCGCTAAACCATCTCTCCAGCCCTTTTTTAATATTTTATTTTTATTTATTCATTTGGCAGATAGAAAGAGGGAGAGAGGGAAAGAGAGAGATTTAGAATGGGCGTGCCAGGGCTCCAGCCCCTGCAAATGAACTCCAGATGTGTGTGCCCCCTTGTGCATCTGGCTTACATGGGTTCTGGGGAATTGAACCTGGGTCCTTTGGATTTGCAGACAAATGCCTTAACTGCTAAGCCATCTCTAGAGTGTTGCAATTCATAGCGTGAGGTGCACTGTTGGGTGGGCTGGTGCACGCCTTTAATCCCAGCACTTGGGAGACAGAGGTAGGATGATTGCTGTGAGTTTGAGGCCACCCTGATACTACATAGTGAATTCCATGTCAGCCTGGGCTAGAGTGAGACCCTACTGAGAGAGAGAATTGGCCCACCAGGGCCTCAGCCACTGCAATCGAACTCCAGACACTTGCACCACCTAGTGTGCATGTGCAACCTTGCACTTGCCTCACCTTTGTGCATCTGGCTTACGTGGGATCTGGAGAGTTGAACATGAGTCCTTAGGCTTCACAGGCAAGTGCCTTAACTGCCAAGCCATCATCTCTCCAGCCTTCATACTAAATTTTTTTTTTTTTTTTTTGGTTTTTCGAGGTAGGGTTTCACTCCATACTAAATTTTTGAAGAGGAGATTTCACAATGAATGTATTCCAAGTAATATGTAAAATGGCTAAAATTAACAGAGAACGACTATGAAACTAGAAGAGACTAACTACTGATGAGGAAAGGGAAAAGGATGCCACTGAAAGGCACTGGGTCTGGAGGGTTCCATGGGAGGACACTGTAGAAACCTTTAAATTTACCTTCCTATTATTCTTAGAATTCTGCCAACAAGATCCTTTCAGAGAGACTTCAAAAGACTCACCACAGGCCCGGAGGACATATATATATATATATATATATATATATATACTGCACCATATCACAATGTTCCATTCATTGGCTAGTCTCACCTCCTGGACAATAAGCTACCTGCAGCCAGGGCCTTACTTCTCGTTGCCTTCCTGGTGCCCAGCTGCTATTTGCTGTCTGAGTGAGTATGTGAGCGAGAACGCAGCCTACCGAACTACTGAACTGCCTGGGGGCAAATCCTCAACCTGAAAGCCCAGGAAAACAGACACATGGGGAGAAACCTAAATACTGGCAGAAACAGATTGGATTTTCCTGTTAGCCAAATATGAAGAAGGTCAAACCGTTTTATAGTGAGGTATAGGAACTGACATATTCAAAGAAGCTCCTGGTCCCTGGGCTTCACACAATTAGGCAAGGACCCTCCTACCAGGAAGAAAGGATGTAGGGTGGAAGAAGCCCCCCCCCCCCAGGGCAAGACATTCCTGTGGGCCTCATCTGGACTACACAACAGCTCTGGGAATCCCCTCAACACCAAAATCCTTCCTCGAACTGGAAAAGGAGCTCCTAACTTTAACCAAGCACTGCTATGCCCCAGAGCCACAGGCCTAGCAGCCCCGGTTCCTCCAAACAGCAACCAGGGGCCAACTGTCCATCATTCACCAGCCCATACCCAGCTCTGGCATGGAGCCTGGACCACATTCCTGACCATCAGCTACCCCAGTCATGACCATGGTCCCTCCCGTCCCTTGGGGCCTGGCACTAACCACCCATCGGGCCTGGCATTCAGCACTGAAACCTGCCCCTTCCCACTGGACACAGGAGAGAGAAAATGAGCACTATGTGAGGCCAGCCTTGAGCTCAGGCAGAAGGGGTATGGGAATGTGCTGGTCCTGGGGTCCAGCTTCACGGCTGGGGTCTCAAGAGAACTGGAGATTGAGGGTATGCAAAAGCCTAGGCGCCAGGGAGCCACCCAGTGGACAGGAGGTGGCCCCCCAGTCAGCAGGGGAGTGGAGGGTGGGAGATTCTCCACGGCCAGTAAGGTGGCATGAGGCTGGAAGGGGGACCCGAGAACCTGTTCTCCCTAAAACCAGGCCATGTGTTGGACACGGGGCTCCTGGGTCAGTAGATGGGTTACGGGGAGGAAAAGATCAAGCCAGGTGTGAAGAAACAGTTGACCCACCCAGGGCAGATGTTGTAGCTAGGGTGTGGGGGGGGGGGAACTGTTCGAAGAAGGTTCATTGGATCTCCTCAACTGGGCTCCCTGCTCTTACCAATCCCCCTTTATAGAGCCCCTGGCTGGCTGGGTCAGTCCAGAGGCACCTGTCCCAGGATGTGTTCAGGGAAGGACTAGATAGGGAATCAGGGCAGGAGGACTCCCAATGCCCGGGGAGAGGCCACTCACAGTTCCTGGCAGCAGATGAAGGAGGAATGAGGGCCCTGGGGCTCCTTCCAGTCCCCTAGGTGCCTGTGCTCAGGTGCAGTTCCTGCAGCACTGTTTGCATAAGAAGTTGCAGCAGAGGCTGGATCCTGGTCCGGCCAGTAACCAATGCCTGGACAGCAGGGGCGGAGCCTCGTCTGATCTGAGCCCTGGGCCTTCCCACCTCCAAAGTTGGGGCAGGGATTGTGACCACACCTTGGAGAGGTCAGCGGCTGCAGGGGAGGGGCCACGAATAAGAGTCAGGGTTGAACCTTGGGTCTTAGACCTACTAGGCATGCACTCTACATGCCTATCTTTCCTTTTTGTTTTGTTTTTTTACATGTGTATGTGGGGGTGTGTGGTGTGCATGAGTGAGTGTTCCTGTGTATGTGGATACACTTGCTTGCAGAGACCAGATACCAGTGTTGGGTGTTTTCCTCAGTCACTCTCCATCTTTTTGTTTTGGTTTGGTTTGGTTTTTCGAGGTAGAGTCTCATTCTAGTTCAGGCTGACCTGGAATTTACTATGTTGCCTCAGGGTGGCCTCAGATTTACGGCGATCCTCCTACCTCTCGAGTGCTGGGATTAAAGGGGTGTGCCACCACGCCCAGCTCTCCATTTTATATATTTTTTTAATTTTTATTTATTTGAGAGAGAGGGAGGGAGGGAGGGAGAATGGGCTGCGCCAGGGCTTCCAGCCACTGCAAACGAACTCCAAACACGTGTGCCACCTTGTGCGTCTGGCTTACATGGGTCCTGGGGAATCAAACCAAGGTCTTTTGACTTTGCAGGCAAGCGCCTTAACCAGTAAGCCATCTCTCCAGCCCTCCATCTTATTTTTTAAAAAATATTTTTATTTATTCATTTGAGAAAGGGAGAGGGAGGAAGGGGAGACAGAAAAGGAGAGAATGGGCACACCAGGGTATCTAGGCACTCCAGATGCATGCATCATCTTGTGCATCTGGCTTTATGTGGGTACTGGGGAATCAAACCCGGGTAGTTAGATTTTGCAGGCAAGTGCCTTAACTGCTGAGCCATCTCTCCAGCCCCTCCATCTTATTATTATTATTATTTTGTTTTGTTTTGCTTTTTGAAGGCAGGGTCTTGCTCTAGCTCAGGCTGACCTGGAATTCACTATGTAGTCTCAGTCTGGCCTCAAACTCATGGCGATCCTCCTACCTCTATCCTCCAAGTGCTGGGATTAAAGGCATACCCCACCACATCCAGCTTTTTTTTTTAAAGATTTTATTTTATTTATTAGAGAGGGAAAGAGAGACAGACAGAGAGAGAGAGAATGGGCATGCCAGGGCTTCTAGCCACTGCAAACGAACTCCAGATGCATGTGCCACCTTGTGCATCTGGCTTACATGGGTCCTGGGGAATCAAACCTGAGTCCTGTAACTTTACAGCAAGCCCCTTAACTGCTAAGCCATCTCCCCAGCCTCCATCTTATTTTTTTATTTCATTTTTATTCATTTATTTGAGAGAGAGAGAAAGAAAAAGAGAATAGGTGCACCAGGTCCTCCAGCTGCTTACATGGGTTTTGGGGAATGGAACCTGGGTCCTTTGGCTTTTCAGGCAAGCACCTTAAAACTGCTAAGCCATCTATCCAGGCCCCATCTTATTTTTTTTTTCTAGGTTTTTTTTTTTTTTTTTTTTTTTTTTCGAGGTAGGGTTTCACTCTAGCTCAGGCTGACCTGGAATTCACTATGTAGTCTCAGGGTGGCCTCAAACTCACAGCGATCCTCCTACCTCTGCCTCCTGAGTGCTGGGATTAAAGGCGTGCGCCACCATGCCCGGCCCCCATCTTATTTTTTTTGACACAGAATTTCACACTGAACCTAACCTAGAACTAACCAAATCTGTCTAGACTAGGTGTATTCCACTACATCCAGATTTACTTGGGTGCTGGGGATCCAAACTCAGGTCCTCATGTTTAGGCAGCAAGCATTTTACCCACTGAGCCTGCTCCCCAGCATTTCTTTCTTTTTCCCTCCTTCTTTCCCTCTCTGCCTTCTTTCTTTTCCTTCTTTTCTTTCTTCCTTCCTTTTTTATTTTCAAAGTAAAATTTTTTGCCAGGTGTGGTGGCACACGCCGTTGATCCCAGCACTCGGGAGGCAGAAGTAGTACTGCCGTGAGTTTGAGGCCAGCCTGAGAATACATAGTGAACTCCAGGTCAGCCTGGGCTAGAGCGAGAACCTACCTCAAAAACAAAATTATTTTTAAAAATATGTTGTTTATTTATTTATTTGAGAGAAAGAGGGAGAGAGAGAGAGAGGGAGGGAGAGAGAGAGAGAATAGGCATACCAAGGCCTGCAGCCACTGCAAACGAACTCCAGATGCATGTGCCCCCCTGTACATCTGGCTTACATGGGTCCTAGAGAGTCAAACTGGGATCCTTTGGCTTTGCAGGCAAACACCTTAACCGCTAAGCCATTTCTCCAGCCCCAAAATTATTTTTTAAATTTCTATTTATTTGCCAGAGAGAGCAACAGACAGACCTTTTTTTTTTTTTTTTTTTTTTTTTTTTTTTTTTTTTTGAGACAGTCTCACTCTAGCCCAGGCTGACTCGGAACTCACTCTGTAGCTCAAACTGGACTCTTCAACTCACAATGATCCCCTTACCTTAGCCTCGCAAGTGCTGGAACTGTAGGTCCCATCACACCTGGATCTTTATTTTTATTTTGAGGCAGGATGGCTCTGAGCTCACCCTATAGGCCAAGCAGCCATTGAACATGTGATTCTCCTGCATATTTCCCAAGGGATTAACAGGCCTCCCAGGCTATTTTGTCACCTAGAATCTCTGCTTGAACTTCTAGTTCCCCAGCTGCGCGCCCGGCTGTCAGCAGCAAGGAAGAGTTGGAATGCTTGCCTCCGCCCTTCCTCCCCTGGGCAGGACACAGCGCTCAGAAGACTGTCAATCTGCTCGTCCCCTGTTCCGGTGGTTCTGAGGGGAAGAAGGTGGCCAACACTGAAGGCTCCCTGACTAAGATCTAAGACTAAGATCTGTGGCTAGGGTGTGGTTTGCAGTCAGGATGCCTTGACCTGACCAGGACACAGCCAGTACCTGACGGTGGGATGTTTGGCCAATCAATCACTCATCCTCTCTGAACCTGTTGTCAGGGCAAAAAGGTGTGTGTCTATGGCCACTTTGGGGCTGCTGGGAGCCTAGCTGTGTGTGCAGACCCTCTGAGAGAGAGAGGAAACAGGACTGTTAGCCCAAAGGGACTCTCTCTCACCATACCTTGGGTCCCCAGTGTCCAGGCCTGTGACCCACACACACCAGATCACAGTGCATGCTACTTGAACGAGTGATGAATGACAAGGCTGTAAAACACTGGATAGGCTGGAGAGTTGGCTTAACCATCAGGACCAAGATTTGATTCCCCAGTACCCACACAAGCCTGATGCACAAGGTGGTACATGTTTCTAGAGTCTGTTTGCAGTGGCTGGAGGATCTCTCCCTCTCTCATAAGTAAATAGATAGATGAGATATAAATATTTAAAATGTTGAGATCCCTGCTGAGTGGCCTGCTCTAAACTTTGAACTGAGGGCTAGAGAGATGGCTTAGAGGTTAAGGTGCTTGCCTGCAAAGCCTAAGGAGCCATGTTTGACTCTCCAGATCCCACGAAAGCCAGACGCACAAAGGTGAGATGAGCGCAAGGTTGCACGTGACCACTAGGTGGCGCAAGCATCTGGAGTTCAATTGCAGTGACTGAGGCCCTAGTGTGCCAATCCTCTCTCTCTCTCTAAAATAAGATAATAAAAGTAAACTCTGAACTGAGGTATGACAGGTGGATGTCCCTTGGCACAGTCACCTCCCTGTTCACATGTCTACCCCTGATGCAGGCCACTCCCTTCCAGGGATTTCGCCCCACCAACTGCCTCAGTCTCTTGTTCAATCCATGCACTTAGACTCAGGGAAGGAAGCCTTCATCTTCCACCCTCCCCTGGCCTCACAGCATCTCTCTCCTTTCCTGCCAAGTTACTGCTGGCTGCCTGCCCTCTCCATCCACACCCTTCACGCTCTGACCCACCACCTCCTGTCTTCCACAATCCTTTGACCCGTGGCCTTGTGGTGGACACTTCAGATGACCTCCCACGGCCTTTGTCCATCTTGAACTTCTCATCACCCTTTTCTTCTGCACATTCTCCTCAGCTTCTCATGCTTGCTCCCTCTTAGTCTCCTCCTCTATTTTCTTGTTCTTTTTTGTTTGTTTGTTTTGTTTTTCAAGGTAGGGTCTCACCCTGGCTCAGGCTGACTTGGAATTCACTATGTAGTCTCAGGGTGGCCTCGAACTCTCGGCAATCCTCCTACCTCTCTGCTTGCCGAGTGCTGGGATTAAAGGCGTGCGCCACCACGCCCAGTCTCTATTTTCTTCTTTTTCTTTGTTGGTTTTTTTCTAGGCAGGGTCTCACTTTAACTCAGGCTGACCTGGAATTCACTATGTAGTCTCAGGGTGGCTTCAAACTCACAGCAATCCTCCTACCTTGGCTTCCTGAGTGCCAGTCTTGTTTATTTTTTTTTAAATATTTTATTTTTATTTATTTATTTATTTATATGAGAGAAAGATAGGGAGAGAGACAGAGAAAGAGCAAGAAAGTGCGAGAGAGAGCAAGAGAGAGAGAACAGACATGCCAGGGCCACTAGTCACTGCAAATGAACTCCAGATGCATGCATCACCTTGTGCATCTGGCTTATGTGAGTACTGGGGAATCAAACCTGGGCTCCTTAGGCTTCACAGGCAAGTGCTTTAACCACTAAGCCATCTCTCTAGCACCAGTCCTGTTTTTTTTTTAAAATATATTTATTTGAGAGAGAGAAATAGGCAGACAGACAGAAGGAGAGAGAGATTAAGTATGGGCACACCAGCACCTCCTGCCTCTACAAACGAACTCCAGACACATGTGCCACTTTATGCATCTGGCTTCACGTGGGTACTGGGGAATTGAACCCAGTCGTTAGGCTTTGCAAGCAAGTGCTTTTAACCGCTGAGCCATCTCTTGTTGGGCTCCTCTTTTTTCCCTTAGTTAACTACATTTAGGTACACTCCATCTTTCCTCCATCCCATATCTACCCCAAGGCCTCCAACAGTGCCACTACCTGCTCACTCATGCGAGTGGGAAACTGTGGCCCTTCTCACCAACACCCTGTGCTGCAGCCCTGGACACAGGGCTCATGGCTCAATCCCACTCCCCTGCTGAGGGCCTTCCATGACTGCGGGATAAAGTCCGAATTCCCGGTGAAGGTCTATGAGGCCCTGCCTTCATGGCGGACACCATCCACGTCAACCACGCGCTCTGTGGCTGGGCTGGGGCTGCAAGGGCCCAATATGGCTCTGTCCACACCCATCCTCTGCCCTTGATTCATAGCAACCGGGGCGTAGCTCCATCACAGACACCTGGGCCATGTGGGGCAGAAGCATCTATTACCTCTAATCAGTGCCCCATGCATCGGCGATGCCACCAGCCAATCTTAAGTCCACAGGCTCACTAGAAAGCTTGGCAGGCATTCAATCAATTTATGCTCAGTGAATGAGCAAGGCAATGGAGCCAGGGAATCATTGAGGTGTGGTGGGTGTGTACGCGCGCGCGTGCATGTGTGTATGTGTGTGGGGGGGTAGTGCTTGTGCTTGCCTTGGTAAACAGGCTGGCTCCCTTCAGGAAGTTCCTTCCCATACTGCCCTGGGACATGGAAGAGCAGGGGTGTGGTTTCCTTCCCGGGGGAGTACTAAGTCCCTGTCCCTGCAGTTTGGCGAGGGAAAGGGAATCAGGAAGAGCCTTTACTCAAGATGACCTTGAGTAAAGGAAGGTCACAAGGAGTGTGCTATTGTTATCCTAAGCACACGAGAGGAAACAGGACCAGAGGTGCTGAGCACCTAGTGAAAGACAGCCAGGAAGCCACCTCTCTGGCCAGCACCCAGCTCCCCTCGCCACCGCAGCTGGGAGCCTGCGGGAAGCTGGAGGGAGGAAGGGAAGGTACCTCGGGGTAGCGAGCCGCGTGGCTAGGGTTGATTTCTCTGTTGATGCTGGGACCTGGGAGATCGTTTTCCTGCTTGGATGGTGGCACAGGGACAGACTTACAAAGCCCTGGTTCGTGTGCAAAGGGACAAGTGGAGTGTGGATGGGGCTCAGAGCGCACTGACCATCTTCAGGAGCTCACGGGGGTCTGGACATACTCCCCCAACTGTGGAACCTAGGACCTACAATGTGGAGGACTGGGAGTGTTCTTCCGGGTCTGCTCAGGAACGGAGGGGCGCCGGCGGGGTCGGGGGAGGTAGAGGGTCAGCGTTTAGCCATCCCTCCCTGGCCTGCTGGGGGGCACCGGCGCCTCCCGCAGTGGCGCTCCAAGCCCGCTGGGTGCTGTTCTCTGCGGTGGCCACGAGGGGGCGGGATGCTCTGCGGAAACCTGAGCTCGGCGGCGCGGGCCTGGCGCGAAGGACCAGCGGGACCCTCGCTAGCGGCTTTTCGTGCTTCCGTGCCCCAGCTGCTGCAAGTGCTTCCAAGCCTCACCGCGTTCAAGGCTCACAACAACCTTATTCCCTGAGTATTGTTTACACACGAGGACACGGAGCTCTTCAGCAGCTGGCGGGTGACCCAGCAGAGTCAAATTCGGGTTTCAGTAGCCTCAAAACAAGAACCCTGTACTAGAAAGAGCCAGAGCTGAAACAAACCTACCTACCGGGTGGGTGTGGGCATCTCGAACCCAACCCCTGCATATGCAGGCATGAGTGTTTAAGGAATCAGAGGTCCCCCTCCCAGCCCCAGACCTCCAGGGGTCTTACCATCCATCCCTAACCCCCCCTCCCGAGGTAGGTCTCGCTGACCTGGAATTCACCATGTAGTCTTAGGGTGGTCTCGAACTCACGGCGATCCTCCTACCCCTTTAATCCCAGCAGGATTAAAGGAGTGCGCCCCCACACCCGGCCCTCTCCCTTTTGGTCTAAAGATCAAACTGACCGGGCAAGAGGGAGATCCTACCTCGAAAAACAAATAAAAACACTCAAACAGAATCTCCCCTTTGAGACTGTCCCCCCCCCCAAAAAAAAAAGTTCTCAAGTTCAAGATGTCAAAGCGCAGTGGGAGCATTCTGAGCATGGAAGAGTGTTCAACACCGGGTTCTACTTTCCATGTCTCCGATAAACACAACCGGATTCTGAATGCAAAGAGAAACACCTTTGCCATAACTAAACTTGTTTCTGAAACAAACCCACTAAGAGTTTTTCAAAAGGAACTGAAACACTGGAAGAAGCCACAACAAAAGGGAGAGAAGCTCTAGACGCCTGACTTTCATATCTACCATCTCATCTGACCCTCCCCTGGCCCTGAGCGCCAGGGAGAAAGGCCAGGCAGAGTGGACGCAAGTCTGGGGTTTTAGAAACGTTCTTTGGGCATGCACCTGTCTTAGGTTAGATCACCTCGCAGCAGGGGTTGGGGCAGTACCCCCATAATCAAGCTACCATTTGTATTTTTGCAGCAAACCATAAGTATTCACACTAAGAATAAGTAGATAAAATAACGGCCTTCGGATGGATTCAAGCACATTTTGTCGCCAGCTAAATTATGCATCATGAAAACTTGTGGCCTTCTGGGGAAGCTTTGACGCCTGGGAGTTGCAGATAAAAGGCCCATTGAGCCTGACCGCTCTGAGTGGTGGAGGGAAAGCTAGCTGTCTCTGGAGTCGAAGTCCACAGGTCTCAGACGTCCAGCTGCTCCCCCTTGACCGCTGGTGGTTCTGCACGGCGGTGTCCCTTCCTCCCCCCCTCCGCCTGTCTCCCCACGCGCGGCGACGGCGGCCTACCTGCTCCAGGCTGTCCGCCCTTTGGGAAGCGCGCACGTCCGCGATGGCCTCGTAGATGTTCTCCGAGTCGCTGCGGGCCAGGGGCCGCGGACATACCCAGGAGCCCGCGACGCTGCAGGCCTTGAAGTGCCCGGCGCTGGCGAGGAGGCCGGCAGGGGGCGCGGCGGCGGCGCGCGCCAGGTCGTCCAGGGACTGCGCCGGGCGCACGGGCGCCGCGGGCCGCACGTACAGGCAGGCGGGCCCGCCGGGTGCCAGGCTGCGGCGCTGGCCTGCCGAGCGATGCCGAGCCGGGCCGCACACGGAGCTGGCGCGACCCCGGGGATCCGCCGGGGTGGAGGAGTCGTCGGGGCCCGCGGGTGCTCGGGCGCTCACGAACCGGTAGTCGTAGGCCAGTGGCTCCGGGACGGCGGGGCGCGCGTGGGGGGCGGGCGGCGGCGGTGTGGCCGCGGGGTCGCCGAGCGCGGGCAGCTCGCGCACGTACTGCGCTGGCAGGTAGAAGGGCCGGCCGCCCGGCTCGCGACGCACGTGCCACCAGTGCTCCGTGCTGCGCCGCAGCAGCCGGTAGCGTTCGTTGGGCTGGATGGCGACCCGCCGCCCATCCTTGCCCGTGTACTCGAAGGGGTACTCCACCAGCACGTACACGTCGCCCTCGACGTCCGCAGCCATCGCGGACACCGCGTTTTCCTGCGAGCAACAAGAGGATGATCAGGGGGACACCAAGGTCAGGGCCGCGCAGTTGGGAGAGAGCACCGCACGTACGAGGGTCCAGAGCCTTTCACTTGCCCCAATGCACTTTTGGGCTTCAAGGTTTCCCATCTCTGAAATGTGGAATTACATAAAATGATTTCTGATCTCCTTAAACTTCTCCCCACCCCACCCCAGGTAGAGTCTGGCTCTAGCCCAGGCTGACCTGGAATTTACTATGTAGTCTCAAGTTGGCTTCGAACTCATGGCTACCCTCCTACTTCTACCTCCCGAATGCTGGCTCATATTAAACTTAAACTCTGTGATGGAATGACAATAGCCCCTTCATCCTGTGTCTTTTAAGCTCTATAAAAATATTTATTTTTATTTATTTAAGGGGGACGCTGGAGAGATGGCTTAGCGGTTAAGGCACTTGCCTACGAAGCCACATGCACAAGGTGGCACATGCATCTGGAGTTCTTTTGCAGTGGCTAGAGGCCCTGGCGCGCCCATTCTCTCCCTCTTTTTTTTAATGAGAGAGAGTGGGGTAAGGTGAGGGAGAGAGAGATTGGTGCGCCAGGGGGCTTCAGCCACTGCAAACGAACTCCAGACGCATGCGTCACCTTCTGCATCTGGCTTAGGTGGGTACTGGAGAATCGAACCTGGGTCCTTAGGCTTCACAAGCAAGTGCTCTTAACACTAAGCCATCTTTTCCACCCTCATCCTGTGTCTTGATGATAAGATTTGAGTCTCACTGCAGGCCCGCGGTGGGGAAATTATGGGTGATACGGAATCCAAGTTTGCTGCTTAGGAAAACTGGCGCAAAGACTGTCTACAATAAGGTAGATGCCAAATTTGCCTAAAGGTTGACTGAAGCTTGTTTTCCCTGTCGGTGAAGTGTCAATTACAGCCCCCTTTCCTGTCACTCCTCCGCCCCCGCCCCACCCCGGCGCCTCCAAGCCTTCCGGGAATCCGTGGGAAGCTCCGCAGTGCTCCCACCCTCCACGAACCCTGAGCCCCTGGTTCGCCGGGTCTGGCTCGAGGCACAGGTTCGGGAGCAACCTCTAGCTCTTCTAACCTAGGGATGTCCCTGCCCACTTAGTCCCAGGGCTTTGGCGTAGGGACTTCAACTGCTAAGGCTGGAGAACCGGTTCTCTGAGTTTCTGGTTCCCCAGTGGCGGCCTCGCCGAGTAGGTGAACTCGGAGCCTGGCTTGGTCAGCGCCGCCCCTGCTCTCCAGCTCCCAGGCGGCCTCTGAGAGGCTGGGCTTCGCGGCCTGCGCACCTGCCTTGGCATCCCACACTACCCAGGAGAGTAGCCTTTCGAGAATGCATTGTGATAGTGCCACCCCTAACCCCCAAAGCTCTCTGGAGTGATCACCCTCTCACCACGCCCCATGCCAGCTCAATCTGGCTTTCTGGTATGTGTGGGGTGGAGGGGGGTAGCTGGCCACTGTAAACTTCTGTGTGTTTCCAACAAAGTGCAATCAGTGGTCTTCTCCGGAAGTAGGGATCCCTCCAAATCCCTACACTGACCACATCGCTTCCTGCCCCACATGGTGGCCCGGGAACCAGTAGCCCGAAGTCCACCCTTTTTGCTAAAGCTGAGGGAACCCAGGACTAGGTCTGACCAGGGGGCCCAAAACACTTCTTTCTCAAGCTTTCGTGGCAGGGAAAGGTGCGTAAACTGAGTCACTGAGCACCCTGGGCCCTGGAGGAGGGGTCATAGGGCAGACCAGACCTAGGCCTACAAACTGGGAGTCAGGACACTCACGCCCACTCTTCCCCCGACCCCTCAGCGCACTCACGTAGTCTGGGCTGGCCTCTGGCTGCCCATGGGTTGGATGGGCGGAGTCGGCGAAGGGTAGCAGGTTAGGCCCCTACCATCTCCCTGGGCGGGGCTTCCAAGGGCTGGGCCGGAGAAGAAAGCTTGGAGCCGAAGCTGGCTAGGAGAGGAAAGGCGGAGACCCACTCTTAGTAGGATTGTCCCCAGTTCCCTCCGAGGGCGAGGAGGAGCCATAATACCTGTGCTAGGACCCTTGGGGAACACTGGGGTCAGGGCCTCGAGCAAGAGAAGGTGCCGGAGCCCGGTGGGCGCTGACGGGTCTTAACGGAGAGCCCAAGAATCATAGGGTCCTGTTTCTCTCTGCCACCCCGGAGGGATTTGCCTTCTCCGCGACCCACGAGCGGGCGCGCTGCGCTGGGAATGCCGGCCGGGACTGGTTGGGTCGTCCGGGCCTTCATATTACGAGCAAGGCCACTTGCATCCCAAGCCCTTTGCAGCCAGACTGCGGGCACTACCCATTCCGGGCGCACCCCCTCCCTCCCATGCCCTTTGTGGGCGCAGCCTGGCCGGGCCTGGAAAAAACTGGGAGGGAGATTTCCCCCGCGGGGTTCCCCACTGGAGCACAGTGTCTAGGGCTGAGTGGGAAGGGGATCCGCGCCTCAGTTCCTTCCCCGATGCTTTGGGAGCGGCGAGAAGGGAGAGGATGGGAGAGCGGGGAAGATCGCCGGAGCGCAAGAACGCACCCTACGCCAAGAGGTCCCCTGTTCTGCTGTCCCAGCCGCCCGAGCCACAGCGGTGCCAACGCCAAAGTAGGCGCCCGGGTGCTGCCCTTGGTCTCTTTCCTGCTCGGGGAGGGAAGCAGCCCCTCGCCCACCCTCTCTTCCCCAGACGATCGGAACGCAGGGCCCTCCTCCAGGCTGGCGCAGCTCCCGCCCCAGCGCAGAGCCAAGGGCGCGGAGCTCCAGGGTGAGGACGGCCACCTGGGGCACCCTTACCGCCCTTCCCCAGCTCTGCGTCCCCCCCACCCCCGCCCCCCAGCCCTGCCCTGCCGCCCGGGCACCTCAAAGCGTTCGCCCGCTTCCACTTGCCCCCCGCGAGCGCGCTGGGGTCGGCGTCCGGCGCTCCCTCCTCCACCTCCCGGCTCCTGAGCTGCCCTGTTTCCTGTTCAACAATATAACGAGGGAGGCACCGGCGGAGAGCACTCGGCAGAACTTCCTCCCAGGCTGGGGCTGGGCTGAAGTAGTAAGAGACAATCCCCGGTGTCCTGGCTTCCTGTCCCCTCTGGGCCGGGCCAGCGCTCCTGGAGCGGAGACGCCACCCCCCTCCCTCCCCCTACACCTCTTGGGATCCTGGGCCACACCTGGCAGTGTCCCGGGAGGCGGCGGCCCCTGGTCCTGGATGGGTAGCTGGCGGGGGGGGGGGGAGGGGGAACGGGGAGGATTGGCATTATCTTCTCACTACCACCCCATCCTTGGGAGGTCATCCTCCAGTCTACTGCAGGCAGCTAGCTCCTGAGGGAAGCAGCAGGGCTGTCCACCGTGGGAATCACCTGCCTCGTAGAAGGCAAGCGCTTTTGCCCCTCTGACCTGCTCTCACCTCAGGCAAGGACAAGTCTCAGCTCTAAACAATTGCAGGGCTGCAAGGAGCAGTGTGGGGTCCACCTAGGTGGCTGCTTCAAGCTACTAAGCAAAGAGGAGGCGACCTAGAGTAGCTGAGTAGAGCCGAGAGTTTGGCTGGACCCTTCTCCTTGCTTTCTTTCTTACACTTCAAAAAGAATTATTTGAGAAGGAAAGAGCACACCAGGGCTTCTAGCCACTGCCAAGGAACTCCAGTTGTATTCACCTGCAGCTGGCTTACGTGAGTACTGAGGAATCAAACCTGGGTCCTTAGGCTTCGCAGGTAAGCACCTTAACAGCTAAGCCATCTCTCTGACCCTCTTTCTAACACTTTTTTGTTTGCTTGCTTGTTTTTCGAGATAGGGTCTAGCCCAGGCTGACCTGGAATTCACTATGGAGTCCCAGGGTGGCCCCGAACTCACAGTGATCTTCCTACTTCTGCCCTTCTAGTGCTGGGATTAAAGGCGTGCGCCACCACGCCTGGCTCTTTCTAACACGTTTGACCCTAGTATGCATTACACCCTCCAGTGAGTCCACACTGCTGGGTATCTCCAGTGCATCTGAGGCCTGGTAGCACGTCAGGACCCACCAGGGAAAGCCTATGGCAGAATGCAGCTCTCCTCTCCGGTGTTCTACGTGAGAGTGGCTGGATGAGCAGGCTGTCCACCTCACCTGGTGGTGTCCCTCTCCACTTGGCCGTCTGGAACCTGGCAGTCTGCTGCTCAACTTTGCCACTTGCTGGCCTTTAGGCATGGGAGTACTGCCTTGCCTGTACCTCAGTTTTCTCTTCTCACCGAGGGCTGGTTAACACCTACTGTGGGCTGTTGCTGGGAGGATTAAATGAGGTACACCAAGCACAGAGCTAGTAAGTACACACACTTTATTACTTATTATTGCTACTTTGGGCTTTTGGGGGCTGGGATCTCCAACCCTCCCAAACTGCTCCAGGCAGAAGGGAAGGGGAAGTGCACCTTTTGAGGCATTGTGAGGGAGATGGAGGGGCCAAGCCCAAGACAGAATAGAACCAGCTCACGTGTCAGCTGCTCCCACCTCCCATAGCTCCCAAACTCAGTTTCTCTTCCCTGTCTCTGGGCCCAAGCCTCTGGAGAAGAGGTTCTGGGGGCGGTGGAATGGGGCTGGGGCTTATATATATATATATGGACAAGGTGCCCTGAGGGTTGTCTTTTTCTGTCCTATTTTCCTGCAACCTCGATTCCCTGGGAATTAGTTGGTTTCCTTCCTTTGTTCTTACATGGACAGTGTGGGGGGGGGGCTTCCCCTGAAGGCCCCCTGGACTTCTGAGGAAAGTCAGTAGACAAGGAGGGGCTCATCTGAGCCCTAAAGCCATGCATCCTGGAGCTGTGAACTGCCCCTCCCACTTCCAGATTCTGAGCTCTCACTGGTGTGGGGTACGCGCATGCTGCTGCGTTTAAGGCAGCAAAGAAACCCAGAGGATTAGCTTCAGTCCATATGGGTAAATCACCCCCAAAGCCCCACCCTAGGGGGCAACTAAACAGTTACTCACCTTCTTCTACCTAACTACTCCCACAACACAAGCGACCCCCCCATCTGCCAGAGTGGTCCGCAGGTCCCCAGACCCCATGCCCAGGAGGAGAGAATTACACTTGATGGCCCTGGTGGCCGTGGTTGCCCCGGAATCAGCAGGGTTCGGATTCAGAAGTCAGACTGTGATTAGAACAATCAGCTCTTTACTGAAACATTGTTCAAATACCACAGGCGGCAGCAGCTCAGTCAGTACTTTGCCAAGCACTTCTCAGGGCCGGAGCCCCACTCACCAGAATTAGTTTATTGCATAAAAGAACATTGTTAAAATAGTGTGGGCACTACAGAGGCTCCCGTGAGCTCTCCTCCGGCAGCGTGGGATCTGCATACTCATCTGAACACATTAGCAGCTTGTTGGTAAAGGGGAGACCCAGTTCTAATGTTCACAATCCTAGTGGCAGGCAGAGCCCTGCTGCCTCCTAGGGCACTTTCTGGAATGCAGTCCTAGCCAAGGTCCGGCCCAGGGCAGACTCCTGCCTACTCAAGGGCCCAGGGCAAGGCGGCTAGGATCAGGCAGTAGTTGTGGGAAGGTGTGAATGCTGGTTGTGGGGGCGGGGTGAGGATATGGACACTTTGTGGTTCTCCAGTCTTTGGCATTCCAGGCACTGGTGTGCATCACCTTCCATGACAGGGACAGAGGAGCTGTGTGGCAGGCAGCCCTTCGCCACCTGCCTACCGCCTCCTCTGTGCTATTGCACAATTCTTCTAGCTCCTCGCCGGGCAGGTGACTCAGCAGCCCTTCACCTCAGTGAGGGCGGGAAGCCTTGTCTCTTAACACGACAGGCGCATCTCCCCTTGAGGCCTCTGACTCCCAAGCTGAGAGCTCTGGGATGGCCAGATGGGCTGCTGGGCCCAGAAGAGGAGGGGAAAGCAGCACTGACCACACCCACTTCCCCCAAACCTGGAAGGGGTCGTCTGTTACCTACAGAAGACTCCAAGTTCCCACCAGCTCCAAGGCCCCTTTAAAAGGCAACCTTTAAGTCGGGTGTGGTGGCGCACGCCTTTAATCCCAGCACTCGGGAGGTAGAGGTAGGAGGATCACTGTGAGTTCGAGGCCACCCTGAGACTCCATAGTGAATTCCAGGTCAGCCTGGGCTAGGGTGAGACCCTACCTCGAAAAACTAACTAACTAACTAACTAACTAAATAAATAAATAAATAAAAGGCAACCTTTGTGAGTTGAAATAAAGCACAGGCCAGTAAGTTAGAAAGGGACTGTAAGGGAGGGAGGAGAGGGGAGGGCTGGTATTGTATCCATGTAAGTAGATGGACAGATTACTGGGGGTGGAAACACCTAAGTGAGGTCAGGGAAGAGACTGAGTAAAGGAAGGGTGGGGGGTATAAATAAACCGTATGGAAACCTAGTTTTTTGGACAGTGGCACACCCAGAAGCCATATATTGTTACTAAAAAAATTTCATCCCTGTCCTGTGGGAGCCTCATCAGCCTCAGTGACCAAGCCAAGAGATGGGATACCTCCCAGACAGTTGTTGGCCTGGAGGTCCATGATGCCCCCAAAACATTACAGACCATTGCCAAGGCTCTAGGTTTCCCACCAGGAATAGATGGTAAGACGCTACTTCAGAAGATTCCACATGCTTGGGCTGCAAGGTCACTGAGAAATCTTGCTGGAGCTAAGCTTGAAACCTCCTCCCTGTAGATCAGCTGACAGAAAACTGGAAAAAGTTATACTGCATACAGCTCTATGGGACAGAGAGAAGTCATTAGTGGAGATAAATGACAGTGGACACTATAAGCCTTGAGTTTGGCCAGCCAGGCCAAATGAGCCAATGGGTGCAATAGTGGTGTGTCTGTTATGGGGGAAACCAACCACTCTCTAATTGGACTGGAGGCCCGCTCTATGGGAGGAAATATATGCTGATACTGAAAATCTATGATGGGGGAAGTCATGAGCTCTAGGGGTGTAACGCCTGCTGGTGTCTGGCTAAATGCATATACCCATATATTAATGCTATTCTCACTTTTGGCTAGAGAAGCTTCTCTTTTCAGATGGCAGTGACCTCTAGGATGACTCAAAAGGCACCATAGTGCTAAGAAGTAACAGAGGCGTGAAACATCTGTATCACACCTTCCAAAGCTCAGGGTCCATTGTGGAAGAGGTGCTAGGAAGAATGTAAGAGCCAGAGGAAGGGTTGGACTCCTTACAATGCACTCTTCCATTCACAAAATGGCCTGGATATCCATGACCTCACAGTGTCTGGCATTACCTATACAACACCCTCATAGTAGAAGGAAAAGATGACATCAAAATAAAACAGAGCCTAATTGAGGGGGAGGGGATGTGATGGAGAGACGAGTGGCGAAGGGGAACGGGAGGGAAGAGGGAATTAAAACGGTTTATTGTCTATAATTACGGAAGTTGTCAATAAAAAAAAATTTAAAGGCAATCTTAACCTTGCTACTAGGCAGTTTTCTAGGCTCCATGCAGCCCTGCTGGGCAAGTCAGGTCCACAGAAGCTTGGTGAACTCATGGCTTAGTCACTGAGGCTGATGAGGCTCCCACAGGACAGCTTCTGCCCACTTCTGCAAAAGGGTGAGGTGTCTTCTCCACAGGTGGAACTTGTGGTTTCTTTGGTGTCCAACCTACTTTACCCTGGAAGGGGTAACTTAGACAGGGGTGGACCCTGACACTTCTGCAGGACTGAGGAGGTCACGGGGTGAGGGTGGGCAAGATGACGGCCTTCTTGAACTAGGTAAGGATCAAAGTGCTGACAGTGCTGGTGTTGGGCCATCCCTGCTCCTGCCCTGCCATGACTCCAGGCCAGAGGAGGCAGAGGGTCCTGACACTCAGGAAGGCAGGGGAGGCTTTTCAGGTGCGGGTCATGGAGATGAGGGAGGAGGAATGAGACCATCACAACCGACCCACCTTGCGGGATGGACAGTTTGGCACGTGACACTTAAGCTGTTGTAAGCATGTGCGAGAGGGTAAAGGAGAGGCACCCAGTCCCCAGACAGGCTCTCTCCCACAGTGGCCTGCCCACCCAGACCCCTGACTGCCGCCAGGGCTGGACTTGAGTGGCTCTTGCCCAACTGCTTGGGGTAGGAAGGCCTGGGTTGCTTGGGTGACTTGTGTAGGGTCAAGACTAAAAAAATACTTTCTGCTGAAATATGAAGGGAAAAAAAAACCCACCTTAAAAAACTAGACCTTTTAATCAGGAATGTAGAGTCAAAAATGTTCTCCAAGTCTCATTTCCACAGTGTATGACAGCCCTAATGGAGGTGCCGTGATAGTGAGGCGAGCCAGGGAAGGCCCAGGGAAGGAGCATGTGGTGGGGTCCCTCTTCTCCTGAAACAGAAGAGTGGTGGGGCCATGGGGCTTCCTGGGCTTTCTCTGGAGTTCTGAGATCTGTCCACACCTGAGGGTTGTCCTGGGAGAGACCAAGAGCCGAGCGAACCCAGCCCCATGGCTGAGCTGCAGTTCCCCTGGCCTCGGTGGGTCAGGACATCAGGGTTAGCTGAGAATGTTCTGTTCCTGGTACTTGCGCCGGCGGGCACAGCGAGGACAGCCTTTCTTCATGGCAGCTTGGCAGCTCTGGTGGAAGACAGTCTTGCACTCAGCACACCTGCAGGGAGAACAGTGAACTCTGCCAGTCATCCCGATGCGCCCTTGGGCCAGGCCTGAGAGGGCCCTGGACTGAACCCATGTGGAAGCTGGTTCTGCTTACAGCCTGCGCCGATAGATAGTGTACCTCACTTTTCCCAGAAAGCTACTTCAGACAGTCAACCTGTAACTGACTAGTATTTTAAAAAATGTTTTTAGTTTTATTTACTTATTTGAGAGAGAGAAAGGGAGAGAGAGGGAATATGGGTGCACCAGGGCCTCCAGCCACTGCAAACGAATTCCAGACACATGTGCTACCTTGTGCATCTGGCTTACGTGGGTACTGGGGAATCGAACCTGGGTCCTTAGGCTTCGCAGGCAAGCACCTTAACCACTGAGGAATCTCTCCAGCCCCTTGACTAGTTTTAAAATAGTTTAAACAACAGCCAGGCCTGTTCAGATCAGACTCTGCCTGGTTCACCTACTGAAGGTGAGTGTGTGCTCCCACTAGCTTAGTTCATCACCCTCCACATGGGATAAAGGAAATCTGGGCACTGATTTCTATTACAAGATGATGAGTAGCGGCTGGACAGATGGCTCAGTGGTTAAAGGTACTTGCTTGCAAAGCCAGATGGCCTGGTTTCAATTCCCCAGAATCCATATAACCAGATGCACAAAGTGGTGCATGCATTTGGAGTCTGTTTGCAGTAGCAAGATGCCCTGGCATGCCCATTCCCTCTCATTCTCTCACTGTCTCTCCACAGTTCTACCTGCTTGTAAATAAATAAAATAAAACAAATGATGATGAGCAATAATGAGGGACAAAAATGACCACTACCCACCAGATACCATCTTATGCCAGGTCTCATGCCAGTGCTTCAGAGCCAGTGCTGTACCTGGCTCAGTCCTCCCTCAAACCAAGGTGAACTGAGGTCAGGGACACCCTGCTCTAAGAGGCAGCCGGCCACCTCTTCTCTTGGGGTGACAGGGCACAGGAAGTCCTGTAATCCCAGGTTGCTCTGGCAGCTTCATCACTGTGGGCACTAGCGCAAGGTATCAAGGCCTGCTACCAGGGATGCTGGGCCAGGCTATGGGGATGGAGGCTGGCAGGGTGTCCCATGTACCTGACTGTGGTGTCAAACTCAAAGGGGAAGATGATGTCGTGGTGGTGGCAGATCTGGCAAATGAAGCCTCGCTGGGTGCAGAGGTCGCAGTGGTAGACGTGCTGGGAGGCAAACTCAACCAGGGTCTTCAGGAACCCTTCGTACGTCCCCTCTGCTATCTGCAGGAACAAGTGTAGACCAGTCTTGGGGCTCTGCTGTGTCACCATGGCACCTGTCTCAGCACCTCCTTGGTTCCAGGTAGGCAAGGAGACCTCAGGCTATGTGATATAGGCACCTTGTTGGTACCTTGAGGTCAGTGGGGGATGGGACTGACAGGACCCAAATCCACTCTGCTCTCAGGAGGGAAAGACTGTCACTGTCATTCCTAGGATCCTGGGCCCGCTGGACCCCTGGCTCCTCTAGGAGGCTGGAGGGAGGGGAGGAATGACTGCCTGGAGGCAAGGGGCAGACACAGTTCAGAATGCTGTCTTCCCTCAGGGAGCTGCAGGCATCTTCTCTGATTTCTCCAGCAGTGAGTGGCCTCATGGGAGCATGGTATGCTTACCTGCTGGAGGTCAGCAACACTGAACTTGTAGGGAGATTCCAAGAGATAATTCCTGTGGCCCAGCCTGCAGAGGCAACACAAAGCCTTCCTCAGATGAGATTCCAAGGCCAGGCCTCTGGCCACTGACCAGCCAGCAGCACCTCCTGGAGTGACCAGGCAGGCCCAGAGCACAAGTCGGTCCTTCTGGGCTACTTGGTACACTAACCAGCTGGAGAGACCTACTTTAACCTCTGAACCTCAAGTGACCTCCCTGAGACGTGGAATTGTTCTGAGGATTAGATAATTTGTTGAAGGCATTTGGCACATCATAAACACATGACTAACAGTAATGAGGACGGACATGGGGCGTGCTGACACCTGGTACCAGGAACTGGGCTAAGAACCTGGAGCGGACTCACTCATCTAATCCTACAGTAACCCTGTGAGGCCCGTCCTGTTTTCCCCCTTTGGAGAAGACAGGAAACACCACGTTAAATCGTTTGCCTGAGGTCACACACTTTAAGAGTCACAGCTGGAGCTGGAATGCAGGAGTGTGGCTCCACAGCCTGTATCTTTACCCACTCCATGGTCTCAGCCGTCATTACACACCAGGGACAGCGCTGGGGACAGAAAGGCATTCACTGGTAGCTGCCCCCTGCTAGCTCCTGGTCCAGCTGAAGGATATACACTTATGTATCTGGTTTTGATGCTCTGTGAGAGGAACTGAGCCATGCAGATCCTATTTCAGGGGTGGGGAGCAGAGGAAGAAGGCAGGCCATAGCTCTGCCCAGGTTCCCACCACAACAAGGTAGGGACTCCAGGTCACATCCTGAGGGATGGCTAGGGAATGTTTGCAGAAAATCCCTGGCACAGAACTATGCCCAGCCCTGCTGTATGTTTGTGCAAGTTCTGGTATCAGTGGGAGATACTCCAAGCCCGAGGAAGCCTGAGACCCTGTGCCTGGAAGCCCAGGCATCTGTGGCAGGAGAGTGCTAGATTCCTGGGGGGCTCAGCCATGCCCCAGCCAACGGCCTCAGTTGTGATTCACAGGAAGCCCGGCAGAGACGGCAAGTCCCGCACACAGGCCGTGGTGGGAGCACTACCAACTTGCCACTCAGTTCACCATGCTGGTTTCCCTAGTGAGTCCCGCTTTCTGGGAACAGGAAGCTGCCATTTATCACTAGGAAAACAAGTGAGGGGGAGCTGCACAGGCTGGCCCTGAGTGGCAGGAAGGGTGGGGCTGATTTGATGGAGAGTTATCCCTGTCATCTGCCCTCTGCCCTGTCCTAGGAGCTATCCCGGCCAAGAGCCTTTCCCTGGGAACCACTGTACCCTTGGCCTATCACTCTCAGGGAGAATAAGCAATTGCTTTCTCTGCAATGCTTGCTGAAGCCACAGAGGAGATGCTCAGGCACTGCAAACAGCTGGGTTGAGCCCTGGTTTCTCTTATCACACAATGACACCCCTCTCAGTGTTCTGGTCCAAGGCTGCCTGCCTGGAGAAAGGAGCAGAGGAAATGCCAGGATCTGGGAAATGGTGGACAGAGGGCTCAGGCAAGGTTTGGTGATCAGCGAGACTCCTGTTGATGGCCAGGGTGCTACCTGTCTCTACCTGTCTGGCCACCCCTCTTCAGCCATGGAGCACTGAGGTCTGGTGGGGACATCCCTGAGGGCGTTTGTAAGATAGCTCTTTCCCAAAGGCCCAGGAAGTCACCTAGGAGACATGTCTCAGGACTGCCAAGAACCTCCTTTTAGAGGCTCTGCCAGTCTGCTGCCAGGAACACTGGGCAGCTCCTCCCAACTGTCCAGGCCAGGCATCTCCAGCCCTTTCCTCTTGGTCAGGCCTCCCCGCTCCAGTGTGATTACACTGGTGCCTTCCAGGATGCCCCTTCACCCCTAGCTCCCCACTAATGCCAGAATTGTCTTTTCCTTCCTCCCTCCCTCCCAGAATTTTTTGAGATATGATGTCATGTAGCTTGGGCTGGTCTTGAACTCACAATGGAGCTGAGGGTGACCTTGAATTCCTGATCCTCTTGTCTCTACCTCCTCAGTGCTGGGATTCCAGGCATAAGCCACCACACTAGGTACAGTGGTCTTTTCTAAACTGCTGATCAGAATGAGAAGGCCTGTGCTCAAAGCCTTCCAAATGTTCCCCTGACGGCACTGCAGGTAAGTAAGTGCCTTATCTGCTGAACCATCTCTCCAGCCCAAGAAAAGTATTTTTTCAAGGAAAAAAAAAAAAAAAAGAGGGCTGGAGATATGGCTTAGCGGTTAAGGCACTTGCCTGCAAAGCTAAAGGACCTAGGTTCGATTCCCCAGGACCCATGAAAGCCAGATGCATGAAGTGGCACATGCGTCTGGAGTTCGTTGGCAGCGGCTGGAAGCCCTGACATGCCCACTCTCTCTGTCTCTCTCCATCTTTCCCTCTCTCAAATAAATAAAAATAAAATATTTTTTTAAAACTTAAAAAATAAGAAAATATAGGGCTGAGGAGGTGAAATGATCCAGTGGTTAAGAGTGCTTGCCTTGCAATAGGAGGGTCTGAGAGGGCCTAAGATCAGCCAAGTTTGACTCCCCACCACATAAACAGCTGGGCATGGGCATACACGTCTGTAATCCATTCCTGTACAGGAGGCGGGGGCATGAGGACTAGAGAATTGCCAGAGTGGTGGTGGGGAACGACAGTTCTGGGCTGAGCAAGAATTCTGTCTTAAGGAAACACGTGGGCAAGAGGACACCTCACATTCTCCTCTGCTTTCTGCATGTATGTGCATGGAGCACATGCATCAGCGCACACGTGCTTATGCCACACACATATCAGGTATCACACTATGATCTACATACACATACATAAAAAAAAATTTAAGGGCTTAATGGTTAAGGCACTTGCTTGCAAATCCTAAGGACTCATGTTTGACTCTCCAGGTCCCATGTAAGCCCAATACACAAAGTGACACAAGTACACAAGCATCTGGAATTTGATTGCAGTGGCTGAGGCCCTGGCACACCAATTCTTTCTCTCATGCTCTCTCTCTCTCTTGCATTAAAAAAAAAGGCCAGTCTGTTGGGCTTGCCTCTACAACAAAAAAAAAAGAAATTTAAGCTGGGTTTAGTGGCGCACACCTTTAACCCAAGCATTTGAGAGGCAGAGGTAGGAGAACCACAGTGAATTCAAGGCCACCCTGAGACTCCATAGTGAATTCCAGATCAGTGTGCACTAGAGTGAGACCCTACTTCAAAAAACAAAACAAAACAAAACAAAAAAATTAAAAAGTATAAGTTAAAAAAGGAAAGAACTGGAAGTCCTCAGCTCACATACCAAGTCCTCTGGGCACTCCCTGGCCCTCTGGCACCTGCCCAGGCTGGCTTAGGTAAATCCTCCCTCAGGGAGCATACCAAGCTGATCCAGCCATCTGTTTGCTGTCTGAGGCCCAGACACTGACCCTCTCAGTGGTCCTCACCAAGCTCCAGAAGATCTTGTAGCCCCAGGGTCACGGGCCCATTCTGTAGATGGGAAATGGGCTCCAGAGAAACAAAGCTGCTGCTGAGTCGCGCAGCAGCCGGGCTGGGCAGGAGCTGCTCCCATGCTCTTCCTCTGCACTGTGCTTCCTTCCTCAGAAAGGAGACTTCCTGAAGGATGCCCTACCCTCTAGCCAGTAGGTACAAAGTAGGTATGCAGAGCTGTACCATGGTGGAGACAGAAGCAGGACGCCCTAGCACCCGCCTGGGGCTGCTTGGACAATTCAGCAGGTGAGGAGGGTAGGTGGGGCCAGTGTCTAGAACCCACCTGGTTTACGCAGGTCTGCAGGCACCTCACGTGCCAGGGAGAGCAGCAGGACCCCTCCTCCCACCCAAGATTTCACCAATGGGCAGAAGCAGGAAGGCAGGTTCTGTGGAGCCCTGGGCCATGGAATCTTCAAAGGAGAATGAGTCAACCTCAGAGAAAAAGGTACTGGGCTGATATTGGGGTGGTGGAGCTTCCCCCAGAAGGCTTTCTGGTCCTCTAGGCCTCATGGAAAGGAAGAGAAAGCCTCAGGGTTCAGCTGCTGCTCTGCTAGGCTGTGAGGGGCTAGCAATCCCCGTGCTTAGTATAGCGCTCTATGGCTTTGTCCCCTGAGAACCGGGGACTCGCAGTGGAAACACCTATTCCTGAAGGGTAGGGAAGATGTGCCTTAGAACTGATGTGTACCCAGGCCCACAGACACACTCTCCCAGTCAGCTCCCGGGGAGGTGAGGTTGGTGAAGCAGGTGGCTTGTGAGCCCCCTAATCTCCAAAGATCCAGCAAAGTTAGACACAATGTCTACACTGAGGCCTCCCCTCCTGAGGGCCCCCAGAGAGCACAGCTGCTCAAAGCTGCGGCCTGGGCCATGAGCACAGGGCTAGGAGGTATTCGAGGCAGGCACAAAGAGGGCCTCTAATTCCAGCATCACCTCCCTTCCCTTGAGCACCAAAGGTTCCAGGTCCTGGGTACTGAGACTTCTAGAAGGGCCTCTTGAGGGTGGTATCAACTGCACACTACAGGATATTGGGAGAAATGCTGCCAACTGTCAGCAACAAGTAGCTAAGGGACGAAGACAGGCTGGCATCCCTCTCTCGTTCTGTCCCTCACCACTGTACCTGCTTCCCTCCCCCTTCAGCCCAAGCCCTCCATGGGCCTTCTGTGTATGGTCCCTTCCCCCACGCTCCATATGCCACTCTTCTGCCTGGAAGCTTTGCCCGCTTACTCCCGCCTCCAATTCCTACTCACTTTTCAGGTCTCCGCTCAGGAGTCACTCCCTCCGAGAAATCTACCCACTATGTCTTCCGGCCCTCCCCTCCAGATCAGCCGTCTCCTCCGCACTTCCAGAGTGTCCTTCTTCCTTCCCAGCTCTTGCCCCATGGCTGGAGGTGCTGCCGGCCATCTGCCTTCCTTGTCGGGGGTGGGGGCTGGGTCTATCTTGCTCAGTGTTACATTTACTGACTTCTCCTGGTGCTTAGAACTCAGTTGTTCTTAAGTATTTGTTGAATGAATGAATGGATAGAAGAGAACCACACAGGGGAACCGAAGCTACCCCCAAAGGATGCCCTGGCAGGTTTCCCTGGTGGACGCCTTACCTGGGCTTGGCCTATGTGTGTGCTTGGGGCATGCACAGGCAGGATGCTCACCTCTTGCTCAGCTCCTTCAGGGCGCCACTTCGGCACAGGCTCAGGTAGTCCCCGAGAAGCTTCAGCTGCTCCCGGCTCCTGCCGATGAGCTGCACGCGCTCCACGTGCTCATACAGAGAGGCGTTCACCAGCTGCAGGTTGATGAGGGGCTGGGCCCGGATCTGTGCCAGGAACTTCAGGGCCTGCCGGCAGACCTGGGACACCACCGAGAGACTGGCTATTCAGTGACGGCCTGCTGCGCACTGTGCAACCTGCCCTTCCCCTGCCTCCAGCAAGTGGTGCTCTCTGTATGTGACAGTCCAGAAAATGGGGCTGGAGAGTCAAAACCACTTGGCCAAGGTCACAGAGTTCAGAAATGGTGGTCAAGCCTGAACCCAGTTTGTCCTGCTCCCAAACCTTGTGACTATCCCCTTCCGACCATGCTGAGATGGGGGAGGGGGTCCTTCCGTGTGGGACTCACACACTTCCCACTCTTTCCTGTCCTCCCAGCCCCCTTTTCCTGCCTAAAGGAAACAGGCGCTCTCCTCTGGCTCTGACTCAAGAACCAGGTGACTCCGCTGCCATCAGGCTCCAGCCACAGGAAGCGACCAAGCAGACACAACTTCATAAGGTTCTCAAGTGTCCTCAGCTCTCACCAGGAGCAGTTACCTGCCAGAGCTCCCTGTGCTGCTGAGTGATCATGGCAGCGTCTCCCAACTGACCATCAGGCCAAGGAAGGCCCGGCTCTTGACCCTGTCCCTAATGTCACATTCTCAGCTTTAGAACAGCCCACGGAGAGAGATGACATTACCCTTTTGTCATAGATGAGGAAACAGGCTTAGAGAAGTTGGCTTATCCAACCCACCCAAGGCACGGTCTCAGATCACCAGGTTGCCACACTAACGAGAACTCTCTTCTCGGTGGCTTCCTCCTTGTGTGCCAAGAGCTGAGGCTGATCAGAGGAAAATCAAAGTATACCTCATGATATTATTGTGAGTTTCGTCTAAAGGAGATATCCCACGTAAGCTCTTGGCACAGAACCTGACATGCGTCACATCTGCAGTGAATGACATCTGCTGGCAGCTACAATTTGAAAGTCCACTGTGACCCTGCTGTTCTCTGAGGACCAGGGAATGTAACGGGGCCCTCAGGAGACCTGCCTCCGCATTTGAGAGCTAGGAAACCCCCTCACCTCTATATCCCACCTTTAGCAGCAGCTCTCAACTACCACCCTCTCCACCCACAACAGACAATTCCTTTTCCCAGAACCCACCTCCCTAAGGTAACAAACCCTAGCCTGGGCGCAGCCCAGTGACAATACCCTGGTGACTCTGGGTAAACTGCTCCTCCAGACTCAGTCCAGCTCTTGCCTGGATTCAGCCTCAGGCTCTAGGTGAGGTTCGGCTGGAACAACACCCAGGAATGCATACTGAACACCACCTAGCACTGCACACAAGGCAGGGCCTTGTGCTCCCTGGGGCCAATTCTACCCAGTGGACAGAGGCGAGACATAAAACCTGAAAGCCCAGACAGGGCTGATGTCTTTCTGGTTCCAGCAGGGCCTCGTGAGGCACAAGTGGGTCAGTCAGCCAGAGTAGTAACTGAAAAATGAAGCCCCAGACCCACAGACCAACTCCTTTCTATTCTAAATTTTCCTGCCTTGCCCAGGCCAGTGATCTCTGGCTATTTCCTAGACTCAGAAGTACCTTTAAAAAAAAAAGTAAGTCAGGCATGGTGGCGCACGCCTTTAATCCAGCACTTGGGAGGCAGAGGTAGGAGGATCACCATGAGTTCAAGACCACCCTGAGTTTACATAGTGAATTCCAGGTCAGCCTGGACTAGAGACCCTACCTCAGAAAAAAAATAAAAATAAAAAAAGTACCTAGACCAGGACTATAGTGTGTAGCTGAGATTAAGGAGGCATGAGGATTCCAGCAGTGGACAGAGAGCTCCACAGAAGTACTGGGCTGGAAGAGTAAATTAATTTTATGGTCAAAGGGCTCTTTGCATTTTTTAAAAATTTTTGAGGTTTAATTTTCTCTATGTAGGTAAATACTTAATGCCAAGGACAGGGGTGGGGACAAGTAAATGACAGAGAAGCCAACACTTGAGCTTTCCTTCCACAGGAGTGAAAGTGACTCAACAGAGCCATCAGTCCTAAATTCAGAGGCCAAGACTGCTTGGCCCCAGGCCCTGGGGCTGAGAAGCAGATAACTCCTGTCATTTTCTGTCTTGGATATCTGTGACCTTAGAAGACAGGTCCCCTTGTAGAGACTCTGACAAGTGAATTGGGGACAAGCAGTGTGATAGGCCTCAGGTCTCAAAGAAACATACCAAAATAATAATAATAATCATAATAATAAAATAAATAAAATCTTGTTTGGAAGCATTTGATGGACATACAGAAAAGTATCCAAGATGTAATATTAAGTAAAGAAAGCATGTGATGAAGCAAGATGAGTCCAGTATGATCTGAACTTTATAAAAAGCAGGTGAAGCCGGGCGTGGTGGCACACGCCTTTAATCCCAGCACTCAGGAGGCAGAGGTAGCAGGATTGCCGTGAGTTCGAGGCCACCCTGAGACTCCGTAGTGAATTCCAGGCCAGCCTGGGCTAGAGTGAAACCCTATCTTAAAAACCACAAAAAAAAAAAAAAGGAAAAAACAAAAGAAAGAAAACCGGGCATGGTGGCACACACCTTTAATCCCAACACTTGGGAGGCAGAGGTAGGAGGATTGCCTGGCTGGCCCAAATACAGAGAATAAGTGACTGTTGAGGGCTCAGTCCTAAATGGGACATCTATAGCACCCCATCCAAGGCTCAGGAAACACTGCAGAAGAGTGGGTGGAAAAAATGCAAAGTACCAGAGGACAGGGAAGAGTGCTGTGCAGTGTGGTCCTCCGAAATGACATGGCCAGCGCACTTATTAACCCACACAGCTGCCGTTATGGCGCCAAACATGCACAACATTCCATTATGAATGGTGGAGGAGCTCACAAGGCCCCGCCCCTCCCCAAGGGGCTACTGGCAATTAATGGTTGCTGGTAAAGAGAGAAACATTTTCTTCAGCGGTGTAGACACTGGTAAGCTCCCTGCTCTAGTGAATAATTCCCCACCCATGCTCATGCAAGCAGCCCTAAGTCCCCCTCCCCACCAAAAGACATCAAACTCAAAATGGGGCGAGCTGGGAAGAAAAGAAAGTAATAGGGGATGATCAAAATACATTATAAGGGCTGGAGAGATGGCTTAGCGGTTAAGTGCTTGCCTGTGAAGCCTAAGGACCCCAGTTCGAGGCTCGTTTTCCCAGGACCCATGTTAGCCAGATGCACAAGGGGATGCGTCTCGAGTTTGTTTGCAGTGGCTGGAGGCCCTGGCGCACCCATTCTCTCTCTATCTGCCTCTTTCTCTGTCACTTTCAAATAAATAAATTTAAAAAATTAAAAATTAATTAATTAAAAAATATATTATAAAACCCAGGCATGGTGGGGCACACCTTTAATCCCAGCACTCAGGAGGCAGAGGCAGGAGGATCCTTGTGAGTTCAAGGTCACCCTGAGACTACATAGTGAATTCCAGATTAGCCTGGGCTAGAGTAAGACCCTACCTCAAAAAAAAAAAAAAAAACCCACCCATCCATATTATCTGTATGTCTATCCATCCACCCATCTGTCAGCACATTCTATCTATCTATCTATCTATCTATCTATCTATCTATCTAAGTTTCTCACTGATGGACCTTGTTGCTAATGCTTTCCATAGCTGCAGAGTATTGTCATCAGATTCCCACCTGGGGTTCACAGGGTCCTGTTCAAGCGCTGCAAACAGGCACCAAGCTTTCAGACCCACATCATAGGGTCTGAACCAGTGACCCAGGTTTCCCTACAGCTAAACTCTTCCAGACAGACAGAGCAGCAGTGAAGAGAACAGCATGTTTCTCAGCCACTCAGCAATGCTGTGTGGCCAAGATGGGCTGGCCTAGACCTACCGGGCGCTTGGTGAGGTCCCAGTTGTGGATGATCCTGGCCGGAATCACTGAGGCATCATCTTGGTGACAGATATCACAGTAATAGAGGCCAGAGAAGGCACAGAGCTTGGGCCGTACAAAGGAAAAGCCGATCTGTCGCGAGCAGCCTGGGGAGATGGATGGTGGGTCAGAGACAGCTCCAAGGAACAGAAAAGCTACTATGGTAAGCAGAGTCTGCTGGCTGGCATCTTAAAAAAGATAAGTACAGCCGCGCATAGTGGCACATGCCTTTAATCCCAGCACTCAAGAGGCAGAGGTAGGAGGATCACTGTGAGTTTGAGGCCACTCTGAGAATACATAGTGAATTCCAGGTTAGCCTGAGCTAAAGTGAGACCCTGCCTCAAAAAAACAAAAAAGAAAAAAAAAAAAGATAAGTACAAGGAAAAATAGTCACCACTCAACACTGCTGATTATAACAGTACACATGTGGAACAATTATTGCCTAGCCTGTGGTGAAGGCCTGGAATCTTAGCACTGTGGAGGTAGAGGCAGGAGGATTCTGAATTTGAGGTCAGCCTAGGACTCCATAGGCCAACCCTATCTCAAAACAAACAAATACTCAAACAAATAAAACCAAGGGGAAGAAATCTGTTGGGTCACATGGAAACTCAGTGGCACCATAGTACTCCAGTTTGGGCTTGGGTGGTCTCAAAGCCCCATATTCTCTTCCGTTAGTCACCACTGCTCCCTCCCAATGCCATCCTGCATTCCATCTACTCTCTACTTAGAAACAGAAACAACTAAGCCAGCCAGTGCAGGAGCGGCGGAGAGGAGTTGCCACAGGTGGAGGGGAAGCCAGTAGCAGTGCAGGCGGACGTGGATGTCA
This sequence comes from Dipus sagitta, assembly GCA_036346955.1. NCBI lineage: Eukaryota > Metazoa > Chordata > Mammalia > Rodentia > Dipodidae > Dipus > Dipus sagitta. The sequence continues at coordinate 18,513,266 of CM070778.1, forward strand.
CTGGTGCCCGCATGAGCTCAGAGCAGCATGGTGTTTCAGGATAGTGGGGCAGGGACAGCTTTAGCCCTCTGGATGGTGGTCTTGCCATATCAATAGGTAGAAGTCAGGCATGTCCCGGGCAAAAAGCTAAGGATCAGCTTAAATCCTAAACCCACATCTTGATTCCCTTGGAGTTAGGACAAAGGGTCCCTTTGGTCTAGGGACCAAACAGCTGGCTTTTGGGCTCACCAGCTGCCTCATCCTGACCTTCACTTAATTTCCCCAAGGTTCTATTTCACTGTCTACAAAATTTAGCTACTGCCAGCTATCTTGTGGGGTTGTTACAAAGGTTCTGAAAACACCCTGTGAACTATGAGCTCTACCACAAGCATCACTGATGTCTGCCTAACTCCTGGGCAGTGATGCAGGGTGGGAAGGAGCCTGAGTTACCCCAGTTTAGTTTAGCAGCCCTAGCTGGCAGGTGACAACCACAAGGAGAGCTGTCCCTACTCCCCACCCCCGCACAGGCAGAAGCCTCCCCTGCAAGGGCAGACTGAGTGCTGGGCAGGCAGAGGCTTGCAGGTGTGTCCTGCAGGAAGCTCTGCCCAGCCACTTCTCCCAGCCTCCAGGGGCCCACCACAGACCACTTCCTTACAGACGCTTAAAGCAGGCTCCCACAGGCTCTGCCCCACTAGGACAGCTGCCATCTCCCTGGGACAGCAGGTCCAGAGCGTAGGTGGGAAGAGACATCAATAGAAGGTGGGTAGTGAGCTCTATGGATAATATGAGCATAGGTTCTGAGGCACAACCATCAAGATCCAATTCTGTCTTTCCAGTCACTGGGAGCCTAGGACAAGACACTAGCTCAGAGTCTCAGTTTCCTCACTTATACTATAAACCTATCTCCACAGGTTGTTCTGAGGAGGAAATGGGATAATCCAAGGAAGGGATCTGGCTCAGTGTTTTGCACACAAGTATGAGATCTCCCATGATGATACTGACACAGCTGACCCCCATAGTGATATGGAATAATACGTACAATGTATTATACCAAGGAGAAAAGGCTGACTGGGTATGGTGACGTAATCTCAGCTCTTGGGAAGCCAAGGCAGCTTAATGAGTTTAAGGATGGCCTGAGCTGTGCAGTGAGACCCTGTCTCAAAAACATAAGAAAATGAAAAAGAAAACCTGCTACAAAAGCACGTGACAGTGCAGCAGTAAGACACTGCAGGAGGAGCAGAAGGGTCCAAGGAAACAGGACACCCACAGATCCCACCCAGTACCAGAAAGTGGCAGGAGAGGGAAGGGATGGGGATGGCCAAGTGGCACTAGGGAGGAGCAGAGGCTGGGGGAGGGGCAGGCCCCCTCTGCTGCATAATCCTGGGGAGGTATGGAGCCCCCCAGAGGAAGGGCGTGGCTGGAAGGCTGGAGGTGGGGGGACAGTGGGTCAGCACCTGCACAGAAGCAGCCCTGGGAGTCGAGACCCTTCTCCGTGGGGATGGCCACCAGGTACTGCAGCAGGAAGCCATTTTCCCTGGTGGCAAACTTGAGCACCTCCTGACAGTTCTCGTCCAGACTGCCGCCCAGCGTCACAGCCTCCTCAGCTGTCTCCAGGTAGGACGCCAGGACTTTGCGGACCAGGTCCCTCCACGCAGCGGCTTCCTCGGTGTTCCTGGCCTGCAGTTTCAGGATGGCCTTGGCTGTGATGATTTTAAAGAAGGCGGGGCCCCCGAGGCTCGTGTCTGGCAGGATGTCTCGGATGGTCTCCACTCCATGGCTATCACTTAGCATCTTCTCATTGTTTCTCACCCGGAAGCATTTCAAAGACTCCAAGGACAGGGAAAAAATATAAGGCACCCAGGTCCGGTCTGCATACAAGTACAAAAGCGACTCTTTAATAGCATCTGGCTCCGGAAGCTGAGCAGATGTCCAGTCTAATTGCACGCGCTGGGGGCCTGCAGGCTCCGGCAGCAGGGTTGAGTGAGAGGGCTGGGTACTCGGCGGGGCCTCGGGGATATCCTCAGGCTGGTCTGGGTACTGGATGTTTACCCATTCATCGTCCTGCTGAGGCCGCACCTTCTGCAGGGCCTCCCGCACACGGTCCAGCCAGTCCTCAGCCTCATCTTGGGAGGAGGTGCGTAGTGCCAGCTTTTTGCCAGAGAAGACCAGCTCAAAGCGCCCATCGCTGTGTGCCAGCCCCACAGCCTCACAACGTAGCAGAGAGTAGCTTTCCACGCAGGTGCGCTCCTCATCGCTCAGGTAGAGGCGGAGCTCCAGTGGGGACAGCTCACAGAAGAGCTCCTTCCAGATGCCCATGGCCCCCCGTCGTGCCACCGTGCCCAGTTTCACGAGGCCCCGGAATGGGTTGGACAGGCCTGGAGGCAAAAAGAGGCACTTTAGACTATAGGCCCGTCCCTTTGCCACCCATCCCAGACCATTACTGGTGCCAAGAGTCCTACTGTGGGAGAGGACCAGTTATTGTCACCAGAATGCAGCTGGCCCAGGGCCCTTCAGAATCCATCTGAAAGCTGGATGTATTTTTTGAGTGCCTCATCCATCCTCCCCTCGGCTGTGGACCCCTCCTCCAGCATTTCACTGAAATGATGAAAGCACTCAGAAGACTCTACCAAGTGCCCCCTCACTGCACCAGCCCCTTCCAGCACCTGTGCCCACACACTGACTTCCCTCCTGTCACCAGGGATGGGCCGACTGTATCTGTATGAGGCCAACCTCTTCCCTCACCCACTCAAACTCAAGCACAAGAACATCTCTTCAGAAATTCTCTCTCTCTCATGTTGCCCTTTTCTTTCTTCTACATTGGATCATCCACAACAGCACACTGTGCTACTATTCCTCCCGTTTAAAAATCCCTATCTCAGGGGCTGGGTGTGGTGGCGCAGGCCATTAATCCCAGCACTGGGGAGGCAGTGGTAAGAGGATCACCAATCACCGTGATTTCTAGGCCAGCCTGAGACTACATAGTGAATTCCAGGTCAGCCTGGGCTAGAGTAAAACTCTACCTCGAATAACAAACAAACAAAAAACAAACAAAAATAAAATAAAATTCCTATCTCATGCTAGAGAGATGGCTTAGCAGTTAAGGTGTTTGCCTATAATGCCTAAGGACCCAAGTTCAATTCCCCAGTACCCACATAAGGCAGATGCACAAGGTGGTGCATGAGTTTGGAGTTCGTTTGCTGTGGCTGGAGGCCCTGACATGCCCATTCTCTCTCTCTCTCTCTCTCAAATAAATAAAACTTTTTCTTAAAAATCCCTATCTCAACAACTATCTCTAGTTACCACCCTTGTTTCTTGGAATGATGCGTCTCTGTCTGGCTTCGCTGCTCCCATTCCTTTTGGATCTTGCTCACTATAGGCTTTTGTCTCCTCATTCCACTGAAATTGCTCCTGAGAAGGCCACCAATGTCCTCCTGTGGCTGATCTCCTTGGAGCCCTCACCTTCAGCGTTCTCCTCCCTCAAGGCTAGAACACCTAGAGCTCAGTTCTGGGTACCTCATCTCCATGGCCACCGATTGCATAGCTGCTCTTACCTGCTGTCAGGGATTTATGCCAACAATTTCCCAGTGTTGTCCCCCCCGCCCACCAGGGGCCTCGCCTATGAGCATAAGATTTATGTATCCATCTGTTCCACACATGTCTGTCTCAAGGTGAGATGTCCAAAAGTGAACTCCAGAGTCTCCTGCTGCAAACCTGCTTCTTCCCTAATGTTCCTTAGCTCATAAAATGGCAAAATTCATCTTTCTAGTTGCTTGGCTACAAGCACTGGAACTAACCTGATTTTACCAGTGACTACAGCCATACTACTCCGAACGCCCCTAATCTCAGACGACCTACCTGATTTTCTTTTCTTCTTCCCACACCTTACATACAGGCTATCAGCAAATCCTTTGGCTGTGCCTGCAACATAGATCCAAACCCATCCCTTCTCCCTCACTGGGCCCTCCTCTGCTTGGGTTATGACAACAACCCTCTTAACAAGTCATTCTATCCCTGTTGCTCTTCAGCATGGAGCCAGGGTGCTGTGTTTATAAGATCAGCCAGATCCTAGCCCTATGCCTTCCTCCCTCAAAGCCAAAGCCCAAAGGCCTCCACATGGCTCCCAGTTCCCTTCACCCCAGCACTCCTCATTATCACGCTGCTCCTGTCACTCTGGTCACATGTCAAGCATGCTCTCAGCAAAGGGCCTTCTCTCCTTAAAATGCATAGATCACCTCATAGCTCCCTCCTTCCCATCTCCTCAAATGTCACCTATCTGTAAGGATGGCCCTGGCTACCCTCTAGTAAGATTACTCTCCACCTAGGCACTCTATCATTTTTTTTTTTTTTAATTTGGGGCTGGAGGGATGGCTTAGCAGTTAAGGCATTTGCCTGCAAAGCCAAAGGACCTCGGTTCAATTCTCCAGGACCCATGTAAGCCAGATGCACAAGGGGGCACATGCATCTGGAGTCTGTCTGCAGTGGCTGGAAGCCCGGGTGCGCCCATTCTCTCTCTCTCTCCCTTTCTCTGTCAAATAAATAAATAAACAAAAATAAAATATTTTAGCTGGGCATGGTGGTGCACACCTTTAATCTCAGCACTCGGGAAGCAGAGGTAGGATGATTGCCGTGAGTTTGAGGCCACCCTGAAAATACAGAGTGAATTCCAGGTCAGCCTGGGCTAAAGTGAGACCCCACCTCGAAAAACCAAAAAATAAATTAATAAAAAATATTTTAAAATATTTATTTGTGTGTATGAGAGATAGAGAGAGAGGGAGAGAATATGAATGGGTGTGCCAGGGTCTCTAGCTACTACAAACTCCATGAACATGCACCATCTTGTACATCTGGCTTACATGAGTACTGGGGAATCAAAACTCACTCCTTAGGCTTCACCTTAACCACTAAGCAATCTCTCCAGCCCATGGTGAATTTTCTTTTTCTTTTTTTCTTGAGGTAGGATCTCACTCTAACTCAGGCTGACCTGGAATTCACTATGTAGTCTCAGGGTGGCCTCGAACTCATGGGGATCTTCCTACCTCTGCCTCCTGAGTGCTGAGATTAAAGGTGTGTGCTACCACGCCCGGCTCCATGGTGAGTTTTCTTATTTCCTACTCCCTCTCCTCCATTAGAATATAAGTCTCACAGAGGTATCCACACTACTTTGCTTCCTGTTATGTCCCTAGCACCTAGGGCAGGGCTTGGACATGACAGACAATGCCTGGCACTGTCACAGAAATAGCTGCTGCATGAGTAAGTGGATGGACAGCTGAGTGAGTGCCTCTGTGCCACACACTGCTCCCTGCTTCCTACTCCCAACCATGGGTCCAAAGGACACGGAGTTCTCTCTCCCAGCCTGGAGATCTGAAACTATTATGGGGTGCTTCTACACCTCGGAACCTAACAGCCTACGCACAAAACAAAGCTTCATTGGCCTGCTTAGAGATCAGAGCCTGGCTGAGAGACAAACCCAAGAGAAGCCAATATGGAGACCCGTGCTCTAGCCACATTCCCCAGGCCAGGGCTCCACAAACCTGGCAGAATTCTCTGCTGGGTCCTTGATATCAGAAAATGAAGAGCCAGGCGTGGTGGTGCACGCCTTTAATCCCACCACTCAGGAGGCAGAGGTAGGAGGATTGCCGTGAATTCGAGGCCACCAAGACTACACAGTGAATTCCCAAGAGGGAATTGTGAATTCTCTGCAAGCCTATTTTTAGTTTTTCCAAGGTAGGGTCTTACTCTATCCCAGGTTGACCTGGAATTTAGAGTGTAGTCTCAGGGTCGCCTGGAACTCATGGAGATACTCCTGCCTGTCTCCCAAGTGCTTTGATAAAAGGCTTGCACCACCATGCCTGGTTTTTTTTTTTTAAGATATTTATTTTTATTTATTTATTAGACAAAGAGAGAGAGAGAACAGGCATGCCAGGGCCTCTAGCCACTGCAAAGGAACTCCAGATGCATGTGCCACCTTCTGCATCTATCTGGTTTATGTGGGACCTGGAGAGTTGAACCTGGATCCTTAGGCTTTGCAGGCAAGTGCCTTAACCGCTAAGCCATTTCTCTAGCCCCTTTTTTTAAAAAAATATTTTACTGATTTATTGGAGAGAGAGAGAGAGGCAAATATATAGACAGAATGGGCAGAGTGGGCATGCCAGGGCCTCTAGCCACTGCAAACAAACTCCAGATGCATGTGCCACCTTGTGCTTCTGGCTTACATACTGGGGAATCAAACCTAAGTCCTTAGGTTTCCTGGGCAAGTGCTAAGCCATCCCTTCAGCCCTGGATTTTTTTTTTTTTTTTTTTGATAGTTTTAGGGATTGAATGTAGGGCTTCACATATTTGGCAAGTACTCTAACACAAGGTTATATTCCCAGCATTTTTTTGCCTCTTTGAGACAAGGTCGTGCTCAATTGCCCAGGTTGCCCTTGAACTCACTCTGGGATTAGACAGGCATTAAACTTGAGATATACTCTCAACTCAGCCTTCCAAATAGCCTACATTATAAATCTGCATTCTGTACCACCAGCTGAGCTTTGCGATCCTAAATTTTATAACATTTCAGGGGTAAAAACCAAAAAAAAAAAAAATTTCAGGGAGAGTATTTCCATTTGAACACATGAAATAAACCAGGAGTGGTGACTTATGCCTGTAATCCCAACAATCCAGAGGCTGAGGCCCAAGGATGGCTGTTCTGGGCCTGTCTGAGCTATATACTGAGTACCAGACTAGCCAGGTGTGATGGCTTATATTAACTGTCAAACTGACTAGACCCAGAGTCAACTGTGAGGGATTAAGTAGATGAGGCTGGCTTTTGTGTCAGTTTGTGAGGAATTATCTTGATTAGGTCAATAAGGTGGAAAGATCTGCCTTTGCTGTTGGTAGGGGTCCTGGACTGTGTCCAAGGAGAGAGCAGGCTGAGCAGCAGCATTCATAGCTCTGCTTCCTCACTCTGGACTGAATGACCAGCTGTTTCAAGCTCCTGACTTCATGCCTTGTAGGCCATGATGGACAGAACTGTATGTTGAAATAAACCCTTCCTCCCTTAAGCTGGTTTTGGTCCCAGCAACAAGCTACACAGCCAGACCCTGCCTCAAAACAGAAACCAAACTCAAAACTAAAAGAAACAGATAGAGTACTTTTTTTATTCTCAATTCAGGTAATTTTTTGTTTTGTTTTGCGTTGTTTATTTTGTTTTGTTTTTGAGTTGGGGTCTCACTCTAGCCCAGGCTGACCTGGAATTCACTCTGTATTCTCAGGGTGGCCTCAAACTCACAGCGATCCTCCTACCTCTGCCTCCCAATTGCTAGGATTAAAGGCTTGCACCACCATGCCCAGTCCAGTTGGCAGTTTTGAACGTTGTTTTTTTTTTTTTAAGATTTGTTTATATATTTATTAGAGACACAGAGCGAGGGGGAGAAAGAGAGAGAATGGGCGTGCAAGGGCCCCAGCCACTGCAAACAACTCCAGACGCATGCGCCTCCATGTGCATTTGGCTTATGTTGGACCTGGAGAATCAAACCTGGGTCCTTAGGCTTCACAGGCATGCGCCTTAACCGCTAAGCCATCTCTCCAGCCCTGAACATTGTTTTAATATGATGTTAAAACAGAATGTAGCACATTTCTTAAAACTCTCTCCTCCATTCCTAGGCATGACTGCACCTTACTGTTAAGATTCCGGGGCTAGATTTTATTCTGGGAGAACACACCAACTGTTGGCAAACAGTTTATAAGCTGCTCTCTGAAAGACACTCTCCCTGCAGATGGGACCCTGCACAGCCACTTACCCATCTGCCTTCGGTGCACCACACGGAAATTCTTATGCTCCTGCACCACCTCCGGAGTAGTCCTGGCTTTCCTGCTGTCTGGCGAAGGCTCACAAGCTTTGTCTAATGCCCCCAAGGAGCTGCTCTTTCTCGGTCCTTGAGAAAAATGCCTGAGGAGAGCAGGCCTTTGGGAAGAAGCTGCCGCACACTCTGAAGTTTTCTCAGGGGCACGCTCCTGGGGGGGCCTATAGAAGTCATCTTCGCAAATCCAGCTCTTGCCTTTCTGTTAAGAAAAAAAAACAAAGACGAGGCTGTCTGCTTTTAAGTGTTTAAAAAAATATTTTGCTATGGTTCACATATAGTAATGGGTGTGAGGGCTGGAGGGCTGGTTTAGAGGTTACGGGGTTTGCCTGAAAAGCCAAAGGACCCTGGTTCAATTCCCCAGGATCCACGTTAGCCAGATACACAAGGGGGTGCACACATTTGGTGTTCGTTTGCAGTGGCTGGAGGCCCCGGCATGCCCATTCTCTCTCCCTTCTCTCTGTCAAATAAATAAGTAAAAATAAAATATTTAAAAATGGGTGTGAGAGGGGCTCTTGCAAAGCCTGCTGACCCAGGTCTGATTACCCAGTACCCATGTAAAGCCAGTCTCAAGAAGCTCATGTGTCTATGTGTCTGGAGTGCATTTGCAGTGACAAGAGGCCCTGGCATGAACCACACACACACACACACACACACACACACTTTAAAAAAATGAGGCTGGAGAGATGGCTTAGAGGTTAAGGCGCTTGCCTGAGAAGCCTAAGGACCCAGGCTCAATTCTCCAGGTCCCACATAAGCCAGATGAACAAGATGGCACATGCATCTGGAGTTCATTTGCAACGGCTAGAGGCCCTGGCATGCCCATTCTCTCTCTCTCTCTCTTCCTCTCTCCCTTTCTATCTCAAACAAACAAACAAAAAAAAATAGTAAAAATTAAAAAATAAATAAAATAAAAACGGATGTATAAGTGAGTGGCTTTGGTATATTTAGAATTCTGCAACCAGTGAAGTTTAGGGTATTTTCCTCACCTCAAAAGAAACTCACAGCTGGGGAGATGGACAGTAGTTAAAGGTATTTGCTTGCAAAGCCTGAAAGCCTGGGTTTAATTTCCTAGTACCCACATAAAGCCAGATACACAAAGTAGCACATGCATTTGGAGTTCCTTTGCAGCAGCAAGAGACCCTGGTATGTCCATTCTTTCTCTCTTGCTTTGTTTCTCTCCATGCAAATAAGTAAATTAATAAATAAATTTTAAAAAAAGAAGCTCACCTATCCACTGGTGGTAACCCCCATTTTTCACGCCCACTCTAGCTTTAGGCAACTACTCATTTACTTTCTGTCTCTATAGATTTGCATGTTCTGGTCATTTCAGATTAAAAAAGAAATCATATAATATGTGAACTTCTGTGGCTAATTTTGTTCTCTACAAATGATGTTCACAAGGTTCATTCCTGTGGTATACATGCATGGATAGTCATACCTCCTTACTGTTAAATAATCATGTATGTACACATTTTATTATCTCTTTATCAGCTGACAGACATTTGTGTGTTGTCTACTTTTTTAAAAAATATTTTATTAGAAAAAGTGAGAGAAAATGTGGGCCACCAGAGCCTCTACCCGCTGCAAGTGAACTCCAGAAGCATGCACGACCATGTGCATCTGGCTTAACATGGGTTCTGGGGAATCAAACCTGGGTCCTGGTGCTTTGCAGACAAGCGCTTAACCACTAAGCCATCTCACCAGCCCGTGTTGTCCACTTTTTTTTTAATCGTTTTGTAATTTATTTATTAGAAACAGTGGGACAGAAGGAGAGAGAGAGAAAAAATGGGCGCGCCAGGGCCTCTAGCCACTGCATACAAACTCCAGATACATGTGCCACCATGCGCATCTGGCTAACATGGGACCTGGAGAATTGACCCTAGGTCCTTGGGCTTCACAGGCAAGCATCTTAACCGCTAAGCCATCTCTCCAGCCCCTGTGTTGCCCACTTTTTAAGCTAAGAACATTCACGTACAAGTTTCACTTATTGTTTTCATGTTTTAATTTTATTCTTTTTTTTTTTTTTTTTTTTTGAGGTAGGGTCTCACTCTAGCCTAGGCTGACCTGGAATTCATTATGTAGTCTCAGGGTAGCCTCGAACTCACGGCAATCCTCCTACCTCTGCCTCCTGAGTGCTGGGATTAAAGACGTGTGCCACCACGCCCTGCTTAAATTTTATTCATTTTTATCTGCATATGTGCCCAGCATGTGTGGAGGTCAGAGGACCTCCTTCAAAGTGTCTGTTCCACTCTACCTTTGATACAGGGTCTCTTGCCACTGCAAAATAACTGTCAGAATGAAAACTGTCAGTCTAGCTGGCCTGTGGCCTCCATATTCTCCTTGGTGTACTAGGATCACAGATCATGTGAAACTCTTTGCATCTGGCTTATGCAGGTGCTGGGGAACTGAACTTTGGCAGGCAAGCTTTACAAGCCAGTTCCTTTAAACTGCTGAGCCATCTCCCCATCACCTATTTATTATTATTTTTTGAGACAAGGTCTCTCAATTTGGCCTCAAACTCCCTATGTAGCTAAGGATAGTCTTGAACTCCTGACCCCCCCAACCTCCCAAGTGCTAGGATTACAGGTATGTGACACCACATCCATAATCATGTAAAAGTTTTTAATATTTTATTTTTACTTATTTATTGGAGACAGAGAGATACAGAAATAGGCAGGTAGAGAGAGAGAGAGAGAATGGGCATGCCAGGGCCATCAGCCACTGCAAATGAATTCCAGATGCCTGCACCTGCTTCTTGCTTACATGGGTCCTGGGGAGTCGAACCTGGGTCCTTTGCCTTTGCAGGCAAGCACCTTAACCACTAAGCCATTTCTCCAGCCCCATGTAAAGGTTTTTATGTGGACTAATAGTTTCCTTTTCTTAGGCATACACCTAGAAGTAAAGTTGCTGGGTCACATGACTTACTGCTTGAGAACTATTTTCCAAAGTGGCCATACTATTTTATATTCCCACCAGCAATGTTTAAGGGATCCAGTTTCATGAACCTTCCATCCTTTGTTTTCATGTCATTCCGATTCTAGCTATGCTGATGTGTGTGAAATGCTACCTCACTGTGGTTTTGATTATTTGCATCCCTCTAATGTCCTCAGACTTCCACATGTGCTATGGCTTGTCCATGCGTGTGCGCGCATGCACACACGGGTGTAATGGCGCACACCTTTAATCTCAGCACTTGGGAGGCAGAGGTAAGTGGATCACAGTGAGTTCGAGGCCACCCTGAGACTACATAGTGAATTCCTGGTCAGCCTGAGCTAGAGTGAGACCCTACCTCGAAAAAAAAAAAAACACCACATACACACATACATAATAAAACATACATTTTGCTTGTTTTAAGCCATCTACAGTTTATGGCATTTTGTTTTGGCTGTACTAGAAGCTAACACAAATCACAAGAGATCTTTGCATATTCTGGGTAGTAAATCCTCATCGACTATTTGATTTGCCAATAATTACTCCCATTCTACATGTTATATTCTGTCTCCTTCTCCTCCTCCCTCTCTTCACTCCTTTCATCCTTTCTTTGTCTTTCTTTTATTCTATCAGGGTCTTTTTTTTGTTTTTGTTTTTGTTTTCTTTTTGATACAACGTCTGCAAAGTCTGGTCTGAACTCATCACAAAGCCCAGGCTAACCTCAATCTTGCAGAAAGTCTCCTGTCTCAGACTCCCAGTGCTGGGATGATAGAATGAAGTACCATGTGCAGCTTTTCACTCTCTCACTTTCTTAATATTTTATTACTTATTTGAGAGGGAGAAAGACATTCGGAGAGAGAGAATGGGTACACCAGTGCCTTTAGCCACTGCAAACGAACTCCAGACACATGCGCCACCTTGTGCATCTGGTTTACATGGGTCCTGGGGAATCGAACCGAGGTCCTTTGGCTTTGCAGACAAACATCTTAACCACTAAGCCATTTCTCAAGCCCTTTGCAGTCTTTAATGATGCATTCTGAAGCGCAAAGGTTTTATTTTATTTTTATTTTTGTTTTTTTGAGGTAAAGTCATGCTCTCTAGCCCAGGCTGACCTGGAATTCATTATGTAGTCTAGGGTGGCCTCGAACTCACAGCAATCATCCTACCTCTGCCTCCTGAGTGCTGAGATTAAAGGCATGCATCACATCGGCTTTATATATATATGTGTGTATATATATATATATATATATATATATATATATATATATCTTTAAATGTTTTATTTATTTGAGAAGGATAGAGACAAACAGAGGCAGAAATGAGTATGGGCACATCAGAGCCTCCTGTCACTGCAAATGAACTCCAGACACATGTACCACTTGTGTATCTGGCTTTATATGGATGCTGGGGAATCAAATGCTGGCCATCAGGCTTTATAAACAGGCACCTTTAACCACTGAGCCATCTCTCCAGCCCCAGATCCCCTTTTGTCTGTGCTCCTGGTGTTTTATCTAAACCACTGCTGAAGCCAATGTCAAAAAGCTTCACTCCCACGTTTCTGCTAAGAGCTTTCTAATTTCAGCTTACATTTCTATCTGTGACCCATTTTAGTCAGCTTTTGTATAAGATGTAAGGAAGGGGTACAATTTGATTCTCTTGCAGGTGGATATCCAGTCATTCTGGCATGTTGGGCTTTTCTGATTTGTACAGGTTGAAATGAGGCAGGTGTGGCACATGGTACTCAGTCCTCACAGGCTGCTTCCAAGTCCGCTCCCCACAGCTGAGCAAACCCGAGACCCCACAGGCAGGAACTGCCCTTCCTGATGTGCTCTCTGAGCCTGAAGTCCCTCACTGGCAGAGGAAGCTGGGGAGTTCTGGGGTCAGTGGGCTTGTGGAAGTGAACTCCAGTTTGTTCCTTTTTCATTATTGTGAGCTCTCCCTGCCTTTCTGTGCCTGAATATGGATGAGCAGAGACAAGGAAGCTGGCTGGCTGCCCTAAGCGGCTGTCTACACAGAGGAAATGAGTCACACAAGGGGTGCAACCAACACCACGACTCTAGTGGCACCAGCCTCACTCTGACATTGCTATTTCCAAGCCCTCAATTGAGACTGCCCTGCCTGCTGATGTAGACAGAAAAGAAGGCCCAGGCCTGGGGCTGCCTCAGAAGGGTTGGTTTGGACAGTTTAATCTGCTCAAATGTTACAAGACTCCTGAAGCCAAGCAAACCTCCGGAACTGGCCTCCAGGGTCTCTCCACAGGACTCTCGGAACTGGCAGGTCCTTCCTTCTTCCGGGGGCAGCACGATGTGTCAATTAGGGTGGCTGCTAGGGAGCATGCAAAACTGGATTCTGAACATGGCTTGTCAAACACCAAGACCTGGGTGATTCCCTGAGAATACTGGGCAGGAGCAACAGCTCCCAGATACCACAACACCATCCTGGTGACTTCCAAACACCTGCCATCTGCAAGCCCTGCTCATGGCCCTGACAGGAGAGATCACCACCCCTTAGAACTCAGCCAGCGGTTTCCTGTCAACTCCTCCTGAAAGCTTCCTTACACAACCCCAATCTACACCCTCTCATCTCCCAGCCAGGCCAAGGACTCTCTATTGGGCTCCCATGATATTCTTTGCTCACTCCATCCTAGGTTATATAAGGCTGTTTGGAATAATCATTTTTTCTTGATATTTACAGCAAAAATGTATGTCACAGAATCATAAAAGATGAAGGAATAACTCTCTACTATCTAAATATCTTTAATGTAAAAAAACAGGTGGATGGAAGGAACGGAAGAGTGGAGGTAAATGTGAATTCATGACTACAGGTCATAGGACAGGGAGACAACTAGGACATTTTCACGGCCAACTGACCACAGAGCAGCTGCTAGGACATGATTCTCTAACTGACCACAGAGCAGCTGCTAGGACATGATTCTCTACTTATTTATTTGAAACAGAGGAGGGGAAGGGAGAAGGAAGACAAGAAAGAGAGAGGAGAGAGAAAAAGAATATGAATGAATAAGAGAATGGGTACACCAGGGCCTCCTGCCTCTGCGACACCAGACACATGCATCACTTTGTGCATCAGGCTTCGGGGACTCAAACCCAGGCCAGCAGGCTTTGTAAGCAAGCGCCTTGAACCAGTGAGCCAAGGAGATGATTCTCCAGAGAAAGCCTTTAGTTCTCCAACAAGGGACCACAGTGGGAAGCAGGCTCCTTAGAGACAGCGCTGAGGGCATCTGCAGCCCCTGGGTAGGGAAGAGAGTGATCATGGCACTGGCACTTCGCCACCACTGTTTCCCTTTGCTCTCTTCTCTTTCTGTCATCCGCCTGTGCCTGCTTGCTCAGGGCACCGCATGTATGTGAGCAGCTTGCTATTCCTTTAACTGTGGAGAGACCACTTCCTGCCTGGGATCTATACCAGAGCAGCACCTGCTATCAGGGATCAAAGACAGAGGAATGCTACCTTGAGTTAATAGGTGTCAGGACACTGTTCACAAGGGCTGATTTTCAGTGGGGTGTGGCTAAGAAATGTAACACTCAGCTCTTGGGGTTGCTTTCCATCAAAGTTGCCCTCATTATACAACACAGGTGGGCTGCCTGAGTGCAGCAAGAGACCCTCGATCTTAGGCAGGTAATCAGCTGGGCAGTGACTAGGCCCAGCTTGTCAACCCCAGGGCCTGCATGCTCTCTGTGCCTTCCTCCCCAGCACTTAGCACAGGGTAACTATGATGAGGACTGTCGTCTGGAATCTGGTGTGGGTTCCCAGAGCAGGGCTATTGTCTGTCACTGTATCACTGGCATCCATCGTGGTGCTTGGCTCGTAGTAAAGGCTTTCTGTTGGCTGAATTACACATGAAACAGTTTTTTTTTTCTTTTAAAAAGAGTGAATTGTTCTTACAGCAGTTAAATTTTTGATGCTGACCAGAAAATCGTAAGCCAGATGGACAAAGTAGTGCATGTATTTGGAGTTGAGTTTGTATGCAGTGGCTGGAGGGCCTGGCATATCCATTCTTTCTCCATCTGCCTCTTTCTCTCTCTCCATCTCACACAAATAAATAGTTTTTTTTTAAAAAAAAAAAAAAAGAAGAAGAAAGTATGTGACTAAGTGACAGAAGCACAGACAGATGAGGTGCACAAGGCAGACATGTCACTGCCCAGCACAGTCCAAAGGCAAGGAGCCCAGCAGGCCACAGTGGGGTGGGTGCAGTGATTATATGCTGATCAAATCCACAGTTCTGTGAGACAGACACACAGACAGGCAGCTGTGGAGCCTCTCAGCCATTCCACAGAGACCACGGGCACTCAGTCTTCCCTGAGGTCAGTAAGGAGGCAATCTTCCCTGTCACACCCACATGACCACCCTATCTACTCAGTGGTGCACTTTCCCAAGTAAAGCTACAAGTTGACATCTCGAGTGTCTCTTGAGAGCTCAAGAACTATTTGTAGGGAGCTAGGGAGATGGCTCAGTGAGTAAGAACACTTACTGCACAAGCACGAGGACCTGAGTTTGATGTCCAGCACTTACATAAAAAAGCTGGATGTGGGGCTGGAGAGATGGCTTAGCAGTTAAGGCAGTTGTCTATAAAGCCAAAGGAACCAGGTTCAATTCCCCAGGATCCACATAAGCCAGATGCACAAAGGGGCACATGTGTCTGGAGTTCATTTGCAGTGGAGAAGGCCCTGGCATGCCCACTCTCTCTCTCCCTCTTCTTCTCTCAAATAAATAAATAAGAATAAAAAATAATTTAAAAAAAGCTGGATGTGGCTTTGCATACCTATAACCCCAAAAATGAGTGGGATGGAGAGAAGAGGGTCACTGGGGCTTGCTAGTCAGACAGTCTCATCAAAAACAGATCCAGGTTTAGTGAGAACCCTTCTCAAGGAGTAATAGAGGAGGGTACCCAACATCCTCTTCTGGCCTCCTCCACATCTGTGGGCAAGAGAAACGTGTACATCTGCACACATCCATGCACAACACACATACACACTAATGGTGTCTACTCTCTCAGGAACAGAGTTAGGGGCTAACAAATGTGAAGAGGCATGGTCCTTCGTATTCTGAACTAATATTCCAATGAGGCAGACAGGAAAAAGTCAGTAAGACAGATATGGTGGCACACACTTGTCACATCAGCACTCAGGAGGCTGCGGCAGGAGGATCACGAGTTTAACGTCACCTTGGGCTACATAGCAAGTTCTAGACCAGTTGGGGCTACATGACACCCTATTCATAGCCTTTAAATTCTGTTAAAAGTTGTCTTCCAGAAGTCAGTCTGAAGGCTTCTTCAGGAAAGGAGACTCTGGATCACAGTTACACAAGTACGGGACCCTGACAGTCATATGCAATAAATGGAGCTGGGTCAATTAGATGTCCATATGGAAAAATATAAGCTTTGGCGGAAAGAATGTAAGAGCTAAAGGAAGGGTACGACTCCTTACAACGTATTCCTCCAGACACAAAATGGTCTGGATATCCATGACCTCACAGTGCCTGACACTACCTACACAAGGCCATCATAATAGGAGGAAAGATCATGACATCAAAATTAAAGAGAGACTGATTGAGAGGGGGAGGAGATATGATGGAGAGTGGAGTTTCAAAGGGGAAAGTGGAGGGAGGGAGGGAATTACCATGGGATATTGTTTACAATTATGAAAGTTGTCAATAAAAAAATAAGTAAATAAAAAAAGAAGAAATATAAATATAAGCTTTGACTCCTATCTCACACCAAACAAAATTTAATCTCAGTCGGGCGTGGTGTCACAAGCCTTTAGTCCCAGCAGTCGGGAGGCAGAGGTAGGATGATCACCATATCACCATGAGTTCAAGGCCACCCTGAGACTACAGAGTGAATTCCAAGTCAGCCTGGGCTACACTGAGACCCTACCTTGAAAAACAAAACAAAAAAACAAAACAAACAAACAAAAAGAAAAAAAACAGAAATAAAAAAATAAAAACCACATACAATCAAATTAAGAATGGGATCAGCTGGGCGTGGTGGCACACGCCTTTAATCCCAGCACTTTGGGAGGCAGAGGCAGGAGGATCACTGTGAGTTAGAGGCCACCCTGAGACTGACTACATAGTGAATTCCAGATCAGCCTGGACTAGAGTGAAGCTCTACCTTGGAAAAAAAAAGATGAGCTACTTCTTACCCACTAGGATGACTACTATATATATACATATATAAAATAATTATTATTATTTATTTATTTATTTATTTATTTAAAATGATATAATTACTATTGGTAAGATTGTGGAAAAATACATTGCTGGTAGAAGTATAAATTAGGGCAGCTGCTTTGGGACACACTTTGGTAATTCCACAAAAGGTTAAATATAGAGCTACTATAGAATCCAAAAATTTGACTCAGTAGAATTTTATTTATCCAAGAGAATTAAAAACATATTGTCGGGGGCCTGGAGAGACGGCTTAGCAATTAAGGCACATGCCTGTGAAGCCTAAGGACCCTGATTCGATTCTCTAGGTCCCACATAAGCCAGATGCACACAGTGAAGCACGAGTCTGGAGTTCGTTTATAGTGGCTAGCAGCCTTGGCGCACCCATTCTCACACACACTCTCTCTCTCTCTCTTCCTCTCTCTGTCTCTAATAAACAAATAAAAATAAATCTTAAAAAAAGCATATTGTCAGGGCTGGAGGTATGGCTTAGAGGTTAAGGAGTTTGCCTGCAAAGCCAAAGGACCCAGGTTCAATTCCCCAGGACCAATATTAGCTAGATGCACAAGGGGGCGCATGCATCTGGAGTTCATCAGCAGTGGCTGGAGGCCCTGGCGTGCCCATTCTCTCCCTTCCCTCCCTCCCTCTCTCTTTCTCCTCCTCCCCCTCTTTCTCTGTCAAATAAAAAAAAAATAGCTGTTCATTATATATTAAAAAAAATTAGCTGGGCGTGGTGGCACACACCTTTAATCCCAGCACTCGGGAGGCAGAGGTAGGAGGATAGCCATGAGTTCAAGGCCACCCTGTGACTACGTAGTGAATTCCAGGTCAGCCTGGGCCAGAGTGAGACCCTACCTCAAAAAAAAAAAAATTGTCATACAAAAAGCTATACATGAATGTTTATAACATTATTTGTAAAATCCAAAAAGTGGAAATAAGCCAGGTTTGGTGGTACACGTCTTTAATCCCAGTACTCAAGAGGCAGAGGTAGGAGTATCATCATGAGTTCAAGGTTGCCCTGAGACCACATAGTGAATTCCAGGTCAGCCGGGGCTACAGCAAGACCCTACGTCAAAAGACAAAACCAAAAATACTACTACTAATAATAATCCAAATGTCCATCAATTGATGAACACATAAATACCATATGATTTAGCAATCCAATGAACAATAATCACAGAGTATTACTCAGCAATAAAAGCAATGAAGTAATGATAGATGTTACAACATAGGTGAACCCTTTCAGCTGAGGACTAACACCTGAAATTGTCCTCTGACTTCAATGTGCATTCTCTGCTATGGTATGCACACACTGGCACTCATATACATGAACACACACATATCATACATACACATGAGCACACACAAATTCTGCTAAGCAAAAGAAGCTAGTCACAAAAGATCACACATGTATATGTGTAAACATGTATATATATAAACTCCATGTATATAAAATTTCTTTGAGTGGACAAATTTGTTGAGATGAAATATTGTTTTTCAGAGGTTGAGGAGAGTGAGGCAGAGGAAGGAGAGTGGGATGGGGAGTGACTGCAAATAGATTGTGGTGATTGTACAATCCTAGGAATATGCTAAAAACTCAAATTATACTTGGATTAGGTGAATAGCAGAGTATGTGAATTACATCTCAATGAATCAGTTTAAAAGTGAGAGAAAATGGCTGGGCACAGTGGTACAGGCTAGTAATCCCAGCACTTGGGAGGTGAAGACAGGAGGATGGTGAGGTCAGCCTGGGCTATATAGCGAGACCAGGAGAAATAAAAAAGCGGGGAAGATGTGCATCTCCAGTCTATTTCGTCCTGAGTTATAAGATCTAGAAGTTACTAACTGAGGGAGAGATGAGCGTGGGTGGAGCTGCAAATGGTAAAATCACAGCACCAGGCAACAGCGGGATGAACTCCAGGCTTTGTGTCTGTGTGCGCACGACACCCAAATTCCTATGTCTGCTTTTCAGGAGCTGTTTTGTCCATGGTGTAGTTTAACTGTGAGAGCCAGAGAGAGGAGCACTCTTACTTGGAAACACCTTTGTTCTCTCTCCCCCCACATGGCCTTTTCTCTTTCCCCTCCATAGGTCTCCCTTGGCATCCCTGAGCAGCTGCCTTCCCTCACCTGGCTCTGGTTAGCCAGCTGGGACTTGAGTCACAGAAGCCACACACATTCCTTAGCTGAAAGCACTAAACAGTCAATAACTTTGCTTAGGGAACACCAAAGGCCCCGTAAGAATGAATGTAAGAAGCTAAGGAGGGCTGGAGAGATGGCTTAGCGGTTAAGCGCTTGCCTGTGAAGCCTAAGGACCCTGGTTCAAGGCTCGATTCCCCAGGACCCACGTTAGCCAGATGCACAAGGGAGCGCACACATCTGGAGTTCGTTTGCAGTGGCTGGAGGCCCTGGAGCACCCGTTCTCTCTCTCTTTCTCTCTCTCTCTCTGCCTCTTTCTCTGTCTGTCGCTCTCAAATAAATAAATAAAAGTAAACAAAAAAAATTAAAAATAAATAAAAAAAGAAGCTAAGGAGCCTGAATTCATTGTATTTCAGTGGGGTCACAGTGAAACAAGTCATCCCCCCACCCTCTCAATGAGGTGCCCAGGGCTGGCATTCCTCAAGTTATTGACAAATTGGACTGGCTTATTCCAGACCAGAGCAGTTTGATATCACATGGGAGTCATTCTTCACAGCCATTGTGAAGATGACAAGAGATACACATGGGAAGTAATCAGCACAGTGCCTGGCTCTTTTCCACTCCTGTGAGTCCAAGTGTGCATTAGCTCATCATTACCACACTGATAACGCGATCTCATTTGGGGAGAGGGAGGCTAATTAATGAGAAGGCAGAACCACCCAGGGTTAGCAGCTGGGGAAGCACGACTTCACTGCAGGCATCTCCCCAGCACTCCCTGGAACAGCCTGTGCACTCACCGGACTAGTGGGAGAGGATACCACAAGCTTCGGTCTGACACCGCCATACTCCAGGGTCTTGTGCTGGTCACTCCCTAGGCCGGCTGCTCCACTCACAGGACTCAAAGGCAGCTTGTCTGAAGTGCTCCCCACAGGAACGGCTTGGGCAGTGTCCAGCTGCTGCACCTCTGGGACATGAGGCTCCCGGGGAAGTGGCTCCTGCTTGTGGCCACCATGTGAGGTTCCAGAGGATGCTTGGGCAGGAAGTAGCTCTGCAGGCCCCTCAAAGTGCAGGTGGCTGTGGATGAGGAGTGGGCCCGGGAACGCAGGGGTCTCTGTCTCTTGGCTTGGTCTGCTGGTTGGCAGAGAGTTTACTTGGGCTTTGCTGAATTCCGATAATACCCTAGTTTTTAAACAAGAAAATTTGTGTGACAAGTTGATGGCAAGAATACCCAAAGCTGGGCTGGGGAAATGGCTTAGTGGGTAAGGCATTTGCCTGCGAAGCCTAAGGACCCTGGTTCAATTCCCCAGGACCCACGTAAACCAGATGTACAAGGGGGCGCACGCATCTGGAGTTCATTTGCAATGGCTGGAGGCCCTGGCATGCCCATTTTCTGTCTTTCTCTCTGCCTCTTCCTCTCTCAAATTAATATATATATATATATGGCTGGAGGGATGGCTAAGCAGTTAAGGCATTTGCCTGCAAAGCCAAAGAACCCAGGTTCGAGTCCCCAGGACCCACGTTAGCCAGATGTACAGGGGTGCACGCATCTGGAATTTGTTTGCAGTGGGTGCGCCCATTCTCTCTCTCTCTCCCTCTTTCTCTGTCAAATAAATAAATAAAAATATTTTAATATATATATATACATAGAATACCTAAAGCTAAAGCTATTGAGGCAGTTGTAAGATTGGAAAATTGGCGTCTTACTATTTAAATTTTCTTATTAAAAATTTTGTTTTTTTTGTTTTTCAAGGTAGGGTTTTACTCTAGTCCAGGATGACCTAGAATTCACTATGTAATCTCAGGGTGGCCTCAAACTCATGGCGATCCTCCTACCTCTGCCTCCCAAGTGCTGGATAAATATTTTTATTAATTTGTAAGACAGAGAGAGAAAGAATGGGTGTGCCAGGGCTTCCAGCCACTACAAATGAACTCCAGATGCATGCACCACTGTGCATCTGGCTTTACATGGGTACTGGAGAATCGAACTCATGTAGTTAGGCTTTGCAGGCAAATGCCTTAACTGCTGACCCATCTCTCCAGTCCAGGTGTCTTACTATTTAAAAAACAAACAAAACACCCTTCATTACCCACTGCATTTCCCACTATGATGCTCTCATAGAGGCCAGGACTTGGGCACAGTGGGTGGACAGGGGGACTGTGGAGTCTCCATTGCAGGCGAAAGGCTCATAGGGTAGAAATACTCATGTGATGTAACTGGGAACCAACTCCATTCTGAACAGGTTGAAATAGTGCCTCAGAGCGGGGATCCTCAGTACTCAAGAACTGAGGCACCAAGACTATTCCCTGGGGTGGGTGAGATGAGGGTGCACTCTGTTCATGGGATAGTCTTGGGGTAGCAGGTTATAGGGAGGCATGTGGGTTGGTACCCCTCAAACGTGGACCAGGGGTGAGGTCAGGGAAGCTTCACATCCTCAGAAATCACTGCTGGAGCTCAGCAGTTACACACGTTATGGAAGGATGTGTGGGTGTATACATGGGGTGTGCACCTACTCTTGCCTCCCAGTGGGATTTTAATTCCTTGTCCCCTCAAAGGAGCCACAGGAAACCAACATTACTGGCTCTGTACACACACTTCTGGGGCTTCTGAGAATTCAAGTTCTCTTTCTAAAATAAACTCATCTGCTCTCTCCTCTATTGCTTATAAAGCCAGTAAGCATACCATGGATAAATGTGGGTTCAGAAAGCAACAAGGCTACCTGGAGCCCAAAGATGATGTACCCCTGGATTTGATTCCCCAGTACTGGGTGAGGTGGGTGGAATATCTGTAAATCATATTTAATGGTCTAGTATTCAGAATATATAAAAGACTCTTACCATTCACCAATGAAAAGACAAATAACCAAAAGGCAAAAGGGGGAGGGAAATGATGGAGAGTGGAGTTGTGAAGGGGAAAGTAAGGGGGTAGGAATTATCATGGTTTGTTGTCTATAACTATGGAAGGTGTGAATAATAAAAAAGAGTAAGAAAATAAAATGGGCAAAAGTAGGCCAGTTGGTAGTGTGGTTCAGAGGCCTAAGGAGTTGAAAGGACTTTTGTATAAGGATATACAAATTGCTGGGAAGTATATGATACTCCTCCTCATTGGCAACCCAGGAAATCAAAATCAAAATCACAAAGAGATACTATTTAATATCACTAGGACAGCTGTAACAAAAGAGAGGGGCTGGAGAGATGGTCAGCACTTAAAGGCACTTGTTTGCAAAGCCTGCAGGTCCAGGTTCAGTTCTCCAGTACACACATACATCCAGACGAGCAAAGTAGCACATGCATCTGGAGTTTGTTTGCAGCAGCAAAGAGGTCCTGATGTGCCCATATTCTCTTTCTCTCTCCCCTAGAAAATAAATAAATAGCCAGCATGTTGGTGCACACTTTTAATCCCAGCACTCGGGAAGCAGAGGTAGGGGGAGCACCATGAGTTTGAGGCCACCATGAGGGTGAATTCCAGGTCAGCCTGTGCTACAATGAGACCCTACCTCAAAAAACCAAAAAGGGGCTGGAGAGGTGGCTTAGCAGTTAAGACGCTTGCCTGCAAAGCCAAAGGACTCAGGTTCAATTCCCCAGGACTCACATAAGCCAGATGCACATGGGGGTGCATGTGTCTGGAGTTCGTTTGCTGTGGCAGAGGCTCTGGAATGCCTATTTTCTCTATCTGCGCCTCCCCTCAAATAAATAATGAAAAAAATAATTAAAAAAGAAAGGACGGACGTGGTGGCACACGCCTTTATTCCCAGCACTTGGGAGGCAGAGGTAGGACGATTGTTGTGAGTTCGAGGCCACCCTGAGACTCCATAGTGAATTCCAGGTCAGCCTGGGCTAGAGTGAGACCCTACCTCAAAAAAAAAAAAAAAAAAAAGGCAGGAAGGCAGGAGAGATGGCTTAGTAGTTAAGGTGCATGTCTGTGAAGCCTAAGGACTCAGGTTCAATTCTCCAGCTCCCATGTAAGCTAGATGTACATGGTGACACATGCATCTGGAGTTCGTTTGCAGTGGCTAGAGGCCCTGGCATGCCCATTCTCTCTCTCTCCCTCTATCTCTCATAAATAAATAAAATCTTAAAAAAAAAAAAAAAAAAGGACAGGTGTGTGAGGAAAGTTATGGAGGAGGCGAGCAGGTGCTGGCTCTTGTTCTAAGGTCACTGAAAGGTCAACAAGCAGCACTTGATAACTCTGGCCTATAATCCCAGCCCTGCCCAGGCAGAATACCAAATTCAAGACCAATCTGGACAGTTTAGGGAGATGTTGTCTCAAAAAGTAAAAAGATAGCCAGGCGTGGTGGCGCACACCTTTAATCCCAGTACTCGGGAGGCAGAGGTAGGAGGATCTCCATGAGTTCGAGGCTACCCTGAGAATCCACAGTGAATTCCAGGTCAGCTTGGACCAGAAAGACCCTACCTCGAAAAAACGAAAAAAAAAAAAAGTTAAAGCGCTTGCCTGAGAAGCCTAAGGACTCATGTCCTACTTCCCAGATCCCATGTAAACCAGATGAATATGCACACAAGGTGGCACATGTCTGGAGTTCAATTACAGTGGCTGGAGGCCCTGGCGTGCCAACTCACTCCGTCTCTCGTAAAAAAAAAAAAAAAAAAGGCCAGTCCTGTTGGGCTATAGCTCTGTGGTACACAGCCTGCTTGTTGGGCATGCATGAAGCACAGGTTCAATCCCCAGTACAAAAGAGAACAAATTCCAAGGGTGTAACTTGCAAGGAGCAAACAATGCAGAATTCTGGAAACAAAGGCAAGAAAAGAACAGGTACTTGAGGTGGCAAGATGTTTGCCTAACATGTACAAGGCCTTGGGTTTGATTCCCAGCAAAGCCTAAAATGTATATATTTGCTCACCAACTGTGAATATCTAAACCACTATGACCGAATGGGGCCACTTCTGAAATTAACTAGGGAGGCACACTTTTGGGCAAATGTCCTCTGTAACATCACAATTCCTCATGGGCACCAGGAAGATAGTACAGTGGGTGATTAAGACCAGGGGCTCCTGAGTACACCTGGCCGCACTCAGCACACTGCTGTGTGTGTGTCACCACAGTTTATTTCTGCTCATGTTCCTTATCTGCAACACCTTTTATGTCTGAGAGAAAGACTGAATGAGATAATATAAGCAAAGCATATGGCACAAAGGTTCAACAAATGTTAACCTCGATTTGTTAAGTAAGGTTTTTGTTGTCTTAAATCACCGATAAGATTGCTTAGCCTCTGTGGTAGCTTGAATGGATGATCCCCAATATATTCAGGATTTTATTAAAGCTTGTAATTTAGAGCTGGGCATGGCAGCACATGCCTTTAATCTCAGCACACAGGAGGCAGAGATAGGTGGATCACAGTGAGTTTGAAGCCATCCTGGCACTACAGAGTGAGTGCCAGGTTAGCCTGGGCTAGAGGGAGACCCTACCTCGAAAAACAAACAAACAAAAAAATGCTTGTAATTTAACTCTCCAGCAGCCTGGCTGGAGGAGGTGCCACTAGACTGATCCTAAGGTCCAGCCCTGAGCTGTGGGAGTGGATTTGGAATGCCAGTCTAAAGATATGCAGAGTGCCTGAGCTCTGCCTGGAGTTCCTGAAATGCGCTTGCTTGTGTTGGGGGTGGCTTTCCTCTCAGTGTGGGTCTGTGAAAGGAGGCCCAGCTTCTTCTGCCATTATGGAACATCCCCTGGATCTGTAAGCGTCAAATAAATCCCTCCTTCCTCCCCTAACCCATGTCTGGGGGCTCATCCCAGAAGTCTGAAGCTGACTACTACAGCCTCCATGTACACAAATAAAATTTAGAGACAAAAAGTCAAATTATGATCATAGGAGCATTATGACAATAGTTGTTAATTATAAGTGAGTCCTAATCTATAAGGATAATGACAAAGACTGGATGCTAGGAAAAAAGTGTGTTCTAATGCCTAAATAATATCACTAGACAAGCTTCTACGAGATCAAAAAAAGCAAGGGCAAGGTAAAGTCAAGTTCACAGAACTTCCCCACAATCAGTACTACTGGATAAGGCCCAGTGAAAGTAGGTAGGACATGCTCATCATGTGGAAAAAGATGCTGGCAAGAGTTAAAATTTGGAACAGTAAGTGAAATGAAATTTTGAAGAGGTTTGAAGATAAAATAAAATGAAAATGCCGGGCGTGGTGGTGCACGCCTTTAATCCGAGCAGAGGTAGGAGGATCGCCGTGAGTTCGAGGCCACCCTGAGACTACATAGGTTAAATCCAGGTCAGCCTGGACCAGAGTGAGACCCTACCTCGAAAAACCGAAAAATAAATAAATAAAATGAAACTGAAATGGCCAGTATCCTTCCACTTGTGTGGCTTACAGCAGCATGTTCCAAAAATGCTTTTTAAATTTTTATTTATTTATTTGCAAGCAGAGAGATGGGGGAAGGGCAGAGTGAGTATGGGCACACCAGGACCTCTACCCAGTGCAAACTAACTCAGGATGCATGGACCACTTTGTGCATCTGATTTACATGGGTACTGGGGATTTGAACCTGAGTCATTAGGCTTTGCACACAAGTGCCTTAACTGCTGAGGCATTTCTCCAGCACCCCAAAAACTTTTTATAAAAAAAATGTAAAGGCCTGGGGATGACGTTCCCCAGTACTGAAGAAAAAACCACTTCCATTTTGAAAGCAATTGGGAAAAACGGGTGCCTATGCAGATATGTATATTATAAATGTGTTTACTAGTGTGTATACCTAACAGCTAAAATACATGGTATTATAGAGTGGTCCTGACCAGGGAGCCAGTTTGAGTTTCCCTGACCAAAGAGGCCCTTGTGCTGGTAGAATACGGTACTGTAGCTTTGGCAGGCAAGGGCCTCTGAAAAAAGCAGTCTAGGCTGAGAGTCATTTCCCACAGGAAAGCTTCCAGACAATGACATCTGACAAATATTAGCATCCAAAGGTTTTTGTGGTAGTTTATGTAAAGACAAGTATTGGGAGAATTGATGTCACATGTACCTAGTAATAAAACAATGAAATTACCTCTTTGGCCTTCATGATGTCCTAAGGGGGCCGGTTAAGCACCTTGACTCCTCCTTTAATCCTCTTTTCTTTGATGAGTTCTTACCTTCATTTCACAGATAAAGTCATCAAGGTCAGAAGGCTGGTAAACAGATAACCCAGGCAGTTAAGACTCCTGAGGCCACTGGCCTGAGCTTAAGCTCTCAGTGATAATGAGTCAAAGAACAGCCAGCCATCTATCCACAAGGCAAGTACAATTCCTGAGACTACATAGTGAATTCCAGGTCAGCCTGGGCTAGAGTAAGACCCTACCTTGGAAAACCAACCAACCAAACAAACAAACAACAAAAAAAAAAAACCTCAACTGAACCTAAAGTGCTGGGAATCTTCAAAACACACGCTCTAAGAAATAACCCGTGACTGCTTTAAAGACTAACTTCAAGAAGAGCCTGAGAGTGTGTGCCTGTAATCCAAGTACCTGGGAAGCGCAGGCAGGAGAGTCAAGAGTTCACGGCCAGTTTGGGATTTTGGGATACATGTGATGACCCTTTCAAGATAGACAGAGAGAAAGAAACAACCACCACATACAAAAAAAGGGGGGGGGGGCTGGGCTGGAGAGATGGTTTAGCAGTTAAGGCACTTTCCTGGAAAGCCAAAGGAGCTAGTTTAATTTCCCAGGACCCACAAAAGCCAGATGCACAAGGGGCACATGTGTCTGGAGTTCGTTTGCAGTGGCTGGAGGTCCTGCTGTGCCCATTTTCTATCTGTCTCTTCTATCTCTCTCTGCTTGCAAATAAATAAATAAATAAAAAGAACAAGGCTAACAGATACAAGGTGGTGCATGCATGCGTCTGGAGTTCGTTTGTAGTAGCAGGAGGCCCTAGCGTGCCCATTCTCTATCTGCCTCTCTATCTCTGCCTCGTTCTTTCTCAAATAAATAAATACATCAAATATGTTTTTAAATTTTAAAAGGCTGGGCATGGTGGCACACACCTTTAATCCCAGCACTCTGGAGGTAGAGGTAGGAGGATTGTCATTAGTTCAAGACCACCCTGAGACTACATAGTGAATTCCAGGTTAGCCTTGGCTACAGTGAAACCCTACCTCAAAAAAAAAAAAAAAAAAAAAAAAAAAAAAAAAAGGTCAACTCTTAAGACCCAGTTCTAGGAATGATGGTGCTCAACATGCCTTTGTGCATCTGTGTGCTAACATGTACAGTGTTTGTCTATACATGCTGACCTTTGCCCTTCAGTTCCCCCAAGACACTGCTTCCCACACAGGGTGGATGGTCACTGATTCAATAGCCTTATGCTGGGAGTTTCCAGTCATGAGACTCATGAGAGATAAAAGGCAGGGCGCATGACAAAGAGAAGGGCCGGGAGAGATGAGCAAGCCTAAGGCATGCCATGGCCCCATCATCTCTAGTGCCCTGAGTTCTCCAACATGCTCACTTGATAACTGAAATCGCCACCTCACTGGCTCAGTGCTCTACACTGGAGCCTATGACTGTCACTGTGCAGCCCACTAAACAAACAGCTGATGTGATTTTCAGGCAGCCCTATGGAGGAAGCTCCATTATAAAGATGAAGAAACAGCTTTAGAAAGAGTCAACATTTGCCTGGCATTAGTGGACTGGCAAGTGGTGGAACAGGTCCAGAAACTAGGTCTCCTCTGAGCTGTCTCCTGGCACCGGTACTATCTCACACTGCATGGCAACTGTTGAAGGTCCTGAACCAAGGTCAGGGTGCGGACAGCAGGAGTATGGAAGAGGTCCAAGACATGTGCCGATAGAACGCGGGATTACCAGGAGAGACTCAACAACGGGTTACCTCTGTCACCTAGCAGATGAGCAAATATGCAAAACTTTCAGAAGACCCTCTGTTGGCAAGGCTGGGAGGACACAGGGACAAGCCTAGTAGAGTGTAAACAGGCAGTATTTTGTGAAAATTCCAAATTAGTTTTGCCTTGGCTCAGCACGTTTGCTTCTGAGAGTTTACTGAACCAACATACCTACATAAAACTTCAATGGAGTTATTGGAATTCACTGTGGGGTTATGAATGCATCAGTCAGAAAAAAAAAAAATTAGCCAGGCATGGTGGTGCATGCCTTTAATCCAAGCACTTGGGAGGCAAAGGGAGGAGGATCACTGTGAGTTTAAGACCACCCTGAGACTACATAGTGAATTCCAGGTCAGCCTGAGCTAGAGTGAGACCCTACCTCGAAAAAACAAACAAACAAAAAAAAAAAATTAAAAGAGGTCTGGATGTGGTGGTGGTACATGCCTTTAATCCCAGTACTCCAGAAGCAGAGAGGAATGCCGTGAGTTCAAAGCCAGCCTGAGACTACAAAGTGAATTCCAGGTCAGCCTGAGCCACAGCGAGGCACAGGAGAAAAAAAGAAAAGTCAGAAAGGCCACATATATAAGGTTACTTACAGAAGTACTGAATTTGATTATACATTCAATATAGGGCTGCTTAAACAAACTGGTCACACAGTGGAACAGGTAAAAAAAAAAACGAGGATGCTCTGATACTCAAGGTGCAGAGCAGTGGACAAATGCTACCTTTGGTACAAGGGGGGAGAAGAAGGAAGAAATTTTAAGTATGTCTATATCTGTATTTGTTACAGATGCATTTAGAAACACTGGAGGAATATGCAAGAAATTAATAATTATACCAGCCATAGTGGCATACATCTATTATCTCAGCTCTAGGGAGGTGACAGCAAGACGATCAAGAAGGAACTGAAGGTCAGTCTTGGCTACAGAGTAAGTTTGAGACCAGCCTGGAATACATGATATTCGGTCTAAAAAAAAAAAAAAAGATGGAGGGCTGGAGAGATGGCTTAAGTGGTTAAGGCACTTGCTGGCAAAGTCAAAAGGACCCAGGTTCAATTCCCCAGTACTCACGTAAGCCAGATGCACATGATGGCCCATGTGTCTGGAGTTCATTTGCAGTGACTAGAAGCCCTGTCATGCTCATTCTCTCTCAAATAAAAATATAAAATATAAGGGCTGGAGAGCTGGCTTAGAAGTTAGGGCATTTGCCTTCTAAGCCTAAGGATCCAGGTTCGATTCCCCAGAATCCATGTAAGTGAGAAGCACACGGTGGTACATGCATCTGGAGTTTGTCTGGAGTGGCTAGAGGCCCTGGCCTGCCTGTCCTCTGTGTCTCTCTCTCTCTCACTCCCAAATAAATGAATAAAAATGTTTCAAAAACCAAAAATCAAAGCTGGGTGCAGTGGGGCACACCTTTAATCCCAGCACTCAGGAAGGCAGAGGTTGGAAGACTGTTGTGTGTTTCAGGCCAGCTGAGGACTACAGAGTAAGTTCAAGGTCAGCTAGGGTTACTGCAAGACCCTACTACTTTGAAAAAACAAAAAACCCAGAAATACAAAACATAAAAATCCATTTGCCTCACTGCTGTTTTTCGAAGGCTGTTAAGAAGCCGTGTGCTCTTTGACTTCCTTTATGTGCTGAGTTCAGTGACAATCACATGCTCCCTTGTGACAGAAAAGAAGGGAGAGCCAAGAGAAGGAGGGAAGGGGTGGAGGAGGGCACTCACTCTTGCAGAGACCTGTCAGAGTCATCAGCATTTGCTGTGCCCAAGTCTGAGTCGTAGGACATGGGCTCCTCAGAATGGTCAGGACTCTTGGAGCCATTCTCCTGGAGAAGGCAGCTATCAGAGTTTAGGCTGCAGGACAGCTGGGATGAACTGGCCGTGTCCAGGCTGAGGGAGGAGGCAGTGAGATTCCTGTTTCGGCGGATCTTATGGCCCGAGTGCTGGACTTCGATGTCCTCAGAGCCTGAGGAATGGGAAATGGAATCTAGAGACTCCTTCCGTTGTAGTTCTGCCCCAGAGGTTGTGAGAGGCTCAAGCTCGGACAGCGGGCAAAGCCCAGACAGAGACAACGGAGTGAGAGTCCATTCATTTAAGATGGCTGACTTGTAGGAGAGTTCGAAGGACAAGGATGTCAGTCCCTGCAGGAAGCTAAGGAGGAACTCGCCCTCCTCGGCATCTCGTAGCAGGGCTGAGGGCTGATAGTACTCGCACAGCCGGGCCTGCTCCTGCAGGAGCAGTTTCAGGTAGCACTCCATCAGGCCATCATTGAGCGCCAGCCGCAGCCAGGCCCGGCAGCGGCCCACATCCGTGTTGACAAAGACCAGGTGCTCCAATTCTGAGATGATGTGTCTGGGAAGGAGAGCAGACTTGGTTCAAGAAACTACAAAGTACCTCAAATCCCTGAGATGTGGTCTCATACACTGCTTAGCAAGAGCCACTGGCAACTACTGTTATGTATGTGTGTATACACACATATTCCCTGAATAGTGGTGTCTTAAGGGTAATATGGGAATATTGAGCTGTTAGGCTATATCCACCAACATTTCGAGGCTAATGCCATGAAGGACTCCATTCTGTTCAGCACAACCACCCCTAGGATCCCAGATGGGATCTGCTAATCCAAGACAGGGGCTGAGAAGGTACAAAATAAGAATAAGGTCCCTGCCCTGGTTCAAGTAACTGCTCTTTTTCCTTCTTTCTACTTTCTTTTCTCAGTACTGAGGAATAAAGCCAGGTCCTTGTACAGGCTAGGCGAGCCTATCTACTACTGAGTTACACCCCAGCCCCAAGAAACTGCCACTGAAGGGCACATGAAGTTCAGTCCTTTTGCTGGTGGAGTCTGCACCAGAGGTCAGGCCATCATTTCCGGGTTAGAGTAAGAAATGTACAGTATCTGAAACATAATAGAAAACTCAGT
The DNA here is from genome assembly GCA_036346955.1 of Dipus sagitta. Classification (NCBI taxonomy): domain Eukaryota; kingdom Metazoa; phylum Chordata; class Mammalia; order Rodentia; family Dipodidae; genus Dipus; species Dipus sagitta. The sequence goes on from CM070778.1 coordinate 18,544,081, forward strand.
GTATGAGCTGAAAGATACTCAAGAGGCAAAGATGGAGAACCTTCTAGGTGAAATGGAGTTGGGGGTGGAGCATAATGGGTAGGAAAGCAACAGGCCTGTAACAGTAGTGGGAGAGCTCCAGTTACAATAGGTACAGCATGGCTGGTTGGGTTGCAAAGCCAAGGAATGGAGAGGCTTGAGTGTCAACCCGATCAGGCCATGTGGGACAAAGTCCCTCACACCTGGCTGTGCACCAGAAGTCCCCGGAGAACTTTCCAAGATACAGATTCAGGGGCCCCAGCTTAGTGCACTGATCTCAAATAGCATTTGGGAGCTAAGGTTTTCTTCATGGGGAAGTGACCTGACTACAGCTATTTATACTTTAAGATGGATTGCTATGGGTAAGGAGGTCAGGTTCCAAGTGTACCAAACTTAGTTCCGAAGCCCTTGGTCTGACACAAACACCCCTCCTCTCCACTACCACAGAGTCCTGTGTGAGAATGTTGCCCACAGTTCCCTGGACTCAATAAGAAAGCCACTGTCATTCAGGACAGAGTTAAGAACCTGAACTAGGTCAGTGGCAACTGGTATACAAAGATAGATCAGAGACTGATCAGTCACCTTTGAGCTAAAGAAGGCATTAAATTTTGGGGGGCTTTTTCAATTTTACATTTAAAAAATTTTTATTGACAACTTCATTATTATTATAGACAATAAACCATGATAATTCCCTCCCCTACCTCTGCACTTTCCCGTTGGCAACTCCACTCTCCATCATATCCCCTTTCCCTTTCAATCAGTCTCTCTTTTATTTTTGATGTCATCATCTTTTCCTCTATTATGAGGGTCTTGTGTAGGTAGTGCCATGCACTATGAGGTCATGGATATCCAGGCTATTTTGTGTCTAGAAGAGTGCATTGTAAGGAGTTCTACCCTTCCTTTGGCTCTTACATTCTTTCGCCACCTCTTCCACAATGGACCCTGAGCCTTGGAAGGTGTGATAGAGATGTTTCCATGCTGAGCACTCCTCTGTTGCTTCTTCTCAGCACCACGGTGCCTCCTGAGTCATCCCAGAGGTTTTTTATTTAACTTTAGTTTTTCCATTTTTGACATTTCACTCGTGTATGTGTATACATGTAATGTATTTTTATCTTACTCTCCCCAATGACCTTGTCTCATTTCCTCCCCTTCCATGAACACCCTTCTTCCCCATTAATCCCCATCTTACTTTCATGCCCAGTTTTTAACCCACTGAATTTAATTAGGGTTGCTTTTTCTTCCTTCTTTTTCTTCCCTCCTTCCCTTTCTTCTTCCTTCCTTTCTTTTTAAACAGTGCAGCATGTAGCCCAGCCTGACCCCAAACCTGTAATATAGCTGATGATGACCCTGAACTTCTGATCTTCCTGTCTACCTCCTGAGTGCAGGGATAATAGCCTGAGGTGGGAACCAGCCACAGGTTCACTAACAGAGTCTCAAGGAACAGGAATAAATCTTTCTGTAAGATCCTCTCCAAGCCCACTTCACACTATTCCTACGCTAAAACACAGGATGTCTGATGGCTTCCCCACCCCTGAAGAGGAACAGCCAAGTGCCCCACACTCCCAAGCTCCTCCCCCATGCCAATCCTCTCACTTGTGGGTGACAGCTTTCAAGAGGGGCCAGAAGACAGGCTGGGGCAGAATTTTGTGGTGGGCGTGTTTCTTCCTTTTTCCTCCAGTCTCAGCACGGATGTGCTTGGCTTGCAGGCCGTGGATGAACACGGCCTCCAGGGCACTGCACATGGTGTTGGCATCTCCATCTTCACTAGTGACCACCGTGTCCAGGGAGACATACTGCTTTTGCAGAGCCTTCACGGATCCCACCAGCTTCTTCTTGATGACCTAGGCCAGGCCAAACAGAAGGAAGGACTTCAGAGGCAAATAAATACTACAGGGAGCCCCTGTGCTGTGGCCAACCGTGTGCAAGCGCACACATACATACCTGTGTGTACATATCTAGATCCTTCTGCAAACCAGTATATTAATTATGTCAACTAGAGCTACAGAATACAGAAGACATGGTTATTCATATATTTTGTTGTATATTCCCATCTTCTAAACCAAACTTCAATGTTGTGTTTAAATACTGGCTCTATCAGTTATAACTATGAATGCTTGGAGTTACTGCAGAGATAAGATAAGAGGAAAAAGGGTTTTGGAAAAATAAAAAAATTAATGAAAACACAAGGCCCTAGCACTGTGTGGGGAGAGGAGAGATCAAGACCATAGGAACCTGGTTACATTAAGAAAGATCCTAGGTCTTGAGCCAAAGGCTTAGGTTCAGACCCAGCTCAGTTAGTAATAAACTGGGACACCTCAGACATTTCACTTAACCTCTCTGATCTGAGTCTCAATTTCATCATTGGTTAAGTGGAAATTAATATTTCTGGATTTACATCATGGAAATATTATTCCTTAAGGGCGTGAACAGTTGTTTGTGTCCATTTTTTTTCCCCCCGAGGTAGGGTCTCACTCTAGCCCAGGCTGACCTGGAATTCACCATGTAGTCTCAGGGTGGCCTCGAACTCATGGCGATTCTGCCTCTGCCTCCCAAGTGCTGGGATTAAAGGTGTGCGCCACCATGCCCGACCTGAGTCTGTGTTTTCATGAGTGCTGGTGCATGTGTATGGAGGGGGTGCACATGCATGTGTGTATGAGTTGTGGTGGATGCCACAGGACAACCTTCACTACTGTTTGTCAGGAACGTCAGCTACCTTGAGACAGGGCCTCTCACTAACCTGGTGCTTACCAAGTTGACCAGCCAGCCAGCTCCAAGGATCTGCTTGTCTTTCTAGCACAGGGATTATAAGGCTAAGCCCCTACTTCTGGCTTTTGTTTTTTCCTGTGGGAATCAAACTCAGGTCCTCACTCTCCCAAATGAGCTATGTGCCTAGCCCATAAATAATTGCTTCTGTAATCCCAGTGTGCCTATGGCAAGGAGGGAAGTGGAGGGCTGGAGAGATGGCTCAGCAGTTAAAGCACTTGCCTGCAAAGCCTAACAACCCAGGTTTGAATGCCCAGAACCCACATAAGCCAAATGCACAAGGTGACCCATGTGCCCATATTCTCTCTCTCTCATAAATAAATAACCATTCCTATGCTCTACTGGAGATATGGCTGATGGGTAGAGCACTTAGCCACAAGTCCTGGGTTTCATCCCAAACATCATGAAAAAAAAAAGTAATAAAAAGTTTAAAGCTACATTTAACTTCTCCAAAACTGTCAAACCGTTGTTCAAAGTAACTACAGTATTTTAATTCCCATCAGGGATTTCCATGTTTTGTTATTTTCTGACTTTCTGATCACAGCCATCCTAGTGGGTATACACATCACAGATGCCATCTGCACTTCCCTCAGTCTAATGGTGAGTATCACTATTTCATGTACTTGTTGGTCATGTGTATATCTTCTTTTTTTCATTATTTTATATTTAAAAAATTTTTTTTTCAAATTAACAACTTCCATGATTATAAAAAATATCCCATGGAGGGCTGGAGAGATGGCTTAGCGGTTAAGCGCTTGCCTGTGAAGCCTAAGGACCCCGGTTCGAGGCTCAACTCCCCAGGACCCACACTAGCCAGATGCACAAGGGGGCGCACGCGTCTGGAGTTCATTTGCAGTGGCTGGAGGCCCTAGCATACCCATTCTTTCTGTGTCTCTCTCTTTGCCTCTCTCTCACTCTGTCTGTCACTCTCAAATAAATAAATAAATAAAATAAACAAAAAAAATAAAAAAAAAATATCCCATAGAAGCCGGGCGTGGTGGCGCACGCCTTTAATCCCAGCACTTGGGAGACAGAGGTAAGAGGATTGCCGTGAGTTCAAGGCCACCCTGAGACTCCATAGTGAATTCCAGGTGAGCTTGAACTTGAGTGAGACCCTACCTCAAAACACCAAAAAAAAAAAAAAAAAAAAAAAATCCCATGGTAATACCCTCCCTCCCCCCACTTTCCCCTTTGAAACTCCATTCTCTATCATATCCCCTCCCCCTCTCAATGAGTCTCTCTTTTATTTTGATGTTATCATCTTTTCCTCCTATTAAGATGGTCTTGTGTAGGTAGTGTCAGGCACTGTGAGGTCATGGATATCCAGGCCATTTTGTGTCTGGGGTTATCTTCTTAAGATACATATTCTTCGAAGAAATACTTTGTCCAGGGAGATGGGTCAGTGGTTAAAAGCACTTGCTTGCAAAGCCTATGGCCCAGGCTCAGTTCCCTAATACCCACGGAAAGCAACATGAAAAAAACAGCGAATACACCAAACGTGGTGGCTCACGCCTTTAATCCCAGCACTCAGGAGGCAGAGGTAGGAGGATCACCATGAGTTCAAGGCCACCCTGAGACTAATTCCAGGTCAGCCTGAGGAGCTAGAGTGAGACCCTATCTTGGAAAAAAAAAAAAAACAGCGAATGCAGCTGGTGTGGGTTTGCAGTGGCAAAAGACCCTGATATGTACATGTGTGTGCACACACACACGTGCAAATAAAGAAATAGTTGCTGGGCTGGAGAGAAGGCTTAGCAGTTAAGGCACTTGCCTGCAAAGCCAAAGGACCCAGGTTTAATTCCCCAGGATCCATGTAAGCCAAATGCACAAGGGGGGGGGGGTGCACGCATCTGGAGTTTGTTTGCAATGGCTGGAGGCCCTGGCATGTCCATTCTCTCTCTCTCTCTACCTGCCTATTTCTCTCCCTCTCAAATAAATTAAATAAATTTAAAAAAAAAGAAATACTTGCTTATAATTACTCTTTTTTTTTTGAGGTAGGGTCTCACACTAGTCCAGGCTGACCTGGAACTCACTATATAGTCTCAGGGTGGCCTCGAACTCACAGCGATCCACCTACCTCTGCCTCCCAAGTGCTGGGATTAAAGGTGTGCGCCACTACACCCAGCTAGATTCTTTTACTTTTAAGGTAAGGTCTTACTGTAGGCCAGGCTGACCTGGAACTCACTCTGCCGTCCCAGGCTGGCCTAGGACTCCTAGCAATTCTACTTCTGCCTTCTGAGTGCTGAGATCAAAGACCTGTGCCATCACATCCAGCTTAGATTACCTTTTTATTTATTTACTTTGAGAGAGACACAGAGAGACAATGGGTGTGCCAGGGCCTCTAGCCAACTACAAAGAATTCCAGATGCATGTGCCACCTTGTGCATGTGATTTACATGGTCTTGGGGAATCAAACCTGGGTCCTTAGGCTTCACAGGCAACTGTCTTAACCACTAAGTCGTCTCTCCAGCCCAGATTATCTTTTATTGATTAGCTAAAACAGTTCTCTCTCTATTTTGTATATTAGACCTTTCTCAGATAATTGGCAGCTATCTTCTCTTTTCCTGTGGGCTTTCTTTTATTTATTTGAGAGGGAGAGAGAGATAAAATGGGTGCACCAGGGCGTCTAGTCACTGCAAACAAACTCCAGACACATGTGCCACCTTGTGCATCTGGCTTTACATGGGCACTGGGGACTCAAATTTAGGTCCTCACGTTTTGCAGGCAAGTGCCTTAGCCACTGAAACTTCTTGCCAGCCCAGGCTTTCTTTTTACATTCTTTTTATTTATTTTGCCTTCCCTTCCTTCAATTCTTTTTGCCTTCTTAATTTTAATTAGCATAGGTTAATTTTACGTACTAATGGGTTTCATTATAACATTTTCATACATGCATACAATATATTCTTTTTGTTGTTGTTTTTGAGGTAGGGTCTTGCCCTAGCCCAGGCTGACCTGGAATTCACTCTGTAGTCTCAGGCTGGCCTCAAACTCATGGCGATCCTCCTATCCCTGCTTCCCAAGTGCTGGGATTAAAGGCATGCACCACCACACGCCTGGCTTTGCAATGTATTTTGATCATATTAACGGACAATCACCACTTTCTTCATATAGTGTCTTTGAAGAGGGTTTCCCTCCCTCACCCCCCCCCTCAAAAGTAGGGTCTCACTCTAGCCCAGGCTGACCTGGAATTCACTATATAGTCTCAGGGTGGCCTCGAACTCACAAGTGATTCTCCTACTTCTATCCTCCCAAGTGCTGGAATTAAAGGCGTGCACCATCATGCTCAGCTTTTAGAAGAGGTTTTAATGTTGAAAAAGTCCAGTTTTAAGTGTGTTTTTATGTGTAAAATATTACTAGATTATACAAAAAGTACAAACTACTTCTGAGTGTCTACTAGGTCGGAAACACAGGCATAAACAGGCCAACTCCCTTAAGGACTCACAAGTGAGCTGGGCATAGTGGCACACGCCTTTAATCCCAGCACCCAAGAGGCAGGGTAGGAAGATTGCCATGAGTTCAAGGCTACCCTAAGACTACATAGTTAATTCCACGTCAGCCTAGACCAGAGTGAGACCCTACCTCGAAAAACCAAAGAAAAAAAAAAGAGAACTCACAAGTTCAAGGAGCTGGTCTGTGTAACCCTTACTAGCTGGGTTCTGGGCTCTGCTCCAGCTCCAGAGCTCTACAGGTGGAATGAGGAAGGCCACAGGGGAAACTGCCTTTGCAGGGAAGCCAGCAAGGAGAGGTGGAGCGGTCCCTCTAGTGGCCAGGCAAGCGAAGGCACATCTCTGAGGGCTGCACTTCCTCATGAAGAGAAACTTCACAGGGGAAGCAGCAATAGGGAGCAAAGGGCGCAGTGGCACACGCCTTTAATCTCAGCACTTGGGAGGCAGAGGAAGGGGGATCGCCATGAGTTCTACACCCTGAGACTACATAGTGAATTCCAGGTCAGCGAGCTAGATTGAGACCCTACTTCAAAAACCACCTCAGAAGCCGGACGTCATGGTGCACAGCAGAGGTAGAAGGAGGCAGAGGTAGGAGGAGGCAGAGGTAGAAGGATCGCTGTGAGTTCGAGGCCACCCTGAGACTACATAGTGAATTCCAGGTCAGCCTGGACTAGAGTGAGAACCTACCTTGAAAAACAAAAAAAAAAAAAATAAAAAAAACAGCCAGGGCGTGGTGGCGCACGCCTTTAATCCCAGCACTTGGGAGGCAGAGGTAGGAGGATCGCCAGGAGTTCGAGGCTACCCTGAGACTACATAGTGAATTCCAGGACAGCCTGAGCAAGAGTGAGACCCTACCTTGAAAAACCAAAATAAACAAATAAATAAACAAACCAACTTAGGGTTCCACTAAGAAACACGACTGAGCCAGTTCAGAGTGCCCAGGGCCCAGCACTCAGGATGGAGTTCCTCAAGGAGTGCGTGGGTGGGAGGGTGGATGGAAAATGGTATTTTTCAAAGATACATTCAAGTGGCAACTGACCCCCACTGCTGTTTCAGACCAAATCAATGCTTTGTGGCCCAATGCCAGCTGAAGGGTAAAGGGATCATGGGCTGAATGGCAGGCCTTCATCTTCAGGTAACAACTGAAATCCCACTGTGCCTAAAATAGATTCCCACTACAGACTCACAGGCATGCTCTAGAAAAGGCAGAATCTCTGGAGAACCCGCCCTTGCTATAACTTTGCCTCCACGTGAAGCCTCTCATTCATGTCAAAATCAGAAAGCTAGAATGAAGCTGGATGTGATAGGATACAAGCCTGTCCCTTGGAAGTGGAGGCTGAAAAATCAGTACTTCCTTGGTATAGATTTCCGAGGCTAAGACACATGAAACCCCTGTCTCAAAAAAAAAATTTTAAGTTGAAAAGGAAGCCCTGTACAGCCTTTCCCAACCTTAAACTTCCTTGACCAACCTACCTGGATGGCAGCCCGGGGGTCCACTCCATTCTCTACCACTGAGAGCATTTCCACTCAGGCAGCAACTCCTGAAGACACTCACATGACACCTGCAGGGACAGATGGCAGCTACATAAGCACGAGCCCAACGCACCCTCACAACCACAGTCCGTCCCCACAGCAAGCAGCAGGCAGTCAGGCCATCTCACTCAAAATGCAACTGAAAGGCATTTGAGCAGCACAAATGTAAAACTTCAGAGTGAATTTTAAGGAAGGAAACAAAGAAGGAAAAAGGCCTGAGATGTGTTCTTTGAGAGAAGAGGCACCCGATGTGCCATGAGAACATTATGACAAGAGCTCTTCATACCTGGGTTTCAGCACAGAAAGCCAAGACCTATGGAGTGGGGGCAAGGGCTCGGGGGGGGGGGGGGGTCAATGACTGGTTTGCCAAGTTTCCTACACTGCATCACAAGCCCACATGAGGCAGTATAATTGAATGAGGAAGATGTAAAAACAAAAAAAATCTGTCAACAGTAAAAGGTTTCTAAATGCCACCAAAAAAATTCAAAATGAAAGCCGGGTGTGGTGGTGCACGTCTTTAATCCCAGCACTTGGGAGACAGAGGTAGGAGGTAGGAGAATTGAGTTCGAGGCTACCCTGAGACTACCTAGTGAATTCCAGGTCAGCCTGGAGGATGGGGGGGGGAAGCATTTGTAAGGTAGAGGTAGGAAGATCAGGAGGTCAAGGTCAGCCTAGGCTACTAAGGAGATTCTATCTCAAAACAAAACAAAATAGAAAGCTGGGCGTGATGGCACATGCCTTTAATCCCAGAATTTGGGAGGCAGAGGTAGGAGGATCACCTAGGGTATGAGGCCACCCTGAGACTACATAGTTAATTCCAGGTCAGCCTGAGCTAGAGAGAGACCCTACCTCAAAAAAAAAAAACAAAAATAAAATAATAAATAAAATAATAAAAATAAAAATAAAAACCAAAGTTGTGTGTGGTGAGTCACAACTGAAATCCTAGCCTTGGGGACGCTAAGGCAGGAGGATTGCTCAGAGTTCTGGGTCAATCTCAGCTATGCAGCAAGTTCCACCCTGCTAAGTGAGACCCCATCTCAAACAAACCAACCAAAGTAAACTGAAGTTAAGAGAGGTCAGAGTCTGTAGGGTCTGATAAAGAGACAAGTAACTGTTGTCTGAAAATGTCAGAAAATCCATACAATAACTGACATTAGGAACCCACAAGATTAGTCATTTTATAATTCACAAAACAGGATCAAGATTTTCAATCTTTCTTTATAAGAGGTCAAGACACCCTACTTAATGTCTAGCCACAGTGGCTCAGTGGGAGAGACATAAGCACCTGCAGGTGGAAGCTAACTGAAGTCTGGGTCTCTCAACTCCTGGTTCAGTGCTCCAGTTCTTCATTCACACCAAGCACCAGACTGGACAGAAGCAAGACTTCCAGGACATCTGAGTGAAAACGAATAAGGAGAAGTCTTAGGCAACACAACCAGGGCTGTCCAACATTACAGGGCAGAGTTTAGCAGGGTAAAAGGCAACTTCTGACATCTAAGAAACCACCAACTGTACTAAGTTCAACCTTCCACAGCTTTCCAGACTAACAAAACAAGCTTTTCCGATCTCATTCTTCAGCCTCAATCCTGGAGAAATGTGCTCCTCTCGATAGACATTAAAGGAAGAAACAGGCTCAATAGAACCTGGCTTCAGGTAGAAGATAAAAACAGCAAACTTTCCAGGAGTGGAGGTGCATACCTTTAATCCCAGCACTGGGAGACAGAGGCCACCCTAAGACGACATAGTGAATTCAAGGTCAGCCTGGGCTAGAGTGAGACCCTAACTCGAAAATGAAAAAAGAAGAAAAGGGCTAGATAGATGGCTTAGTGGTTAAGCGCTTGCCTGTGAAGCCTAAGGACCCTGGTTCAAGGCTCGATACCCCAGGACCCACATAAAGCAGATGCACAGGGGGGCGCATGCATCTGGACTTCGTTAGCAGTGGCTGGAGGCCCTGGTGTGCCCATTCCTCCCTCCCTCCCTCTCTCTGTCTCTCTCTCTGTCACTCTCAAATAAATAAATAAAAATAGACAAAAAAAAATTTTTAAAGAAGAAAATTTAAAAAGAAAAAAAAAGAAATAGTGTCGGGCATGATGGTGCACGCCTTTAATCCCAGCACTGGCGAGGCTGAGGTAGGAGGACTGCTGTGAGCCAGCCTGAAACTACATAGTGAATTCCAGGCTAGCCTGAGCTAGAGGGAGACCCTACCTCAAAAACAAAAACATCAGAGACTTCTCAGCCACTCTCAACAGCCTTCTCTCTACTGGCTGAGTAGCTGACTTGGCTGTTGTAAACAAGAGCCTGGCACTTGTGCCATCTACCCAGTATGTCAATTGATGAGTCATGGTATCTCAGTTGGAAAAGAATGACAGACATCATCTGATTCAGACAAGCAGCTGATCTTTCAGACATGTGGCCGGCTGCTTGGTGAGTTAAAAAAAAAAAAAAAAAAAAAAAAAAGCAGCACTTCCTTCTATCTGAAAAAAGCTGGATTTCCAGACAAGTGTCTTGGAAGGTACAGGGTGGAAGCAGGCCTTTGAAGCAATAGCTTCAAATTACATATGCTGGCGGGTGAGAGACTAGCTTGTGACTCCCAGACCAAGGACTAGTCATGGAGGACATCTGTGAACACTGGGCACCTTGCTTCGCCCCTTGTTCCTTCCTTCCAGTACCACATTCATCGACCCCATATCCACTTCATTTATTTACTTTTTTATTTTATTTATTTATTTATTTATTTTGGTTTTTCAAGGTGGGGTCTCACTCTAGCCAAGGATGACCTGGAATTCACTATGAGTCTCAGGGTGGCCTCAAACTCACAGCGATCCTCCTACCTCTGCCTCCTGAGTGCTGGGATTAAAGGCGTGAGCCACCACGCCCGGCTTATTTTTTCTTTTATTGTTTTTGCTGCCCCATATTCTTTTTTAGTATTTATCTATTTGAGAGAGAAAGAGGCAGATAGAGAATGGGTGCGTCAGGGGCTCTAGCCACTTCAATGAACTCCAGACATATGCACCACTTTGCGCATCTGACTTACATAGGTACTGGGGAATCAAACCAGGGTCCTTAGGCTTTGCAGGCAAGCTCCTTAAGCACTGAAGCCATCTCTTCAGCCCTTACCCCATTATTATTATTATCATTTTGAGATAGAGTCTCACTCTAGCTCAGGCAGACCTGGAATTCACTATGTAGTCTCAGAGTGGCCCCAATTACAGTGATCCTCCTACCTCTGCCTCCCGAGTGCTGGGATTAAAGGCATGTGCCACCACGCCCGGCTTTACCCCATATTCTTGATGCATATGACATAGAATTCTTTTTTCTCCCTTGATTTTTTGTTATTGTTGTTGTTGCTGTTGTCATTTTTTTTTTTTTTTTATGAGGCAAGGTCTCACACTAGCCCAGCTGACCTGGAATTCACTGTGTAACCCAGGCCGGTCTTGAACTCACAGTGACCTGAATGCTGGAAGCAGAGCCTCCTTCAGATTTTTGAGGCAAAGACTCAGTATGTTGCCCAGTCTGGCCTTCTGCCTTTTGACTCTGCAAGTGCTATGATTACAGGAGTCACCATGCCCAACTCCATCCCCAACACCAGTACTGGGGATTGGACCTAGTCAAGTACTCTACCACAGCCTAAGTCCTTAATTTTTCTTTCTATATATCTTGTTTGTCTGTCTGTCTGTTTTTCGAGGTAGGGTCTTGCTCTAGCCCAGGTTGACCTAGAATTCACTATGTAGTCCCAGGCTAGCCTCGAACTCACAGAGACCTCCCAACTCTGCCTCCCAAGTGCTGGGACCGAAGGAGTGCAACATCTCGCCCGGCAATTTTTCTTTTTTGAGCCAGCATATTGCTATATCACCAAAGCTGATCTTGATTTTGATATGTAGCTCAGGAAGGCCTTCACAATCCTCTACCCTCAGCTTCCCAAGTAACTGGGGTCACTGGTATGCAGGTATGTGCTTAGCTATGCTGTAGGATCCTAAAAAGCCACCTCTGAATGATAAGAACAAGAACTTTAGCAAGGTGTGATGGTGCATGCCTTTAATACCAATACTCTGGAAGCAGAGGTAGGAGCATCTTAGGGGTCAGGCAGGAACAGGAGTAAGTTCCAGGTCAGCCCTGGGCTAGAGTGAGACCCTACCTCAGAAAACAAAACAAAGCAAAACAAAAAAGAATTAGAACTCCATGATTCATTCACATTGCATTTCTGGTATCCAAAACCATGGTGGCATATACTGGTGCTCAAATACAGTGTTGCTCAAAAAAAAAAAAAAGAAGAAGAAGAAAAGAAATACTTGAATGACTTGATAAATAAAAGCAAGGTGCAGGTCGGGTATGTCTAGTTCACAGACTGGGAAGTTGACTGGTTTACCATAGTGGTATACCACTGTGATGTGGTAGGGCTACTGGGGAATTCCAGCCATTACACTAAGCTGACAATAAGACACAAGTCATTCTGAAGGTTGTACCATGAGAGGATACTGAAGATAGCACTGCATTCAGCCTTCAAAAGAAAAAAGCTACTGTGGCCGTGATGGACTCTTGGGGCCCTTTATCATTTATGATTGCTGCCAGGGCTGGAGTGTGTAGCTTCGTGGTAGCAGGCACAGGACACAAGACAGTCAATCTCTGCTCTGAAAAAAACTCGCTATCAAATGGCCAGCCCTTCTGAAGCCAGCACATTAGAATTTGGAGGAAATGTGCATTAAAATGCTCCCAGGGATCTGGAAATGCTGAGCATGGCACCTCACGAACAGCTATCTTCCTCAGCCACTGACAGGAACTCTCAGCTTTCTGTGTTCCTGAAAGCCAAATGTCTAAAGCTCAAAGATCCAGGGCCAACAAAAGAGAAGTGATTCAACAGCCTCTGTACCCACGTAGGCCTCAGCCTCACAGGACCCTACACTCCACTCCCCCACATCCTTCATCACTTGCTACAAGCCTCTGACCACCACCATCCCCTGTTGTCAGCGCTGGGACTGGTCCGCAATCAGCTCTGGCAGAAAGGAGCATCAGGAGGGGGCAAGTGGTTCCTAGGGTCAGAAATGTCAAGACAAGACATACAGATAGCAAGCGCTCTGTGATCACAATCAGCATGGCACAGTGAGGTTCTCCACAGCTAGGACTCTAGACCAAAGAGATAGTTTCCACTGCCCCAGGCTAAGTCAGCTGTGTGTGTGAGTGGCCATCCCTCACCTTCCAGGTATCTCCATGACACTTACTATTCTGGCAGCCAGCACAGGTAATTTAATATGAATGCCAGAAAAACAATCCCTGGGGACAGAGTCAGGAGACCAGACACCAGGAAAAATCCCTCTCCCCCAAGAGTGAGGGAAGCCTTCCATTCCACACTCATTTACCATCTGAGGCGGCTCTGCGCACACCAGTCAAGCTGTTCAGTCTAACTGCCGGTTCTGAGCAAGGACCATATATGGCTGTTGAGGGGCAGCTGGTGGGGATGACAATGGGAGTTGTGCCCTAAATTCTCAGATTGAATGAGAGCTGGATCCTGGGAAAACTGGGCACAGGGTTGGAGTTAAGAACTGTCACGGGCCGGGCGTGGTGGTGCACGCCTTTAATCCCAGCACTCGGGAGGCAGAGGTAGGAGGATTGCCGTGAGTTCGAGGCCACCCTGAGACTCCATAGTGAATTCCAGGTCAGCATGGGCTAGAGTGAGACCCTACCTCGAAAAATCTAAAAAAAAAAAAAAAAAGAACTGTCACGGGTCAAGCTGGGCATGGTGGCGCACGCCTTTAATCCCAGCACTCAGGAGGCAGAGGTAGGAGGATCGCCCAGGGTTTGAGGCTACCTTGAGACTACATCGTTAATTCCAGGTCAGCCTGAGCTAGAGTGGGACCCCGGGGGGGGGGGGGCGGGGGGGGGGGGGACGAACTGCCACAGGGCCAACAGACGTCAAAGGACATGGAGAGCTAATTAAATGGTACTAAAACTGGGAGGCCAGGTGTAGTGGCTCACATTTATAATCCCAGTCCCAGGGATGTGGAAGCAGGGGGATCAAGGCTAGCCTTGACTACATGAATAAAACCCAAGAATGAAACAAAGAAACCGAAGTGGGAACTGAGGTATCATGGGGGCGGGGGACGGGACGGGACACAGTTTAGAAGCAAAGTAGTGTCCTCAGGAAGGATGGGATGAGCTAGGAAGATAGAAGAGTCAGCAAGGGCACCTGTATAGTGAGACTTGGAGTAAGGCTGAGGTCAGTTACCAAGAGTGAGTTTAACAGGACCCTACTCTGATGGTGGGTCCTCCACACTGGGTGGGCACAAGTAGGATGTTTGGAAGGAGCAAGCTGAGCAAGGGTTCGAGACGCTCGGGTAAGAAAGCAGAGGCGGCGTGCGGGGCCTAGCGGAGGTGTGCGCGGGGCACCGCAGTACTAGGACTGCCAGGAGTTGATGGGCGAGGATGGCGTGGACCACGGGGGCTTGTAACTGAGCTAAAGGGGGGGTCACGAGTGAGGAAGCATTTACGCAAGACCCGTGGGTCGGGGCGGGCGGGGTGAGCGCTGCAGTCGGGTCACGGTGGGAGTGGAGGGGGGCCGGCCACGGGCAAGGGTGGGTGCAGGGGACCTGTCACGACTGCCCGGAACCTCACGGCCACGAAGAGGTGTGAGGTGGCGCCGTGTCCCAGAGGCCCACCGCGAATCCGCCCGCGCCGCTCCCCCCTCGGCCCCTGACCCCGAAACTCACCGAAGGAAGACACCGGGGAGCGGGGAGCCGGCGCGGGACACTGCCGGCCGCGGTGACTGCTCCGTCTCCCAGCCGTAAGCTGCGGCCTCCCGGCCACCGACAACAGGAAGCGGCGCGCGGCCCCTGACGCCATCACGTCGTCTGGGTTCTCCGGTCACGCCCCCCGCCTGAAGAGCCAATCGTGAGCCGCGCTGGAGAGAGGGGCGGGGCCAGCCGCTCTCCCCAGCGGCGGGGGGGGGGGAGCGGAGCGGGAAAGAGGGCGGGGATGACGGTCACTGCCGGCAGGTTCCCACCGGTGAAGCGGCTCCCAGGCTCCCAGAGCCTAGGCCACCGTCACCGCCTGCCTGCCTTCCCCGGGTCCGCGTCACTACATCTTGGACTGTGCGCTCCTCGCCTCGCCGGCCTTCCGCACCAACCGTGCGACTTTGGTGCTGTCGTGTCGTCTCTTTAGGTCCGAGGTGATCTTGTGTGAATGACATCCCTAACCCGGACGGTGCCTCCCCGTGGGCAGGAGCGCAAAAGGTGGGCGGAGCCCCGACCCAAGGTGGAGCCTCCAGCCGGGCTTTGATTACACCTTACACCAGGTGACCACCCTGAGGCTCCCTTGGGTGTTGTGTTCATTTTGTTAGCCCCCTCACCTCTTGGGACTATATAGTTGTTTTCTTTCCATTACAGGAGTAACATATTTCTTTCAAACGGATTCAAGAAAACTGTCAAAAGTAGCGATTATGGACAGAGGGTTTCTTCCAAAGTCATCACAGCCGCCCCTGCAATACCTGATTCCGTTCACAACAAAGCTGCTGCCTGTGAGAATGCATCACCAGCTCAATGGCCTACTTGTCTAAGAAGCCAGACCCAGTAGCCATTGGTTGGCCCCTTGTCGCTGGGCTATTGCAGCCGCTGCTGCTATTCTGACAGAGGATACGGACAAATTAACCTAGGGCCAGACTTTATCAATTATGGCTCCACATATGATAGAGACGCTTTTAAAGAGACCCCTCCCCCCAGACCAATGGCTCACCAACTCTCACATAACCCACTATCAGGCCTCACTCAACCAAGGATACAGTTTTGCCAAACCAAGGCTTTGAATCCAGCCTCCCTGCTGCCAGAAACTGATGAGGCATCAACCCCTCTGCCTGGCTGCCTACAGATCCCCTCCGCCTTCCATGGACTCTGCCGGACCTGACAGATGTGGCTTGATCTGGTGATATATTCTGAGTGGCAGACCTAACAACAGAGTGCTGCCTCTCAGCATCCGTCAGGTTGTCTGGTCACCCTCCTGGCACCTACTCTTCCTGGGCAACCAACGTACTTGGGACGGGACCTACAGCTCACCTCTCATCTGATAAAAGAACAGACCCCCACAAAGATGGTATTAACTGGAGAATGGATGACTGTTGCTGCCCCAAGCCCTAAGGCAGAGACTGGCTAAGCAACTACATGAAGGAACTCAGTTAGGAAACAACAAGCTAGCGGAGTTAATAAGGAAAGAGTTTTTCTTTCCAGGTATGGACTCAGTCATCAAGGACACCACCACCACCTGCTGTCAGGCCTGCCAACAGACAAATGCCTCAGGGAACAGAGCCAGGTAGTTAATGGGAAGTTAATTTCACTGAGGTAAAGCCAGATCAGTGTGATATAAATATTTACTTGTTTATGTTGATTCCTTTTCAGGTTGGGTGGAAGCTTTGCGAATCTGAGGCCACCCAAATAGTGACTAAGAAATTGTTAGAGGAGGTAATTCTCCGCTATGGTTTGCGCCTCAGGATAAGATCCCATAATGGGCCTGCCTTTGTGTCAAATCACTAGGGAATTAACCTAGACTTTGGGAATTAATTGGAAATTACATTGTGCCTAAGATCCTCAAAGTTCAGGACAGGTAGAAAGCATGAATCAGACCTCGAAGGAGATTTTAACTAAATTAACCCTACAGACCAGCGAAGGATGGGTGGGACTCCTTCCCTTTTGCCCTGTTAAGGGCCAGGTGTACCCCTTATGTAAAAGGAATTACTCCATTTAAAATCATGCATGGAACCTCTCCCCGCATCCTGCCCAGGAAGGGTATTGAACAGATAACTGACTTTACTAATGAAAGGCGTCTTTATCCAAGTCTTACAAAGAGTCCAGGAGTCCATTGTTCCAGCAATCAAGGCTGCTTTTCAGACACACCCTGTTTGTCCCCATCCCTTTCAGCTGGGTGACAGAGTTCAGATCAAGAGACGTTGCATTGGGACATTGGAAGGGCCCCCACTCCAACAGCCATGAGAGTGGAAGGGACAAAATATAAAAGGATTAGACTTACTTTTTATGAAACAAGGGGCCTATGTATGGCTTTAGGTAAAACTTGTTGCTTTTATGCCAATAAGTCAGAAGTAATCTGAAATACCCTGGCTATAGGTAGAAAACACCTCGAAGAAACAGAACTTCAGGGACAAGCCACTAGTAATTGGTTTCAGTCTATATTTAGTTGGTCTCAATGGCTGACTTCCCTGTCTCTTCTATTGCTGGCCCTCTGATACTACTGCTCTTAGGCCTTACCATAGGACCATGCATTATTCATGCTCTAAGTAGATATATACAGAATAAAATAGAATTCTGTTAAACTCATGGTATTGTGGATGCAATACACCCCCTTAGATGAAAACAACCTAGACACTGTTCTTCACAAGTCAAGGATTTGACTTAGTGTCATATCAGGGGGAATGAAAAATGGATATGTAAGGAATGGGATGATCCCTCTATGCAATGTACCATGACCTTCCTGTATCTCTTTGTTTCTAAATATCTTTGTGATTACGTAGCATAGAATGTTTCTTGCCTAAGTTCCGCCTATGTGACCTATGTAACCTTGTGACTTCTTGTAATAGCCCCCCCCCTTTGTTTAACAATATGCAATTTTGTGGTTTAACTCCCTGTTTCTACTATACACATCATATGGTTATTTCCAATAAAAGCTGACACTCCAAACAGATATGGGCTGCATCTTGAGATCCCAAACTCTGAGATGCAGACCTGGCTCACCAGCTTTCCTCTTTTTCTTTCTTTCTACCCAATAAAACTTGGCCTCACATTCCGTGAGTCAACGGTCTTACTTGTGTGACACCAGACCCCATAAACATACCCTTGCAGACTTGTCTTCAGTTATAACCCCAGTGCCCAAGTATGGGCCTCAGTGTGAGTTTGGGGCAAGGTATGCAGGTCCTAAAACCTCACAGAGGTACAAGGTCCTGTGCCCGGGGAACTAGACAGCTCGTTGGAGCAGGAACCTCTGATCACCCTGGGCTTTTGCAGGGAAGGTATGCTCACAGAGTCTGAGGACCTAATGACTGTTTCTTTTCACTTGGGAAACCAGCTATCGGGAGTGTCCCCTCCCCTCCATCTGTGGTTATCTGTTCATCCATTCTGTCTGCAGAAGTGAGACCCATCCCTCCTTAGATTTAGGTAAGGTTGGTCTGAATGCTTACTATAGTGGATGGTTAAGATGGAAAATTACAGATACGGAACATATGAACTATTATCTTTTTTTTTTTTTTTTTTGGTTTTTCGAGGTAGGGCCTCACTCTGGCTCAGGCTGACCTGGAATTCACTATGTAGTCTCAGGGTGGCCTCGAACTCATGGCTATCCTCCTTCCTCTGCCTCCCGAGTGCTGGTATTAAAGGCTTGTGCCACCATGCCCGCCTCTGAACTATTATCTTGATAACTGTTAATCCCATTTTTTTGAGGTGCTAAGGATTAAACCTAGGACCTTGTTCATGTTAGGAAAGCACTGTACCATTGAGTTACATCCCAACACTTAAATAAAATGCTTTAACTTTTTTTTTTTAATTTCAAGAGTGTCAATAAATAGCAGCTGGGCATGGTGGCACATGTCTACAGTCCAAGCTGCTCAAGAGCTAATGTAAGGGAATTATAAATTCAAGGCCTAGACTGGGGAGATGACTCAGTGGTTAAGGGTACTTGCTTGCAAAGCCTGGAGGCCTTGGTTCAATTCCCCAGCTACCCACATAAAGCAAGATGTACTAAGTGGTCCATACATCTGGAGTTTGTTTGTAATGGCAATAAGCCCTGGTCTGCCCATCCTCCCCTTTGCAAATACATAATAAATTAAGATTTTTTTAAGATCAAGGCTTGCCTAGTCAATTTAGCCACACTGTCTCAAAATTTAAAGAAAAAAATGGACCTAATCTGACACAGATCAGCAAGACATGAGTGAATGGAGGCCTACATTTAAAAGAACATTTAGCCGGGCGTGGTGGCGCATGCCTTTAATCCCAGCACTTCGGGTGGCAGAGGTAGGAGGATCGCTGAGAGTTCAGGCCACCCTGAGACTACAGAGTGAATTCCAGGTCAGCCTGAGCTAGAGTGAGACCCTACCTCGAAAAACCAAAAAAAAAAAAAAAAAAAAAAAAAAAAGAACATTTAAGGGCTGAAGGGATGGTTTGGCTGAAGGACCCAGTGTGCCCATTCTATCTGTCTATCTGCCTCTCTCTTTCAAATACATAAAAGTCTATTTTTAAAAAAATAAAAGGAATAAAAAATAATAAAATAAATAAGTAAAAGGAGCCGTGCGTGGTGGCACACACATTTAATCCCAGCACTCAGGAGGCAGAGGTAGGAGGATCGCGGGGAGTTTGAGGCCACCCTGAGACTACATAGTGAATTCCAGGTCAGCCTGAGCTAAAGTGAGACCTTACCTTCAAAAAACAAAAAATAAAAAATGAAAAAGAAAGGGGGGGGGCTGGGAAAATGGCTTAGTGGTTTGGGCGTTTGCCTGCAAAGCTGAAGGACCCTGGTTCCATTCCCCAGGACCCATGTAAGCCAGATGCACAAGGGAGCACATACCTCTTGAATTCGTTTGCAGTGGCTAGAGGCCCTGGGATGGCCCTCTCTCTAATCCCAGCACTTGAGAGGCAAAGGTAGGAGGGTTGCTGTGAGTTCAAGGCCACCCTGAGACTACAGAGTGAATTTCAGGCCCAACCTTGATCTCTTGATCCGCCTGTTTCCACCTCCCAAGTGCTGGGTTTACAGGTGTGTGCTACCACTAGGCTGTCCTGCTGCATTCCTGCAGAACGGACAGGGATTGAGGAAAGACAACCAGTTGTTCTCATTCATCTTGAAATTTGGACTTACTCTGCGTGAGGTCCAGCATACAGCTCAGAATGGCAGGGAATGAAGACAGGGGAAGCTGTGTGGGTTTGGCAACTAGAGGTGCCTGTGACCTTGAGGGAACGCAGACCTGAGATCTTCAGCCTTCCTCTCCCAGTTATTCGGTGTAGCCAGGATGGACTAAGGCGGTACCACGGCGCACCGGTATGAAATGGAGACCACAGGCCCGTACACGAGACACAGGAGAGAGACAGCCACAGCCAGGGTGCACCCTACCTAAGGGGAGAGCCCTCGCCAAAGAAACAAACTACTATTCATTTCACTTGTCTCTCTTTCTCCTGTTTTTTTTTTCCGAGGTAGGATCTCTCTCTAGCCCAGACTGGCCTGAACTCACAGTGATCCTCCCACCTGTGCCTCCTGAGTGCTGGCATTAAAGCCGTGCACCGCACCCCGCCCCGCTGCTCCCTCCCCGATGCTGGCACAGCGGCTGCAAGAGCCAGAGCCGCGCCGCGGGTTCCGGTGGGGCGGGGCATGCAAATATGACGGGGGAGGGCTTCCCGCGGAACTATGGGAACGGGAGAAGGAATTAAAAATTCTTCAAACAAGGAGATTACAGAATTTGTTTTGCGGGTGAAAGGCTGTGTCCGTGACACGCTATCGGGATCGGAGTGGGATGGGTGTTTGGAGGCGCGTGCGTTTGCTCACCGTGAGCTGAGGCGAGTGGGGGCGACTGTGCCACGGGTGCAGGGGGGAAGGTTCGGTATCGCTTCTCGGCCTTTTGGCTAAGATCAAGTGTAGTATCTGTTCTTATCAGTTTAATATCTGATACGTCCTCTATCCGAGGACAATATATTAAATGGATTTTTGGAGCTCGGAGTTGGAATAGGAGCTTGCTCCGTCCACTCCACGCATCGACCTGGTATTGCAGTACCTCCAGGAACGGTGCACCCCCTCGGGGGAACTCACTGAGGTCCTAAAGACAGATTAAAAAATCTCTTAAAAATGTCTCTTGACGTTTCCCAAATATAAAAGGACCCTTCCACACCTGTTTTGAGTTCTGTTTGGTTCTGGACCTTGTAGACAAGTGCCTTAGCCATTAAACCATCTTTCCACCCTTTGCTGCGCTCTTGTGTGTGTGGTTTTCCTAGGCAAGGTCTCTCTCTATCTTATGCATACTCCAGTCCGCGAATTTACACCAATCCTCCTTCCGCTGCTTCCAGGGTAAAGGTTTGTGCCACTACGCCCGCCCAACTTGTAGTTTGAGAAGTAAAGAATTCTTTTTGAAAATATATTAGTGTAAACGAGTCTTGAGCAAGGATACTACATTTTTAAAATGTAGTGAGTTCCAGGTCAGCTTGGGCTGTAGAACAAACATGTTCCTCTAAATCTGATCCAATGGTTTTAGAGGATGTAGCTGTGGAATAGAATTTAAGGTGACAGAAACGTACCCTGTGTTAGTAATCTAGCCTTAGTGTATTTTTTTCCCAAAGGCCATCCATTTTCCTGCAAATTTCATTTTTCATGACCATTGTTTATATGTACCACATCTTCATTACACATCGTTTGAGGGACATGTGGGCTGATTTCATTTCCTACCTTTCTATTGTGACTAGACCAGCAACAAGCAGCTTTATAATAGAGTACAGTCTTAGGCCGGGCGTGGTGTGTGGCAGAGGTAGGAGGATCACCATGAGTCAAGGCCACCTTGAGACTCCATAGTGAATTCCAGGTCAGCCTGAGTCACAGTGAGACCCTACCTCGAAAAAAAAAAAAAAAAAAAAAAGAGTACAGTCTTTAGGATCCATGTCCAGGAGCACTGGTCAGGGAGGGAGGAGGTAATTTTGAGCCACTTACCTCTACCTGAGTCTCCTTAAATTTACTTTAGCCTAGAATGCACAGTAATCCTCCTACCTCTGCTGGGATGCACCACCCACCCAAAGGCATGCACCACCACCCAAGCTTTTAAAAAAAATTAATTTTATTTATATGAGAGAGGAGGAGAGAGAATGGGCACACAAGGGCAACAGGCATCCAGCCACTGCAAAACTCCAGAGGCATGTGCCACCTTGTGCATGTGGCTTATGTGGGTCCTGGGGCCTTTTGCTTTGCAGGCAAGCACCTTAACTGCTAAGCCATCTCTCCAGCAGGACCCCCCCCCCCACTTTTTGTATTTCATTAAAAATATATATATATTTTTAGAGCCAGGCGTGGTGGCGCACGCCTTTAATCCCAGCACTCAGGAGGCAGAGGCAGGAGGATCACCATGAGTTTAAGGCCACCCTGAGACTACACAGTGAAAGTGAGACCCAACCTTGAAAATAATAAAAATTAAAAAAAATTAAAATTAAAAAAAATAAGCTGGAGAGATGGCTTAGCGGTTAAGTGCTTGCCTGTGAAGCCTAAGGACCCTGGTTCGAGGCTCGATTCCTCAGGACCCATGTTAGCCAGATGTACAAGGCGGCGCATGTGTCTGGAGTTCTTTTGTAGTGGCTGGAGGCCCTGGCACACCCATTCTCTCCCTCTCTCTCTCTCTCTCTCTCTGTCTATCTGCCTCTTTCTCTCTCTGTCACTCTCAAATAAATAAATAAAAGTAACAAAAAAAAATTAAATAAATAAAAATTAAAGAGCTAACAAGGTGTGGAGAGATGGCTCAGCGGTTAAGACGTTTGCCTGCAAAGCCAAATGACTACAGTCCAATTCCCTAGTACCCAGTAAAGTCAGGCGCATGATCTAGAGTTCATTTACAGCAGCTGGAGACCCTGACCCAACTATTCTCTCTCTGTTTCCAAATAAATAAATATTTTTTTTAAAGAGGGCTGGAGAGATGGCTCAGCAGATAAGATGCTTACTTGCCTGCAAAGCCAAACAACCCAGGTTCAGTTCCCCAGGACCTATGTAATCCTGGTGCACAAGATGGTACATACGTGTGTCTGCAGTTCTTTTGCTGTGGCCGGAGGCCCTGGCGTGCCCATTTTTTCCCCCTCTCCTCTCCCTTTTTCTCTCTCAAATATATATGTATATATGAAGAAGAATAAACTGGGTGTGGTGGCACACACCTTTAATCCCAGCACTTGGGAGGCAGAGGTAGGAGGATGGCTGTGAATTTGAGGCCATCCTCAGACTACATAGTGAATTCCAGGTCAGCATGAGCTAAAGCGAGACCCTTCCTCGAAAACACGCACACACAAAGAAAGGATGGAAGGATGAGGATGAAGAGGAGGAGGAGGAGGAGGAACTACCAGGTGTAGTGGCGCACATCTTTAATCCCACCACAGACATAGGAGGATCACTGTGAGTTTGAGGTGAGCCTGGGACTACCGTGTGTGTTCCAGATTAGCCTAGGCTAGAGTGAGACTTTACCTTAGAAAAACCAACAAAATACATAAATTAGAGGGGCTGGAGAGCTTGCCCAGTGGTTAAGGCACTGGCCTGTAAAGCCTAACAACCTGGGTTCAATTCCCCAGTGCCCACATAAATCCAGATGCACAGTTGCACACGCATCTGGAGTTTGTTTGCAGTGACTGGAGGTCCCGGTATGCCCACTCTCTCTCTCTTCTATCTCTGCTTGCAAATAACTATTTTTTAAACTTTTTAAAATAGTTTTATTTTTATTTATTTATTTGCGAGAAAAAGGGAGAGAGAGAGAGAGAGGGCGCGCCAGGGCCTCCAACCACTGCAAATGAACTCCAGATGCATGTGCCCCTTTGTGCATCTGGCTTATGTGGGTTCTGTGGAATGGAACCGAGGTCCTTTGACTTTGCAGGCAAGTGCCTTAACTGCTAAGACAACTCTCCAGTCCTAAATATATATATATATATATATATATATATATTTTAATTAAATAAACCAGACGTGGTGGTGCATGCCTTAAATCCTAGCATTCAGGAGGCAGAGGTAGGAGGATAGCCATAAATTCGAGGCCATCCTGAGACTACATAGTGAATTCCAGGAGGTCAGCCCGAGCTACACCGAAACCCTACCTCGAAAAACCAGTGAATAAATAAATAGGAACCTTAAGCCTTTGTGCGGGTTAACCCCCCGCCCCCCTCCCCCCCTGTAGGATTCTCCTGGATTACGCGGGTCACTACTGGCCACTCATGGGTCACGGCGACGGTTTAGAGCAACGGCCTGCGAGGGTGGCAGCTGCGGTCCAGGGCACAGGGAGACCCGGAGCACCGTGCGCGGTCCTGGGAGGGGCCGTCTGTCCGCCCGCCCTGCCCCGGCCTCGCGTGCTTGGGGCTCCGCTGCCTCTGGGCTCTGGGCTCGCAGGCCCTCCCGCTGGCTTTGCGGTGTCCTTCAAGTGCTCATTTCTGCCATGTGAGATAGGGTCTCTGCAGCCCACCTGCCCACCACTGTGCCCCTGCCCATTACTGTGCCCGGGTCCTGGGAAGTATCACATAGGGAGGAGGGAATGCGGCGCGGGGGGGGGGGGGCGGAGAATACGGGACGGGACTGAAGAGTATTTTGCTTGGTTTTTACTTTTATTTATTTACTTTTATTTTGGTTTTTCGAGGTAGTGTCTCAACTAGCCCAGGCTGACCTGGCATTCACTAGGTAGTCACTCGAACTCATGGTGATCCTCTTACCTCTCTGCCTCCCAAGTGCTGGGATTAAAGGCATGAGCCACCATGCCCAGTTACGTTTATTTACTTATTTTTATTTTTATTTTTAGGTTTTTTGAGGTAGGGACTCACTCTAGCTCAGACTGACATATAATTCACTCTGTATTCTCAGGGTGGCCTAGAATTCATGGCTATCCTCCTACCTCTCCCTCCTGAGTGCTGGGATTAAAGGCGTGTGACACCACGCCTGGCTGATTTTTTGCAATCAGGTGAGTGGCGGGGATGGTTTAAAACTCCTAGGTTGGGCTGGAGAGATGGCTTAGCGATTAAGCACTTACTTGTGAAGCCTAAGGAGGTCTAGCACATGCACAGAGATGGGAGAACCAATTAGCCACTACTGGGCTCATAAACAGAAGGGTGACCCCTCCCTATCAGATCACAAGAAAAAGTGCATGGACAGAGACCAATGGGGACCCTAGGGGATCAGCGGCCTGGGAGGACAAACTAGCCAGAACCAGACACAAGCCTGAAGCTAGGAGAAGAGCAGCCACCCTTCCCAGAAACCTCTGTGGCAAGAAGACCACTTCCCCATCAAGGGTCGGGCAATGGGTCCTTTTCGGAAGCTGACAGAGATCTGAAAGCTTCAGAAATGCAGACAGACTCAAACACACAGTGAGAAGTAGCACAGCTGCCCTCAAGAATGGAGGCGCCCCAGAGCTGGGAGTCCCTGGGACAGTGCTCAGTGACTGACCCTTACAGGATCCGGGTCTCTCTCCTCCCCTCCTTAGCCTCCTACCCAAGACACATAATAGACTTTAAAGCAATTGGTTGTTTTAATTTTTTTTAATTTATTTGAGAAAGACATATACATAGAGGCAGCTAGAGAGAGAGAATGGGCCTGCCAGGGCCTCCAGCCACTACAAAACGAACTCCAGATGCATGTGCTATCTTGTGCATCTGGGTTATGTGGGTCCTGGGGAATTGAGCCTGGATCCTTTGGCTTTGCAGGCAAGTAAGTACCTTAACCACTAAGCAATCTCTCCAGACCCAACTTTTTTTTTTCTTTTTCCAAAGTAGGGTCTCACTCTAGCCCAGGCTGACCTGGAATTAACTATGTAGTCTCAGCCTAGCCTCAAACTCACGTCAATCCTCCTACCTCTGCCTCCCGACTGTTTTAACTTTTTACCCCCTTCTGCTTTTATGGTTTTCTGTCTTGGTGGTCAATTATAAAGATAGAATGCCTCATTCTCCCATGTTAGCAGTCCCCTAGACCCATTCCCTACCTGCCTCTGCCCCCCTAAACTCCCCTCAATCCCTCCCATCCAAAGGGATGCGTTGAGTTTGCTTTCACCCGAATAAAGTCTTTCCAGACTTGGACCTCCCCATCAAATTCTCCCCTACACCCCACACAGTGCAATACACATCTTCCCCCATCCTTCCTTCCCCCTTTCTTCCTTCCTCCCCTCCTTTCTTCCTTCAAAGTTAAAAAAAAAAACTTCATGATACTGCAGTATGCATTTTCAAAGCTTAATACAGCAGCAAGATGACACTGTGACAATCTTATGTAGAATGAAATCAGCTGTGCTATAAAAACTATCAAAGACCAGAGTGAAAATAGCAAGATGCTTGGCTTCATGTCCAACACCAGGTTTCCACCCAACATCTTCAGGCACTGGAAAAGGACCACCTTGTCTCTGGGGAAGAACGGCACACATCCTTCTAGTAAAATCGCCTCTGCGAGACACCCATCTCATGGAGACTGTGGTTTTTAAAACCATTTTCCTACCCTAATAGCCATTCCCTGCTAAGGGAAGAAAGACTGTTTATATATGTGCCTATAAATGCGTGGTAACAGTGCGGTGCATCATCAGTCTTTTCGTAAGTTCTGTAGAATGAAGTTGAAAACACGCTGATGGTGTCACTGGTCCACTCCCCGCAGGCCAAACAACTTCATTCCATTTCATATTACAAGTTGTCAGTAACATGGTGAGCTACCTGGGTGACAACTTAAAGAGGAAGTGATTCTTGCCATGGCCAGAAAAATTCTTAAATATCAGTCTACATAAAAGTGATGTGAATTGGGGTATATCGTGGAACTTTTCAGGAGCTACCAAACTTCAAGTTTTATGACAACGGGCCTCACAGTGCTCAAGTATGTTTCACTAGGTACCCTCCCACAAAGCAGGCTGTGCAGATGCTCCGGGAGTGAGTCGTGGTCTGCTGGGCCAAATCACCCTACCACGTGCAGAATGTGACCTGCACTATTGCCATATGACCAGCATCTCTTCATCTTGCATTACTGCACTGACAGCATTTTTCTGTGATCAGTAGGATATTCTCATTTCCTGTTCATTAGTCTTCATTTACTCACAGAGGTATTTAACTCTCACTCATCATGACTTTATCTTTGAATGTGGGGTAGAGGAATTATAAAATCTGCCCAGTGTCAAAGCAGGACTGGGTTGCTCTGTCACCTTGGCCTGTTCTTCAGGGACCGACTCTGACTGGGTTTCTTTGTTTTTTCTCTGGTTAGTGTTTTACTTTAGCCCAGCTGACCTGGAATTCACTATGTAGTTTCAGGATGACCTCGAACTCGCAGCAATACTCCTACCTCTACATCCCAAGTGCTGGGATTAAAGACATGTGTCACCATGCCCGGCCTTCTGACTGGGTTTCTGTCAGGACTTCACTGAGCTCTATGAAGAAGAGGAGTGTGAGGCTTTTAAAATTGAAAGGAGCAACTAAACTTGTCCTGACCTGCTCTTAACCTTGGCCGCCCGAGTGCTGGGATTAGAAGCACGCACCACCACAGCAAGCTTCTACAGGGCATCTCTGTTACAAAACCTTTTTTGCTTTGGTTCAGTTGGACTCTGTTCAGGGAGCCTTTTCCCACACTGACAGGGACCAAGTCTCCTTTCCTCCCACAGGGAGGGCACCCATCTCCTCCAGGATGCCCTCCACCTCCAGGCAGGATCTGGGCCCAGACTTGGTTGTCCACAGACACTAGCAGCCCATTGACTGGATGTGGTAGAACTTGCCAAGAATGTCAGAGAGCAGAGCCTCTGGGCAGTCAGGACCGCTCATCCTGTTTCTACATCTTGAATTCTTCCTCTTCCAAGCTGAAATCTGAGAGATATTCTTCCTCCACCTGGCTGGGCTGATTACTGGAAATGCAACTGACCTGCCAAGATAAAGCCAGTTAGTGTCAGACAGGAGAACACCCATTATGGTTAGTTGACAGTGATCTTATTTCTTCTAAACTCTCACTATAGGGTTCCACATTTCAAAATTCACCACTTGTTAGGTTGGGCCTATGGTGGAATGAGTCATCACTCCAAACTTCTGCTCAAAGGGTTTGGGGCAGTGAACAATTCAGATGGTTGGCATCCAAGTGAAAAGCCCTTCCTATTGGTCTGGAAAAGCGTCTTCATCCCACCTCAGCTGACACAAGTGATGACACCACTCTCCAGAGGTCCACCCGTGTTACACATATGGAGAAGACACTTTACTTCCTTCTTTACAGGAGTCTAAGAAGAGGCCTCATCTTACTCCCAGGGTTACTCATGCACATGACTTACACAGAAGAATGTGGTTTCTTACATGTTTTTTCGTTTGTTTGTTTTTTTCCCCAGGCCTGGTCTCCTCTAGTCCAGGCTAACTCACTCTATAGCCCCAGGCTGGTCTCAACACATAGTGTTCAGGGATTAAAGGCAAGTACCACCACACCCACGCTGACTAATGGTTTTAATATGGAACTGATTCCAAAAGTTAATTTTTTTTTTTTTTTTTGAGGGAGGGTTTCACTCTAGCCCAGGCTGATCTGGAATTCACTATGTAGTCTCAGGGTGGCCTCGAACTCATAGTGATCCTCCTACCTTAGCCTCTGAATACTGGGGTTAAAGGCATGCCACTCACGTCCGGCTAGTAAATTTTTTTTGAGGTAGGATCTCACTCTAGCTCAGGCTGACATGGAACTCACTCTGGAGCCCCAGGCTAGCCTTGAGCTCATTTGATCCTCCTACCTCTGCCCTCTCAGTACTAGGATTAAAGGCTTGCACCATCACATCTATCTATAATATTTTGCTTTTAAGAGAGGATGGAGATGGATTAGTAGTTAAAGGCACTTGCATGCAAAGCTTGATGGCCCAGATTTAATTCCCTAGGAGCACATAAAGCCAGATGCACAAAGTGGCACATGTGTTCAACTCTCCACGTCTCACATAAACCAGATGCACAAAGTGATGCAAGCATGCAAGGTCACACATGCACACAACGTGGCGCACATGTGTGGAGTTTGACTGCGGTGGCTGGAGGCCCTGGCACACCAATTCTCTCTCTCTCTCATTTAAAAAAAGGGGGTTGCTGAAGAGATGGCTTAGCAGTTAAGGCACTTGCCTCCAAAGCCAAAGGACCCAGGCTCAACTCCCCAGGACCCATGTAAGCCAGATGCACAAGGGGCACAGGCATCTGGAGTTTGTTTGCAGTGGCTGGAGGCCCTGGGAGGCTCTTTCTTTCTCTCTCTACCTGCATATTTCTGTTATCTCTCTCTCTAATTAATAAATAAAAAATATTTTTAAGAAAACCCTAAAAAAGAGCCGGGCGTGGTGGCGCACGCCTTTAATCCCAGCACTCGGGAGGCAGAGGTAGGAGGATTGCTGAGAGTTCGAGGCCACCCTGGGACTACAGAGTGAATTCCAGGTCAGCCTGAGCTAGAGTGAGACCCTACCTCGAAAAACCAAAAAAAAAAAAAAAAAAAGAAAACCCTAAAATAAAGGGGGCTAAAGAGATAGCTCGGTGATTAAGTGCTTGACTACAAAGGCTAACAACCCAGGTTACTTCTGCCTCCCAAGTGCTGAGATTAAAAGTGTGTGCCACCATGCCTATCTAAGAATCCATTCTTTTTAAAAAAAAATTTTTAAATTTTTATTTGAGACAGAGAGAAAGGGAGAGAGAGAATGGGCACACCAGGGCCTCTAGCCACTGCAAACAAACTCCAGACACATGTGCCAACTTTGTTCATCTGGCTTACATGGGTCCTGAAGAATTGAACTTGGGTCCTTAGGCTTCACAGGCAAGTGCCTTAACCATTAAGCCATCTCTCCAGGCCAAGAATCCATTTTTTTTTTTGGGGGGGGGTGAGGTAGGGTGTCACTCTAGCCCAGGCTGACCTGGAATTCACTATGGAGTCTCAGGGTGGTCTCAAACTCACGGCGATCCTCCTACCTCTGCCTCCCGAGTGCTGGAATTAAAGGCGTGCGCCACCACGCCCGGCTCCAAGAATCCATTTTTAAAAATATTTTATTCTTATTATTTCAGAGAGAGAAGAGGCAGATAGAAAGAGAAAGAATGGGCATGCAAAGGCTTTCAGCCACCACAAACAAACTCCAGAGGCAGGCACTACCTTGTGCATCTGGCTCAAGTGGGTCTTGAGGAATCAAACCAGGGTCCTTTGGCTTTGCTGGCAAGCACCTTAACCACTAAGCAATCTCTCCAGCCCAAGAATCCATCTTTTTTTTTTCCCACATTTTTATTAACAACTTCCATGATTATAAAAAATAGCCCATGGTAATACCCTCCCTCCCCCCACTTTCCCCTTTGAAACTCCATTCTCCATCTTTTTTTTTTTTAATGAGAAAGAACAATAGTGAGAGAGAGAGAGAGAATTGGTACACCAGGGCCTCTAGCCACTGAAATGGAACTTCAGACATGTGTGCCACCTTGTGTCCATATGTCACCTTGTTCATCTGGTTTAGGTGGGTTCTGGGAGTCAAACCTGGGTCCCTAAGCTTTGCAAGAAAGCACCTAGGCCATCTCTCCAGCCCCCAAAATCTTTTTTTTTTTTTTTTTAAGTGTTTCAAGATAGGGTTTTGCTTAACCTATTTGCCCTGCAATTCACTACGTAGTCTCAGGGTGGCCTTGAACTCACAGTGACCCTTCTACCTCTGCTTCCCAAGTGCTGGGATTAAAGGCATGCACCAACACGCCTGGCAACAGCTATTTTTTTTAAAAAAGAGCTGACTGTGGTGGTGCATGCCTTTCATTCCTACACTTGGGAGGCAGAGGTAGGAGGATCACTGTGAGTTCAAGGCCATCCTGTGACTACAGAATGAGTTCCTGGTTCTCCTAGGCTAAAGTGAGACCCTACCTAAAAAACATCAACAACAAAAAAAAGGTAGTTTCAGACTTGCACATTTTCCTAAAATGATGCCCGCTGACTGAAGTCTTGCAGATGCCACTGCTCAGTCAGCCTTGGCAGCATAGGCTCGGGGCCGTGCACTGTGCTTCCACGCACCTGGATTAAGTCCTGTAGTTCTTCTTCGCTTCTGGCATCTATGGTCTCCTCACTGGGTCTGTACTCCACAGCTGTCTTTCCACTTTCTGAAATAAAGTTAGAGGGTCACTTCGGAATTTTTCTTGTTCCAAAGTTTCCTACACATAATGGTAGCACCAATAATGAGTGCTTTTGCCAGGTGTGGTGGTGCACGCCTTTAATCACAACACTCAGAATGCTGTGGTAAGAGGATCACTGTGAGTTTGAGGCCAGCCTGGGACTACAGAGTGAATTCCAGGTTACCCTTGAAAAAAAATAAGAGTATTGAGTACTTCACATTTTTAAAAGCAACAAAATAGAGATAGTGCTTGCCCTGCTTTACAGATAATAAGATTACTGTTTAATGATATTAAATGTCTAAAAATCAAGCTGGGCATGGTGGTGCACGCCTTTTATCCCAGCATTTGAGAGGCAGAAGTAGGAGGATCACCATGAGTTCAAGGCTACCCTACATTACATAGTGAATTCCACGTCAGCCTGAGCTAGAGTGTGACCCTACCTGGAAGAAAAAGAAAAAAAATAAAACTCACTCTAGCTATGAAACTTAAAATTACACTAAAAATCAAACAGACAGATTTAGAAATCAAAGACAGTTGCCCAAAACTTATAATCACTATTCTCTGTGCCAAGTAAGCAACTGAAAAGATTTCCATCAAACATCTATGATCTGAGGCAAGGCATTTTACAAGACAAATTCCTCATATAAAGCCAAATGCACAAGGTGGCACACCTAGAGTTCATGTACAGTGGCTAGGAGGCCCTGGCATGCCCATTCTCTCTCTTTCTCTGCCTCTCTCTCTGAAGTAAATAAATAAAATATTTAAAATTTAAAAAAAAAGAACTTTAAAAAGATCTAAATTCTTGAACCTCAGGCGTGGTGGTACATACCTTTAATCTCAGCACTGAGGCTGAGGTAGGAGGCTTGCTGTGAGTTAAAGGCCAGCCTGGGACTACAGAGTGAGTTCCAGGTCAGCCTTAGCTAGAGACCCAACCTCAAAATAAAATAAATAATAAAATTAAAATTAAATTTAAAGATAAAAAGTTTGAATTCTTTAATACAGAAAAAAAATTTGTGAAGATAATCAAGAAAGTCTTACCAGTCACGCATGGTGGTGCACGCCTTTAATCCCAGCACTTGGGAAGCAGAGGTAGGAGGATCACTGTGAGTTCAAGGCCACCCTGAGACTATCTAGTGAATTCCAAGTCAGCCTGGACTACAGTGATACCCTACCTCAGGAAAAAAAAAAAAAAAAAAAAGAAAGAAAGAAAGAAAGAAAGAAGTAAGTCTGACCAGCTGGGCATGGTGGTGCAGCACACCTTTAATCCCAGAACACAGGAGGCAGAGGTAGGAGGATGGCTGTGAGTTCGAGGCCAGTTTGAGACTACATAGTGAATTCTAGGTCAGCCTGGGCTACAGTGAGACCCTACCTCAGAAAACCAAAATAAATAAATAAAAATAAAGTCTTACCTAACACCACAATGGATAGTTTCTGGAAGGCATCTGACAGAGCCCTCTGAACAGCAAGCTTCTGTGCTGTCTTCCTTTTCATAAGGAACGACAACTGTCCTAGACCAAAACAAGCAGATGGATCGAACATTCATATATGGATGACAACTGCTCTACGTTATTATTATTATTCATTTATTTACTTGAGAGAGGGAAAGAGGCAGAGTGAGAGAGAGAGAGAGAGATAATGGGTGTACCAGGACTTCCGGCCACTGCAAATGAACTCCAGATGCATGTGCTACCTTGTGCATCTGGCTTAAGTGGGTCCTGGGGAATCGAACCAAGGTCCTTTGGCTTTGCAGGAAAGCGCCTTAACCACTAAATCATCTCTCTCCCCAGCCCTATGTTTATTTTTTGTTTATTTTTATTTATTTATTTGAGAGTGACAAAGAAAGAGGCAGAGAGAGAGAGAGAGAGAATGGGCATGCCAGGGCTTCCAGCCACTGCAAACAAACTCCAGATGTGTGCGCCCCCTTGTGCATCTGGCTAATGTGGGTCCTGGGGAATCGAGTGTCGAACCTGGGGTCCTTAGGCTTCATAGGCAAGCACTTAACTGTTAAGCCATCTCTCCAGCCCCTATATTTATTTTTTAAATATTTACTTGAGAGAAAAACAGGAGAGAATATGAGCATGCCAGGGCCTCCTGCAAAGGAACTCTAGATGCACATGCCACTTTGTACATCTGTCTTTACATGGGTACCAGGAAACTGAATCTGGGCTGGCAGGCTTTATAAGCAAATGCCTTTAACCACTGAACAAAAGCATTCTCTCAAGCAGGGACACCCCCCCCTTTTTTTGTTCTAAAGTAGGGTCTCACTCTAGCTCAGGCTGACCTGGAACTCATTCTGTAGTCCTAGACTGGCCTTAAACTCACAGCAATCCTCCTACCTCTACTTCCATAGCTGGTATCCATTATTCTTAAGATCAATATCCTAACAACTAAAGATAGGGATAGCACAAGGGCATGGCTCAATGGCTCTGCTGTGAGTACATCCTGATAGGGTCCATTTTCCACTGTCTTCATCTTTTCTGGAAGTTTCTGATATACTAGTTGTGGGATCCAAGCCAGCACAAGTCTCACATCCACCCACTGATTTCAAATGGACAGGCAGAAGCTATACCCCTGCACATCCTCGTCTGCTAGGAACGAGGGCTGGAATCACACAGGAGATGATGGGACTGCTGCCTGTGCATCAGCCACAGGAGCTATTCTTCTCCACCACCACTCCCTTGTCTCTGCCTTAGAACCCTAAGCCTTAGGACCTTGGAGTCTAGAAGAAAATATCAACTGCAGCCGGGCATCATAGTGATGCCTTTAATCTCAGCACTTGGGAGGCTAAGGTAGGAGGAACACCATGAGTTTGAGAACAACCTGAAGCTACATAGTGAGTTCCAGGTCAGCCTGGGCTAAAGTGAGACCCTGCCTTGAAAACAAGAACAAAATATCAACTGGACTATCTTTCCTTTTTCTTTTTCTTTTCTTTTTTTTTTTTTTTTTTTTTTTTTTTGGTTTTTCGAGGTAGGGTCTCACTCCAGTCCAGGGTGACCTGGAATTCACTTTGCAGTCTCAGGATGGCCTCAAACACATGGTGATCCTCCTACCTCTGCCTCCCGAGTGCTGGGATTAAAGGTGTGCGCCACCACGCCCGGCTGGACTATTTTTTTCTACACTTGACTCTTTCTGCTCAAGCACAATTAGGCAAAAGCCTGAGCATTCACACCAGAGTTCATGGAAATCTTCAGATGACTATATGGAAATTACTGAAGACCCCAAAACGTTGGTATTTACTATTCTAGTATAAAGCAAGTCCTTAACCAGGAACTACAGGAACATTATTTCTTTCCTCCTCCTAAGCGTCTTGGCAGATCAGCTCTCCTATTATAAATTTATACACGTGTAAAGTAAAAACCTCTTTATAAGGCACTAAAACTGTACCCAGGACTACGCAGCTTAGTGAGAAGGGCTTGATAGGTAGCTGGTGAGGAGAAAAGGGAGAGAAAAGGCGATCCTTCCCCACACTGAGAACAGACCGTCCTCCAGGCCATCCAAAGGCTCCCCTGCGATGCCGACGCCGGGACTCCTGCACCCGTAGCGCGGCAGCACCACCTCCACAGCACAGAAGAACTTCGTGCTCGGCTTCTGCAGTGCTGGTACGACCAGATCTTCATTTCCAAGGTCAGGCAGCTCCTGAAGCTGTTAGGATTTTGAATTAAAGTCCTTCCTAGGATTGTGGCATGTATGTGTGTTATTGTGGATCAAACACAGGGCCTCAGATATACTAAGCAACCTTTCCACCACTGAGCCACATCCCCAACCTGCCCTATAATTAAAAAAAATTTTTAGCCGGGCGTGGTGGCACACACCTTTAATCCCAGCACTCAGGAGGCAGAGGTAGGAAGATCACTGTGAGTTCGAGGCCACCCTGAGACTACATAGTGAATTCCAGGTCAGCCTGAACTAAAGTGAGACCCTACCTTGAAAAAAAATTTTTTTTTTCTTCTTCTTTGTTTGTTTGTTTTGGTAAGCAGAGAGACATAGAGATAGAAGAGAGAGAGAGAGAGAGAATGGGCGCACCAGGGCCTGCAGCCACTGCAAACAAACTCCAAACACATGTGCCCTTTGTGCATCTGGCTTACATGGGTCCTCGGGTAGCAAACCAGGCTCTATTGGCTTTGTAGACAAATGCCTTAACTGCTAAGCCATCTCTCTAGCACTAATTTTTTTTTTTTTAGGGTGGGGGGTTGAGGTAGGGTCTCACTCTGGTCCAAGCTGACCTGGAATTCACTATGTAGTCTCAGGGTGGCCTTGAACTCACTATCTCTTCCTTCTGAGTGCTGGGATTAAAGATGAGCACCATCATGCCTGGCTAGTCCTAATTTTTTTAATTTTTAAAAATATATTTGAGGAAACCAAAAAAAAAAAAAAAAAGAAGAAGAAGAAGAAGAAGAAGAAGCTGGGCGTGGGGCAGCGGTAGGAGGATTGCCATGAATTTGAGGCCACCCTGAGAATACATAGTGAAAGTGAATTCCAGGACAGCCTGGACTAGAGTGAAACCCTACCTCAAAAAAAAAAAAAAAAAAAAAAAAAGATTTTTAGCCGGGCGTTGTGGCGCACGCCTTTAATCCCAGCACTTGGGAGGCAGAGGTAGGAGGATTGCCGTGAGTTCAAGGCCACTCTGAGACTCCATAGTGAATTCCAGACCAGCCTGGGCTAGAGTGAGACCCTACCTCGAAAAAAAAAAAAAAAAGATTTTTGAGGGCTGGAGAGATGGCTTAACCATTAAAGTGCTAGCCTGCGAAGCCTGAGGACCCAGGTTTGAATCTCCAGGTCCCACTTAAGCCAGTTATACAAGGTGGCACATGTATCTGGAGCTTGTTTGCAGTGGCTAAAGGCCCTGGTGCACACATTTCTCTCCCGCTTTCTCTCTATCTCAAATAAAAATAAATAAATAAAAAATATTTAGGGGCTGGAAAGATTGCTCAGTGGTTAAGGTGCTTGCCTGCAAAGCCTAACCAACAGGGTTGAATTCCCCAGAACTCATATACAGCCAGATGCACAAAGTGGCACATGCAACTGGAATTCATTTACAGCTGCTAGAGGTCTTTGCATGCCCATTCTCTTTCTGTATCTCTCTCTGTCCCTGCTTGCAAATAAATAAATAAAATATTTAGGAAATATATTTTTAGGACTGGAGAGATAGCTTAGCAGTTAAGGCACTTGCCTGCAAAGCCTAAGGACCCATGTTTGACTCTCCAGATACCAGGTAAGCCAGATACAAGGTGATGCAAGCACACAAGGTGGCACATGTGTCTGGAGTTCGATTGCAGTGGCTGGAGGCCCTGGCATGCTCATTCTCTCTCTCACATAAAAAAAATATTTTTAATATTTTATCTTTGTTTATTCATGAGAGAGATATAGAGGCAATGGGCATGCCAGAGGCTCTAGCCACTGCAGACACCAGACACATGAGCAACCTGTACATCTGGCTTATGTGGGTTCTGTGGAGTCAAATCTTGGTCCTTAGGCTTCTCAGGCAAATGCCTTAACTGCTAAGCCATCTCTCTCTCCTAAAAAAAAAAAAAAAAATTGTCTTTGAAGTAGGGTCTCACTCTAGCCCAGACTGATCTGGACTTCTCAGGGCAATCCTCCTACCTCTGCCTCCCAAATGCTGGGATTAAAGGCGTGTGCCAACACACCCGACATATATATATATATTTTTTTTTAATTTATTTTTGTTTATTTATTTATTTGAGAGCAACAGATACAGAGAGAAAGAGGCAGATAGAGAGAGAGAGAGAATGGGCACGCCAGGGCCTCCAGCCACTGCAAATGAACTCCAGATGCGTGCACCCCCTTGTGCATCTGGCTAACGTGGGTCCTGGGGAATCGAGCCTTGAACCAGGGTTCTTAGGCTTCACAGGCAAGCGCTTAACCACTAAGCCATCTCTCCAGCCCCATATATATTTTTTTATTTGAGAGAAATAGTGTGTGTATGGGCATGCTAGGGCCTCTTGCCGCTGCAAAAGAACTCTAGACTTATGCACCACTCTGTGCATCTGGCTTTACATGCGATCTGGGGAACTGAACCCAGGCTGGTAGCCTTTGTAAGCAATATCCTGGAACTGCTGGTCCATCTCTCTCGCCCAAGGTGATTATTATTAATTCCAGTGATGGTTAATTCAGGTATGTCAGCTTCTCTCAATGGCAGGTGGCCCACAAGCCCGATCAGTCCTTCCGTCTAAAGCCTGTAAGGCTGAGAGAAGAGTACAGCGACTCAAGGAAAATCAAAAAGGCTTACCTTGATGATCCTTTTGGACCATCCATTGAATCCAAAGTAATAATTTGCTAGTTCTTGGCATCGCGAGCTGTTTAGGGCAAGGGCCTGATGGTGAACTGCCTTATGTCTAGTGCTGAGACAAACCTAAAGTCACAAGAGAGATGCCCATAAACATCACCACCTGACACACATTTTATGTTGGAGACATGAGATTTCTCAACACCAAGTTCACTGAGTGGTCGTTAACATTATTTTTTTGTTTTTGTTTTTTTGAGGTAGGGTCTCATTCTAGCCCAGGCTGACCTGGAATTCACTATGTAGTCTCAGGGTGGCCTCGAACTCACAGTGATCCTCCTACTTCTGCCTCCCAAGTGCTGGGATTAAAAATGTTCACCACCACGCCTGGCTGGTAGTGAACATTAAATGGAATAAGAAAAACATTTTTAGTACCTTATTTAGAGTGAGCCCTAAATGAATGTTGTTGTTTTTTTTTTCAAGGTAAGGGTCTTGCTCTAGCCCAGGCTGACCTGGAATTCACTATGTAGTCTCAGGCTAGCCTTGAACTCACAACAATACTCATACCTGAGACTCCCAAGTGCTGCAACAAAATGTTATTTATTTATTTATTTTGGTTTTTTGAGGTAGGGTCTCACTCTAGCCCAGGCTGACCTGGAATTCACTATGGAGTCTCAGGGTGGCCTCGAACTCACAGCAATCCTCCTACCTCTGCCTCCCGAGTGCTGGGATTAATGGTGTGCGCCACCACGCAAGGCAAATCACAGTAATATTTTCAGGACTACTGATTAACTGCTCTCTGGTGGCCAACAGTGATGACAAAAGGAATTCTAAAGAAGCCCTTTAGAAAAAGGGTAGGTTTGTGACATTCTTTCCACATTATAGCTCCAGCTTCAGAAAATGACCCAAAGAACTAGTGACATGAACTTGCCATTCATTGCTACTCCTCGCCAAGTTACTAACACTTATAAGTAATATACAGCCAAACATGGTGGCACACACCTTTAATCCCAGCACTCAGGAGAATCACTGTGAGTTTGAGGCCAGCCTGAGACTTACTTAGTGAATTCCAAGTGGGCCTGGGCTAGAGTAAGACCCTACCTTGAAAATCAAAAAACAGGGGCTGGAGAGATGGCTTAGTGGTTAAGGCACATCCCTGCGAAGCCTAAGGACCCCAGTTCGATTCTCCAGGTCACACGTAAGCCAGATGCACATGGTGGTGCATGCGTCTGGAGTTCGTCTGCAGTGGCTAGAGGCCCTAGCGTGCCCATTCTCACTCTCTCCTTCTCTCTCTAATAAATAAAAATAAAAATAAATCTTTAAAAAATATATACATATCTCTATGCTTTTTTTTTTTTGAGAAAGAGAGATAATTGGCGTGCCAGGACCTCAGCCACTGCACTCAAACTCCAGATGCTTGCATCACCTTGTGTATCTGGCTTCCATAGGACCTGGAGAGTTAAACATGGGTCCTTAGGCTTCACAGGCAAGCTCCTTAACCACTAAGCCATCTCTCCTGTCCATGTCTATGAATTTTATAAGCAACAATTATAGGATGTCCAGATTAATAAGATTCTTTGACAATGCAAAAATTTAAGGCAGGTGTGGTGGCACACGCCTTTAATCCTAAACACTCTGGAGGCAGAGGTAGGAGGATCGCTGTGAGCTAGGGCCAGCCTGAGACTACATAGTGAATTCCAGGTCAGTCTGGGCTAGAGCCAGACCCTACCTGGGGCGGGGAGGGGTGCTGGAAGGTTAAATTAGCCAGGCATGAAAAACCCAAAAGTAAAATAAATAAAACACACTGATATGTAGTCTTGGGCTTTAGGAAAGTAAAACTGGTTGGCATGTGAACAATGAGTGCAGTTTCTACCACACATTAAAAGATGCTTTGTGGGCTGGAGAGATGGCTTAGCGGTTAAGCGCTTGCCTGTGAAGCCTAAGGACCCCAGTTCGAGGCTCAACTCCCCAGGACCCACGTTAGCCAGATGCACAAGGGGGCGCACGCGTCTGGAGTTCGTTTGCAGTGGCTGGAGGCCCTGGCGCGCCCATTCTCTCTGTCTCTCTCTCTGCCTCTTTCTTGCTCTGTCACTCTCTAAATAATAAATAAATAAATAAAATGAACAACAACAACAACAACAAAATAAAAGATGCTTTGTCCGGGGGCGGGCGTGGTGGCGCACGCCTTTAATCCCAGCACTTGGGAGGCAGAGATAGGACGACTGCCGTGAGTTCGAGGCCACCCTGAGAGTACATAGTTAATTCCAGGTCAGCCTGGACCAGAGTGAGACCCTACCTTGAAAAACCAAAAAAGAAAAAAAAAATGCTTTGTTGGGCTGGAGAGATGGCTTAGTGCGGCTAAGGCGTTTGCCTGCAAAGCCAAAGGACCCAGGTTCGATTCCCCAGTACCCACTTAAGCCAGATCCATAAAGTGGCACATGCATCTGGAGTTCGTTTGCAGTGGCTAGAGGCCCTAGTGTGCCCATTCTCTCTCTCTCTGTCCCCTCTCTCTGCTTCTCTCTGTGTCTCAAATAAAGATAAAATAAAAATAAAATTTAATTTAAAAAAAAAAAAGATGCTTTGTCCATCTTCTGGGAGCCGAGGGGAGTTAGGTAGGCAGTTTGACAGCGATGAAGATGGAGCATCAAGTGAGTTACAACTGAATAGTTTGAACTCATACATGTTCAAACCCACATAAAGTAACAGACGCCAAAGTTGTGAGGAGTTCTTAAAAGTAGAAGACAACACACGATGACATGGGATTTAGCATCAGTAAGGTGGGGTTTGACCTCCAGCGGCCACGGTTATTGTCATGCACTTTAACCAAGTTACTTCCCCATCTTGAGTTTCCCCATCTAAGAAAATCTGCGTCCTGAGGATCACGTACGGACGATGCATCTGAACGACTGCACACAAACATGCTGAGTGTTGAGCTCAGACCTTGAGCTCCAGCGCAGCAGGGAATTCCGCCCCGGAACCCACCTTCACTGGAGTCGACTGAAAAAGCTGCTTCCGGTCGCAGGCCTTTTGGGCTCTGCGGGCATCCGTGGCGCAGTAAAACTTGACGACGGCGTAGAAGCCGGGGCGGGCCACGGCCGCGTTAGGGAAGACCCGGACTGAGTGCAGAAGGCCGAACCGCGAGAACACCGCGGACAGAGAATGCTGGGGGAGGTGGGGACACTCCGGTCAGCGCGGAACTCCCCGTCGCCGCGCGCCCCTCCTCGGTGCTGGGCCCGCTGCCGC
This sequence comes from Dipus sagitta, assembly GCA_036346955.1. Taxonomy (NCBI): domain Eukaryota; kingdom Metazoa; phylum Chordata; class Mammalia; order Rodentia; family Dipodidae; genus Dipus; species Dipus sagitta. Next base: position 18,584,085 of record CM070778.1, read on the forward strand.
TCTGGCGGCGTCTCCAGAAACCCGACGGGGCGGCCGGCGCCGCCGAGGCCGAGCTGACGCTCCTCCTTGCCCCCCGCCAGCCTGGGCCCTCCCGGCTCACCCGCAAGGCCTCGGCCGTGGGTCCGGCGCTCAGCTCCCACACCAACAAGGTCTTGTCACTCTCCATGGGGACGGTAAAAGAGATCAACTCCGCCATCGTCGGGCGCCTGCAGAAAGGCGCCTGCGCAAGGCAGGCCCGCGAAAGTTTAAAAGGGGCGAGGGGCGGGGCCCAACCTTCCACGGTTCCCCGGCCTGGCCCAAGACGGGTCTTTGGGATCTGTTTCTTTACTCCAGCCACACAGCCCCCTATTCGAATAGATAGATGATAGGTTGGTAGGTAGGTAGATAGACAGACAGACAGACAGACAGACAGATAGATAGATAGATAGATAGATAGATAAATGATAAATAGATAGATAGATAATAGGTAGATAAATTATTTTTTCAAGGTAAGGGTCTCTCTCTAGCTCAGACGCCACCACGACCGGCACCACTTGCTTTTTAAACGTTTTTATGCGATCTCTCGCTCTTGCGCTCTCTCTCTCATATGCGACATTTTGTACAGCGGGCTTTACATGGGTCCTAGGGAATTGCACCCAGGCTGACAGACTGCAAGCAAGCGCCTTTAGCTGCTAAACCATCTCCCCAGTCCTCCAAAAGTGTTTTTGTTTGTTGATTTGTTTTGTTTTGTTTTGTTTTTTCCCAAGGATCTTGCTCTAGTAGTCCAGGCCTACTTGAAATTCACTGTGTACTCTCAGGCTGACCTCGAACTCACAGTGTTCCTCCTACCTCTCTCTGACTCCTGAGTGCTGGCATCAAAGGTATGCTCCACCATGCCCAGCTCCCAGTACTTTTGTTTGTTTGTTTGTTTGTTTTTCTTTTATTTTATTTGTTTATTTGAGAGAGAGAGAGAGAGAGAATGGGCGCGCCAGGGTTTCCAGCCACTGCAAACGAACTCCAGACGCGTGCGCCCCCTTGTGCATCTGGCGAATGTGGGTCCTGGGGAATTGAGCCTCGAACCGGGGTCCTTAGGCTTCACAGGCAAGCGCTTAACCTCTAAGCCATCTCTCCAGCCCTTCTTTTCTTTTTTGAAGTCTTACTCTAGCCTAGGTTGACTGGAACTCACTCTGTAGTCCCAGACTGCCTTGAAATCATGGTGATCCTCCCACCTCAGCTTCCAAGTGCTAGAACTAAAGACATGTGCCACACCACGCCTAGATTGGAAGCCGGGTGTGGTGGCTCATGCCTTTAATCTCAGCACTCTGAAGGCAGAGGTAGGAGGATCGTCATGAGTTTGAGGCCATCCTGAGACTACATAGTGAATTCTAGGTCAGCCTGGGCTGGAGTGCAACCCTACCTCAACCCCCCCCCAAAAAAAATATATAAATAATAAATAAAAACAATAGGAATGTTTTAATTGTGGTCCTCTTGCTTTACAACTGAGTCAGCAATAAGGGAGCTGGGCCTGGATGAGCACCTGGAGGAACCCCAAGAAGGGCATTTAGCAGGTGTGTCCTCCAGAATGCTCATTGCCCTGAGAATGGACAGGGCTGTTTCCACCGCAGGGTGTGTGTTGTTCCCCTTAACCCAGTGTATTGTGTTGAGAGCAAAGGCCTGGGTTCCTCCAACTGCCCCTCAGGACTGGGACAGCATATGTGGGGACAAAAGGGCCTCTGGTGGCTTTGCTTCCTTCCTGGTCTCTTGCTGTTTTCTCCACATGCCTGCACTGGAGGTGGACTTTGGCTGTTCTCGCACCCTCACCCTAGTATTGCCAGATTTAGCATGTAGAATTACACAGTGCCTAGTTGTAAGAGGATTTCAGGCAAATGGCAAATAGCTGTTTAGCTCAAGGATGTGTTATGTAACCTTCCTCACCATGACTCAGAAGGACCCTCAGAGATACATCTCTCAGAACCTCGGGAAGCAGGAAGGTCTAGCTTGGCCCATGCTGCCCCTCAGGTGTCCCTTTGGGGAGATGGTAGTGGTCTAAGGACATGGTTCTATGTAGCTTCCAAAGTGTGCCCCTCTCCCACCCACGCTGGGCCTGGGTTAAAGCCAGCCTAAGTAAGAGTCTAGAGGTCTTGGGGGCAGGAACCTCATCTTCCTCCCCAACCACTCTCCAGCTCCAGCCTACTAATAGTGCTCCTTCCACTCAAGAAAGCAGTGCTCGGCAACCCTAGCTTTCAAGTGCTTCAGTTTCATGATGTCATCACTCTCCTGGATGCCTTGAACCAGGCAAACTGGTGAAGCTGGCAATGAGACTAGAAGGCCAGGTGCCAAACGTGAGGCAGTCCACTGGGCAGGAGAGAGTTCTACCTCCCACCTCTGCTCCCTTCTGGGAACAAGCCTACCTTGGAGGAGCTGCCAGGCACAGGGCCCTGCCCCACAGCATCACAACAGATGTCTAGACCTCCGTGTGTATATCCTGCAATAGAATGAAACAGAGCAACTGAGCCTCTCACAGGGCACCAGACTTACAGTTTGACTTCTTGCGGCTGCAACCCACATGAGGGAGGGGCAAGCCTCCAAGAAGAGGAATGGACAGCTCCCCATCATTATTATGACTCACATGGGGTAGAAGTTGAAAATCTGGGCTGGGGAGATGGCTCAGCAGTTAAAAGGACTTGCTTGCAAAGCTTGATGGCCTGAGTTTGATTCCCCAGTTTCCATGTAAAAGACAGATGCGCAAAATGGAAATGTATTTAGAGTTTGTTTGCAGTAGCGCTAGGCACTGGTGTGGCCATACTTATTCTCTCTGCTTGCAAATGAAAAGAAAAAGAAAAAAAAAAAAGAGGTAGGATCTCACTCTAGGTCAGGCTGACCTGAATTCACTATGTAGTCTCAGGGTGGCCTTGAACTCAAGGCAAAGGCAATCCTAATACCTCTGCCTCCAAGTACGGGGATTAAAGGCCTAGGCCACGCTGTAATTTAATACTATTTGTGAGCAGGGCTAGGTGGCACACGGCACTCAGGAGGCAGAGGTAGGAGGATCTCTGTGAGTTAGAGGACAGCCTAAGACTACAGAGTTAATTCCACACTAGCCTGACCTAGAGCAAAACGCTACCTCGAAAAAAAAAATAATAAAGCTGGGGCTGGAGAGATGGTTTAGCAATAAGGCGCTTGCCTGAAAAGCTAAAGGATCTAGGAGGCTCGTTTGCCCAGTACCCATGTAAGCCAGGTGCACAAGGTGGCTCATGCATCTGGAGTTTGCAGTGGCTGGAAGCCCTGGTATACCCCTCTCTCAAATAAATACGTAAATATTTTAAAACACTAAAAGCAAAAGTAAGCTGTGTGAGGCTACACAGGATGCGAGAGCTTGCAAGTAATGTAATAAAGTGTTTCAAGGCACTGAATTAGACAGAAAATTCCTCGTACTTCCCTGGTATAAGGAAATAAACCAGTCTTCCTTTCAAACATTATTGTTCCCCGAGGGGGTGCACCGTTCCTGGAGGTACTGCAATACCAGGTCGATGCGTGGAGTGGACGGAGCAAGCTCCTATTCCAACTCCGAGCTCCAAAAATCCATTTAATATATTGTCCTCGGATAGAGGACGTATCAGATATTAAACTGATAAGAACAGATACTACACTTGATCTTAGCCAAAAGGCCGAGAAGCGATACCGAACCTTCCCCCTGCACCCGTGGCACAGTCGCCCCCACTCGCCTCAGCTCACGGTGAGCAAACGCACGCGCCTCCAAACACCCATCCCACTCCGATCCCGATAGCGTGTCACGGTGGCAACCTTTCGCCGGCAAAACAAATTCTGTAATCTCTCTTATTTGGAGAATTTTTAATTCCTTCTCCCGTTCCCATAGTTCCGCGGGACGCCCTCCGCCGGCTATTTGCATGCCCCGCCCCGCCCGGTCCCGCAGACCTCTGAAATGGGGAAAGCGCCTGCGCCTCACCAGCCTACAGTTGGAAGGAGAGACGCTGAATTTTTTTTATATTTTTTTATTTTTTCATTTATTTATTTGAGAGAGAGAAGGAGAGAGAAAGAGGCAGATAGAAATGGTCATGTCAGGGCCATCAGCCACTGTAAACGAACTCCAGATGCACGCGCCCCTTGTGCATCTGGCTTACATGGGTCCTGGGGAGTTGAACCTGGTTCTTTGAACTTTGCAGGCAAACGCCTTAATCGCTAAGCCATCTCTCCAGCCCTTTTCTTTTTGATTTTATTTTTAATACGCAGTGAGTTTTAGACCAGAAATGAACAGAAGAGCCTCCGAACCGATTTCTGTCTCTTTGTAACTAGATGTCAAAAAAAAAAAAAAATTGGGGGGGGATGGATTTTCAAGGTAGGGTTTCACTGTAGTCCAGGCTGACCTGGAATTCACTAGGTAGTCTCAGGGTGGCCTCGAACTCACAATGATCCTCCTACCTCTGCCTCCGGAGTGCTGGGATTAAAGGCATGCACCACCACACCTGGCTAAAAACCACATTTTTTATAAAATGAACCATTTTTTTAAAAAAAAATTTTAATCATTTCCTCCCCAATTATCTTTTTTTTTTTTACTTAAATTAAATAGCATGATTTAATTTACTCGCTGCTTAATCCTCAATCCTCTTAAGTTAAAAAAAAAAGTTATAATTAACTATTAACGTTAATGAATTAAACCTTCCAGAAAGCATGAATCCAAAAGGAAATGTCCAACAGGTGACATAAGCCAGATACTCTATGGCCTTTCCTGTTTCAGTTTCGAACACTCTAAACATCAACAGAAAAGAAAATCTCTAAGGTTTTCAGTTTTATTCTCCTAGTGCACAACCATGTAGCAGCTACTGTGCATGGTCTCCCAGTAGGTACACGATGAGCTCGTAGGTGGATAGCACAATGGCAGTGTTAGGGATCTGCCGGATGAGCTGGGCAAGGAGTCCTCGGTAGAAGGCGAGGTAGCCTTCCTCCCGGAGTACCAGGCGTGCCGTCTGGATAAAGGACTTGTACTTGGTGCCTTCCTCCCGGAGTCGTGTCCTTATGACTTCGTGTGGATAGGCAATGCAGGAAGCACATCCCTTAGATACAGCAGCAGCTATCATGAGTCCAAAAAAACTTGCGGAATTTTTCTCAGTTCCATTTGTGGAAGAGGCTAACGGCGCTTCTTTCAGACACTTCTTCAAACTTTCATAAATAGCGAAACAGATGATGGTTTCTGAGATCCCAGCATACGAGGCAGTCAGCCCTCTGTAGAAGCCGCGGACGCCTTCTGTCTGGTACACATGCCGGGCACACTGGAGTGTGTTCATCTGCTGGCAGCCTCTCACTTTCCGTTCTAGCTGCATCCTTGTTTTAACCATCCAAATAGGGTTCATTAAGGTATTTGTAATAAAAGCTGCAGAGCCAGCTGAGAAAATGTGTACAATGTTGCTATTAGGAGCAAAAATGCCATTAAATTGTTCTTTGGCTTTGGAGTAACATGCAAAGTACACAGCCCTTGATGGTGCAACTCCAACCAAATTTGGACCCAAGCCTCTAAAAAGTGACTTTGGTCCCTCCTTTTCCAAGATTGACTTCAGAACCTGCAGGAGTCCAGGTGTCACAGATGTTGGTCTCACCATTCCAGCTCCACTAATGGTCCCCAGATGAACCTGAGGATAATACACTGTTCGGAGAGCCAGTCTCGAAGACTGTAGCCTGGTCTTAATGACTTCTAGTGGACAAGTGAAAATAGCACCAACTGTGCCCCCGCATCCACCCGCGAAGAGGTGAAGCAGCGTGTTCTCCTTCTGCTGCGTGCTCGTCGCCATGACCGCGCCGGCCGGCTCCGCGGCTCGCTCTCGTAGCCCGACGGTGCGCTCGGTGAAGGGGGCCTCCGGGTTCCCCCGCGGCCCTCAGCAAGCAGCCGGCGCTCCCATGCGCGCGCGAGGCGGGGAGGGGGGCGGGGGGGACCCCACAGCCGGCTCCCTCCCCCGGCCTGCTCGCCGGTCGCTCACCTCGGCCTCGGCGGCGCGAGCGCGAGCCCGGCGCGCGGCCCCCAATTATCTTTTGTAATAACAAATAAACACAATTTACCAAAAACAAAAATTGGCAGTTAACATAAAACAAACACCAAATAAAAACCAAACCAAACACCAAATGTCGATATAAAACACGTACAAGGCCAGACACGCCTTTAATCTCAGCACTCAGGAGGCAGAGAGGTAGGAGGATCGCCATGAGTTCGAGGCCACCCTGAAACTACCTAGTGTAGTGATTTCCAGGTCAGCCTGGACCAGAGTGAAACCCTACCTCGAAAAACTAAAAATAATAATAATAATAATACGTATAGAATACCAACTCGCCTTGACCTCAAGACAAGACTAGACTAACATGAAATATCTTCATTAAAATCATGTCCTCAGAGTTACAGTTACTGCTCTATGTTAATCTTTGTTCTCTTATAACTCCTAAAGCATATCAAAATGGCTAAATGGGGCTGGAGAAATGGCTTAGTGGTTAAGAGCTTGCCTGTGAAGCCTAAGGATCCCGGTTCGAGGCTCGATTCCCCAGGACCCATGTTAGCCAGATGCACAAGGGGGCGCACGCGTCTGGAGTTCATTTGCAGTGGCTGGAGGCCCTGGCGCGCCCATTTTCTGTCTCTCTCTCTCAGCCTCTTTCTCTCTCTGTCTGTTGCTCTCAAATAAATTAATACAAATAAACAAACAAAAAAAAAGGTATGTGTTTTAAAAAAAATGGCTAAATGGCTTTAAATGACTTTCCTTAGGACTGTTTAATAAAGGTTGCTTCAAATATTTCTTTCTTTCTTTTTTGTTTGTTTGTTTGTTTGTTTGTTTTGTTTTGTTTTGTTTTGTTGAGGTAAGGTCTTACTCTAGCCCAGGCTGACTTGGAATTCACTCACTATATAGTGTCAGGATGGCCTTGGACTCATGATGATCCACCTACCTCTGCCTCCCAAGTGCTGGGATTAAAGGCATGCACCACCATGCCCAGCTCAAGTATTTCATTTATTTATTTATTTAAGAGAGAGAAAGAGGGGGAGCGAGAGAAAGAATGAATTGAGTGCACGAGGGCTTCCAGCCACTGCAAATGAGCTCCAGACCTGTGCACCACTTTGTGCATCTGGTATGTGAGGGTACTGAGGAAACGAACCTGGGTCCTCAGACTTCACAGGCAAGTGCTTTAACTTCTGAGCTATCGCTCCAGGCCAGACACCAAGTTTTTCTTTTATAGCTCAGGCTGACCTGAAACTCATGTAGTCTCAGGGTGGCCTTGAACTTAGAGGAATCCTCCCACCTTGGCCTCCTGAGTGCTGGGAACAAAGGTGTGGGCCAACTTGCCTGGTTTGGTTTTTATTTTTATTTATTTTATTTTATTTTTGAGGTAGGGTTTCGCTCTAGCCCAGGCTGACCTGGAATTCACCATGTATTCTCAAGTTGGCCTCAAACTCTCAGTGATTCTTCTACCTCAGGTTTTAATTTTTTAAATATTTGTCAGGTGTGGTGGTGTACACTTTTAATCCCAGCACTGTGGAGACAGAGGTAGGAGGATCACCATCAGTTCAAGGCCACCCTGAGACTAGATAGTGAATTCCAGGTCAGCCTGGGCTAGAGACCCTACCTCAAAAAAACAAGCAAACAAAAAAAATTATTAACTTATAATCAGAGACACAGAGAGAGAGCCTTCAAGCTTTGCAAACAAGCACCTTTAACCACCAAGTCACCTCTCCAGTCCTCTAAAGGATTTTGAGGTTAGGAGGCCTGGGTAGATAGCCCAGTGGTTAAAGATGCTTGCTTACAAAACCACCTTGCCTGTGTTAAATTCCCCAGTACACAAAGTGGCAATGTGTCTGCAGTTCGTTTGCAGCAGCAAAAGGCTCTGGTATGCCCATCTTTCCCTCTCTCAAATAAGTAAATAAAAATAACAGTAAAAAATAAATAGGCTGGGTGTTGTAAGGCCTGGGAGTGACCAAGAACACACAAACCACTCTGAGGCAAAGATGAAAAGCTTTTATTTGGGCAAAGCACGAGCTGCCAGGGCTGGCTCACAAGAGCCAGCACAGCCAACCTGAGTTTCCAGATAGTGCGCCTTATAGGGCTTTTCAGTTGGGGGAGGCTAGGAAGGGAAAGGAACTCCTTTGTTCTTTACAACAGCCATTTCAAATAGCTAGAGTGTGAGACCAGAACAGTGACCAGGCAGTTTAGGAAATAAGGGGGCAGGAAACCATGACCTGGGGGCACTGTTAGGCGAGGAAGGGATAATGAATGGGCTGTTTCTTGAGGGATGTGGATAATCCACTTCCTTATGTCTGTTACCATCCTGCTGTCCTTGGCGACTCCATTTTGGGAGCCTGTCCCCACCTAGCAGGCGTGAGGCTCATGCCTTTAATTCCAGCACTCAGGAGGTAGAGGTAGAATTGCAATGAGTTCAAGGCCACCCCGAGACTACACAGTAAATTCCAGGTCAGCCTGGGCTAGAGCAGGACCCTACTGCAAAACAACAGCAGCAATAATAATAAAAATAATAAAATGAGTGAAGTTGAGAATCTTCCAGCTGACAGCGTGGGAAGTAGCTCAACAGGGGTCTACATTAAATTTGGGAGTTTGTCACTGTACAGGAACAGAACATACTTCCAGTGACCAAGATTATGACACAAAGCAGAAGTATCAACGGGCATGTCCAGCATGGCCCAGATGTCAGGCCATGCAGAACTAGGTCCTAGGGTTGCAGCTCAGGCACAGTGCATGGGGCCTCGATGTATGAGTCTAGCTATAGGGGAGGAAGCAGAGGAAAGTGAGGGGGCGGGCATGGCAGGTGGGTACCCCCACACCCAGAACCTACAGAGCTGAGTGAGCGCAGTGCACACCTGGATCTCGGTATCTAGAAGCAAAGTTTTAATTGATCTGAGGGGAAGAAGACATGGAGATGACTGCATAGTCATCCAGGACCAAGTACTGTTTTGTAACACAGACAAGAAAAGGTCGTACATTATAAAATACGCAGACTATTCTTCAGAATAACCGCTGTAAATCAGAGGTGGTGGTAGCAACGCTTTTTAATACCAGCAGTGAGGACACGAAGGCGGTAAGATTTCTGAGTTGGACGAGACTCTGCCCAGAACAGCAAAATTAAGCGGTGAAAACCTACGAACCAACTATCAAATTGTCCTTTCTTTTAACCAGCATTGTTCCCCCGAGGGGGTGCACCGTTCCTGGAGGTACTGCAATACCAGGTCGATGCGTGGAGTGGACGGAGCAAGCTCCTATTCCAACTCCGAGCTCCAAAAATCCATTTAATATATTGTCCTCGGATAGAGGACGTATCAGATATTAAACTGATAAGAACAGATACTACACTTGATCTTAGCCAAAAGGCCGAGAAGCGATACCGAACCTTCCCCCTGCACCCGTGGCACAGTCGCCCCCACTCGCCTCAGCTCACGGTGAGCAAACGCACGCGCCTCCAAACACCCATCCCACTCCGACCTCGATAGCGTGTCACGGACACAGCCTTTCACCCGCAAAACAAATTCTGAAACCTTTCTTATTTGGAGAATTTTTAATTCCTTCTCCAGTTCCCATAGTTCCGCGGGACGCCCTCCGCCGTCACATTTGCATGCCCCGCCCCTCCGGTGTCCATGACTGTGAAAGTACAGGAGCCTTACCAGTCTGTGGGAGGAGGGACAGGCTCCGGTTCTTTTAATTTTTAAAAAATATTTTTATTTTCATTTATTTATTTGAGAGAGACAATGTCAGACAGAGGGAGACAGAGAGAGGTAATGGGCGTGCCAGGGCATCCAGCCACTCACTGCAAACGAACTCCAGGCGCATGCGCCATCTTGTGCATCTGGCTAACGTGGGTCCTGGGTAATAGAACCTAAGTCCTTTGCTTTATAAGCAAGTGCCTTAACCGCTAAGCCATCTCTCCAGCCCCGTTTTTTAAATTTTTAAAAAATATTCATTTTATTTAATTTTATTTACTTATTAAATATAATTGTAGATAGGTAGACAGATAATTTTTGTTGTTGTTGTTTTGGTTTTTCGAGGTAGGGTCTCACTCTAGCCCAGGCTGACCTGGAATTCACAATGGAGTCTCAGGGTGGCCTCGAACTCACGGCAGTCCTCCTACCTCTGCCTCCCAAGTGCTGGGATTAAAGGGGACAGGAGGGATGCCAAAGTATAGTCGGGAGTGCACACTGAGGAACTCAAGGGATGGAAGGAGCCTTGGGGAGAGGAAGCCTTGAAATTTTAGCAATTTCTGGTGCTCCCACCTCCCAGAACCTCTTGTTTTGAGAGTTTCCACTTTGTAACCCAGGCTGGCCTGGAAATTGCAAAGATCCTTCTGCCTCAGCCTCTCTCTCAGTGCTGGGGTTAAGGCATGAGCCGCCAGGCCCCGCTTTCAATTCCTTTTGCTGCAGTGTTAGATGTTGCTCCCAGAGGAGCCTGAGTAGGTAGGGCTCCAGTTCACACACCCCAGAGACGGCACCAAGAACCAGCAGAGGAGGATGGTAGTGGCTAGGATGGGGTGAAGGGTGAGAGAACTGGAGCGGAGATAAAGGGGAGTGTGGTGGGCAGCCAGGATTTGCAGAGCTTTATGGGCCAGCCTCCGGGAAGAAGACAAGAGGTTAAGGGGAAATTAGGAGACTGGGCAGCCAGGAAAGACCTCGAAGGAACACTCAGGCCAGCCCCAGGCGAGTGCAGAGAAGCAAAAACTGATGGTGGGGGGAGGGTGCTTGATTGCATAACAGACATGGCAGGGTTGATCCTTTAGAACATAGTGCAGGGGGCAGGGGTGAGAAATGGGGCAAGAAGTGGACTGAGGGCTGGAAAAATGGCTTAGCTGTGAAGGGTTTTTTGCCTTCGAAATCTAAGGACCCAAGTTTGATTCCTCAGGACCCAGGAAAGCCAGATGCAAATGGTGGTGCATGTTTCTGGAGTTTGTTTGCAGTGGCTGGAGGCCCTGGCATGCTCATTCTCTCTCCCTCCCTCTCTCTATATCTATCTATCTATCTAATCTATCTCTCTCAAGTATTTTTTTTAAAGGTTAAAAAAAAAAGAGTGAGCCAGACATGGTTGCATATGCCTTTAATCCCAGCACTTGGGAGGCAGAGGTAGAAGAATTACTGTAAATTCGAGACCACCCTGAGACTACATAATGAATTCCAGGTCATCCTGGGCTAGAGGGAGACCCTAACCTGAAAATAAATAAAAAATAAAATCAAATAAAAATAAAAATAAGCCAGGCGTGATAGTACACACCTTTAATTCCAGCACTCGGGGCCAGCCTGAGACTATATAGTGAATTTCAGGTTAGCCTGGACTAGAGTGAAACCTTACCTCTAAGGAAAAGAAAAAAAAAAAAGTCCTTTGGGGGGCTGGGCGTGGTGGCACATGCCTTTATTGCCAGCATTTAGGAGGCAGAGGTAGGAGAATCACTGTCAGTTTAAGCCTACCCTGGGACTTCAGAGTAAGTTTCAGGTCAACGTCGGCTAGAGTGAGACTCCATTTCAAAAAAAAAATCGTTGACTGGGTATGGTGGCGCACACCTTTAATCCCAGCACTTGGGAAGCAGAGGTAGGAGGATTGCCATGAGTTCAAGGCCACCCTTAGACTACAGAGTGAATTCCAGGTCAGCGTGGGCTAGAGCAAGACCCTACCTTGACAAAAAAAAAAAAAAAAAATGTCCTTGGGGCCCACTTGAAACTCTAAGGTGAGGTGGTACTCTGTCTTCTACTTTCGCCAGACTCTGGAGAAAAAGATACTTTACGGATTTACAGGAGTTCCCCAGGAGCCTTGAGAAGTACAAGCCCTCACCCCCAGCAAGTTGGGGGGAGTGGCTAGTTGCCCTGGTAGTGGCCACATTGTGAGGTGGTTCTGATAACAAGCAGAGGCCTTGAGGTGGGAGGTGACAGAGGTGGCAGTGGTAACAGTGATAGGATCTTGGGCACTTTCTACCCTCACACCCTGCTGGGGTCTTCTGTCACCCACCATCATGGGTAGTGCCTATCACTGGGAGGCCCGGCGTCGGCAGATGGCTTTGGACCGGAGGAAGATGGTGATGGACCAGCAAAAGCAAGAGCAGGTGCAAGAAGGGTCAGGTTCATCAGGGTTTTTCTGGGCTAATAAAGGAATGAGGGAGGAAGGCCGATGTCTCGGAAGCTGACTGCTTTCGGATGAATGTTGTCTGCACAGTAATCCTCCTACCTCTGCCTCCCTCCCGAGTGCTGGGATTAACGAGGTGTGCCGCCACACCCAGCTTATTTATTAATTAGAGACAGAGAGAGGGACAGAGAGCGAGGAAGAATGGGTGCACCAGGGCCTTTAGCCACTGCAAATGAACTCCAGATGCATGTGCCACCATGTGCATCTGGCTTATGTGGGACCTGGAGAATCGAACCTGGGTCCTTAGGCTTTTCAGGCAAGCGTTTTAACCACTAAGCCATCTCTCCAGCCTGAGTGATTTTCCAGTCTGAGTGTGTAGCTGGTACTACAGGCAGTATTCACATCGTCTGGTAGGTTATAAAGCAGTGTTGTTCAATATGGTAGCCACCAGGCCAAGTGTGCACACCTTTAATCCCAGCACTTGGGGAGGCTGTGGTAGGAGGAACACTATGAGTTCAAGGACACCCTGAGACTATATAGTGAAGTCCAGGTCAACCTGGGTTACAGGGAGATCTTACCTCAGCAAAACAAAATGACAACAAAAATGCTATTTAGTGCAAAATGCACTCTTGAGTTTTAAAGACTTAGTACAAAAAAAGTATAAAATATAAAATATACGTCAATATTTTCACACATTTTGAAAATACTGGGTTAATTAAACTATATTAGTTCAACTTTGGTTTGCTAGAATATAGTAATAACCTATATGACACCAGGGCAAGAACCTGTCTCAAATAAATAAATAAACGAACAGAATAATTAACTACAATTAGTTTCACTTCACTCTTTTTTCTTCTTTTGTTTTCTGTTATTTATTAATTATTATTGTTATTATTATTTTCGAGGTAGGGTCTCACTCTTGCCCGGGCTGACCTGGAATTCACTATGGAGTCTCAGGGTGGCCTCAAACTCATGGCGACCCTCCTACCTCTGCCTCCCAAGTCCTGGGATTAAAGGTGTGCATCACCATGCCTGGCTTTTTTATTTTTAATTACTTTTTCATTTATTCTTATTTGAGAGAGAGACAGTGAGGGAGATAGAGAGAATGGGCGTTCCAGGGCCTCTGGCCACTGCTAACTCCAGACACATGTGCCACCTTGTGCATCTGGATTACATGGGTCTTGCATCTCTCCAGCCCTTTTCTTTCTTCCTTCCCTCCCTCTTTTTTTTGAGGGTGTGTGTGTGCATATGTGTGTTTAAATACATTTATTTATTTGTTTGAGAGAGAGAAAGAGGCAGATAGAATGGGCCTCTAGCCACTGCAAACAAACTCCAGATACATGCACACCTTGTACATCTGGTTTACATGGGTCCTGGGGAATCAAACCTGGGTCCTTAGGCTTCCCAGGCAAGTTCCCCAACCACTAAGCTATCTCCCCAGCCCGTGTGTGTGTGTTTTGAGGTAGTGTCTCACTATAGCCCAGGCTAACCTGGAATTCACTCTGTAGTCTCAGGGTGGCCTGGAACTCACAGGGATCCTCCTACCTCTGCCTTATGAGTGCTGGGATTAAAGGCGTGCGCCACCACACCCAGCCTCTTCTTTTTTCCCCCCTTTGGTTTTCTGAGGTAGTGACTCTCTCTAGCTCAGGCTGATCTGGAATTCACTCTGTAGTCTCAGGGTGGCCTTGAACTCATAGCAATCCTGCTACCTCTGCCTCCAGAGCGCTGGGATTAAAGGTGTGCGCCACCATGCCCAGCTTCTTTCTTGATATAAGATCTCACTCTAGCCCAGGATGGCCTCAAACTCACAGTGGAGATGATCCTCCTACCTCACTTCCCGAGTGCTGGAAGTAACGGTGTACCGCCATGCTTAGCTTCTGCTGCTTTTCTTCTGACTTTGAATGTGGCTACTAGAAAATTTAAAATCAGTGCTGCACATTAGCATTCTCTCCCTGATGCCGGTCTCTACTCCAAGCCCTAAGCCACTACTAATCAGATATCTATCTCTTTGGATTTGCCTACTCTGAATATCTCAAATAAATGGAATGATACACTACTAAAAAGAAAATTAGGGTGTTGGAGAGATGACTTAGCGGTTAAGGCACTTGCCTGCAATGCCAAAGAACCTGGATTCAATTCCCCAGGACCCACATAAGCCAAACACACAAGATGGTGTATGCATCTAGAGTTTGTTTGCAGTGGCTAGAGGCTCTGGCATGCCCATTCTTTCTCCCTTTGTCTCAAATAAATAAAATAAAGTTAGAGATGGGTTTGCATCTCAGTGGTAGAGTATTTGCCAAGTACCACCTCCCCCCAAAAATTATACATGGGTCTGGAGAGATGGCTTAGTGGTTAAGGCATTTGCCTGCAAAGCCTAAGGACCCACTGTTCCATTCTCCAGGACCCACATAAGATAGATGCACATGGTGGCACATGTGTCTGGAGTTCCTTTGCAGTGGCTAGAGGCCCTGGCATGCCCATTCTCTCTCTCTCTCTTTCTCTCTCTCTCTCTCACTCTCTAATAAATAAATAAATAAATAAAAATTGTACTTAGCACACACGGGCAGTGCTATTTTGAAGACTGGAAAAGAATTACTCTTTGTCTTTTGGCACTGAGAATCATTTTCAGTGCCCAATTCCAATCCAAGAGATAGGTGCTAAGACAATGCCACCTCCTGGGCAGGAGCTTTGCCAGAGAGCACTGTCAGTGAGAACCAGGGCTGTCTTGATGCTCCTGTAGCTCCTTGTAATGTTCCCATTGTCACAGAAGAGCAGAGTTTTGCCAGTCTTGGTAGCCCACGCCTTTAATCCCAGCACTTGCAGAGGTAGCAGGATTGCTGTGAGTTCCAGTCCAGCCTGGGACTAGAGAGTGAGATCCTACCTTGAAACACCAATAAATAAATAAATAGATAGATAGATAGATAGATATGAGATCCTACCTTGAAACACCAATAAATAAATAAATAAATAAATAAACAGACAGACAGACAGACAGAACCCAACCAAGCAAACAAAAAACAAAAAGCCAGGTGCTGTGATGCACACCTGTAATCCCAGCACTTGAGAGGCAGAGGTAGGAGGATTGCTGTGAGTTCAAGGCCACCCTGAGAATACAGAGTGAATTCCAGGTCGGCCTGAGCTAGAGTGAGACCCTACCTTGAAACCCTCCTCGCCCCTTCAAAGAAAGGAGGGGAGGCAGGAACCAGGACTGGGTGTTGTGTGGAGGGAGACTGCCAGGGCCTCATTTCAGCATCAAACCCCGGGGACCAGCCATGCTTCTGCCCACCTCCACCCCCCCTCTCCTTGTTCCACTGCCCAGTTTCTCTGGCAGATGGGTGACTGGGCGAGAAGGGAGGATATCATTTGCTGGGGGGCTTCTTGCCAGGAACTGAAGAAACACCAAGAACAGGAACACGATCCGGAGAAAAATTCCCAGCTGCCCCAGGAGTCACAGGAGCCTCAGCCACCGGCGCCACACCAACAGCAGCCCAAGCCCCAACCCCAGCCACCTCGGCCAGTGCAACAAAGTGAGCAAAACACCTTCAAGAACAGTCTCCCAAAGGATTCTCAAAAGCAAAGACCCCAGCTTGGGTCACAGGTTGTCCATCAAGCTGGACAGCAAGTCTCTAGACCGCGTGATGGGCCCCAGATCCTTCCAAGCCCTAGTATGTGAGTATGGTGCCTGGGAGAGGAGATAGTGAGAGTCCCTTGCTCCCATCCCAGCCTTATACCTCACAATCTTATGAAACATTTTTTTTTTTCGAGGTAGGGTCTCACTCTAGCCCAGGCTGACCTGGAATTCACTTTGTAGTCTCAGGATGGCCTCACATTCACAGCGATCCTCCTACCTCTGCCTCCTGAGTGCTGGGATTAAAGGCATGCGCCACCACGCCCGGCTAAACTCACAATCTTTATTGGCCACTCCACCCTGTGTGACCCGCCACAGAACCTACAGCCTTTAACTGCCTTCGTGGTCTCACCATTACTGGCTGGGTTGACTACCAACTTAGGACAGCAAAGAACTTCTGTAAAGGGTGCGTGGGAAGGGGTCATCCCCTTTTCTAGGGTGAGTACAACAGAAGAGTGGGATGTGAGTTGTAGGCCATATTGGCCACCGTGAGGTCTAGAACATGGTTACTATAGAATGGTTTCCTAGTTGAGAATTTTCAGGGATGTTTATTCTGAGTTTGCCCCGGAAAGGGTTTTCCCTGTCCCCAGCTCTGAGGCCCCCAGCAGTCCAGCCCTGCTACACTGGAAACTGACAGATGAGTGAATTGTCCTTTGTTTCATTATCAGGTCTCCTGAACCCATGCAGCACCAGCCCTTCCAATGAGTATTCTCGACTCACGGTGAGAGGCAGAGGGATTCTCCTGACTGTCTGAGTGCGTGGTGTGTACCTACCCATGGAGTCCAAGGAGGATTTCTTTCATTTTTGGGGGGGGGGGTTGAGGTAGGGTGTCCCTGTAGTCCAGGCTGACCTGGAATTCACTATGTAGTCTCAGGGTGGCCTCGAACTCATGGTGATCACCCTACCTCTGCCTCCCGAGTGCTGGGATTAAAGGTGTGCGCCACCATGCCCGACCCAAGGAGGATTTCTTAGCAGGAGTGGCAGAAAGAGAGGACTCAAGTTATTTGAAAGTAATTTTTGGAGCTGGGTGTGGTGGTGCATACTTTTTAAAAAATTTTTTTTGTTTATTTTTATTTATTTATTTGAGAGCGACAAACAGAGGGAGAAAGAGGCAGAGAGAGAGAGAGAGAGAGAGAGAGAGAGAGAGAGAATGGGTGCTCCAGGGCCTCCAGCCACTGCAAACGAACTCCAGACGCGTGCGCCCCCTTGTGCATCTGGTTAACGTGGGTCCTGGGGAATCGAGCCTTGAACCAGGGTCCTTAGGCTTCACAGGCAAGCGCTTAACTGCTAAGCCATCTCTCCAGCCCGGTGGTGCATACTTTTAATCCCAGCACTGGGGAGGCAGAGGTAGGAGGATCGCTGTGAGTTCCTGGTTAGCCTGGGATACAGTGAGACCCTACCTTGGAAAAACAAACAACAAAAAGAAACTTTGGGTTTTCCTATTATTGTATAGTACTGACAATTGAACCTGGGCCTTGTGCATGCTAGGCACATACTCTACCACTGAGCTATATCCCCTTCTTCTCCACTTTTTTTTTCGTTGTTTGTTTGTTTGTTTTGGTTTGGTTTTTCGAGGTAGGGTCTTGCTCTAGCCCAGGCTGACCTGGAATTCACTATGTAGTCTCAGGGTGGCCTTGAACTCATGGTGATCCTCCTACTTCTGGAACTAAAGGTGTGTTACCCGCCACACCTTCAGCCTCCTTAGATGGAATTACAGGCCTGTGGCACCAGGCCAGGTTCCCAGGCTGGAAACTTTGTGCGTGTACGTGTAAGTGGATGGGTAGGGCTGTGTGAGCACGTGAAGGTTAGCGTTGGGTATCTGACTTGATCTCTCGGTACCTTACTGAGAGCAGGCCTCACTGACGCTAGTGCTCATCGGTTTGCTAGACGAGCTGGCTAGCCAGTGAACTGCGGGGAGTCTCTGCTGTTGCTGGGACAAAACACCTGACCAGAAGCAGTTTATGGAATGAAAAGGGTTATTTTGGCTTACAGTTTTGAGGGGAAGTTTCACTATGGCAGCAAAAGCAAGGTATGAGCAGGAAACTGACTCACATTGTCACAAATCAGCAGGGAGGTAGGAGAGAGAAAGAGTGCTTTTCTGGCACTGGTGTAAGTAGGGCAGGATTTTAAAATTCCAAGGCCCACCCCAGTGACATACCTCCTCCAGCAAACCTCCATCTCCCAAGGGAGCCACTCTCTGGGGATTGAGTGTTGTATGAGGCTTAACCGCAAACACATGAGGCTGTCGGGGACATTTCACATTCTATTTTTATTTTTATTTTTATTTTTATTTTTATTTTTTGGTTTTTCGAGGTAGGGTCTCACTCTAGCCCAGGCTGACCTGGAATTCACTATGGAGTCTCAGGGTGGCCTCGAAACTCACGGCAATCCTCCTACCTCTGCCTCCCGAGTGCTGGGATTAAAGGCGTGCGCCACCACGCCCGGCTTTTCTTTTTTTATTTTTATTTTTATTTTTTTTTGACATTTCACATTCTAACCACTACACCTGCCTACACCACCAAATGCTAGGATTACAGGAGTACGCCACGACGCCTGGCATTTACATGGGTTCTGGACTCAAGTCCTCAGGCTTGTGCAAGCATTTGACCCACTGAGCTATCTTCCTTGGCACTTGCCAGCTGGCAACTCTAAGTGAGTATAAAGTGGCACAAACTTTAGGAAAGAGTGGGACGTAGGTGGGAAGGGGGAGAGAACTTGAACATGTTCCCTCATCAGGTCTCGGGTGAGGACCAGCTGCTATATTTCTCTTTGATTCCTCTGGCCTGAGAGGGCTTAACACAGGGTTCTAACAGCAGCAGGCCCAGAAACAACTAACTTGTTTTGCTTCTCATCTCTCCTTTTCCCCAGTCGACTAATTACATCCAGCAGTGATGATCCAGAGAAGGACTCCAAGACCCCATGCCATCACCAAAACAAAAAACAAAAAACAAAAACAAAAAAAAAACAAAAAAAAAAAAAAAAAGAAAAGAAAAAGAAAAAAGAAAGAAAAAGAAAAAACTCAGCTAAGATAAGCAACCAAACCTTCCTTTCAACAGTAACATCACCCCTCCAGGCCAGGATTAAAATGCGATTGCTGGGCTGGAGGGATGGCTTAGTGGTTAAAGCCCTTGCCTGTAAAGCCCAAGGACCCAGGCTCGATTCCCCAGGACCTAAGTAGGCCAGATGCACAAGGTAGTGCATGCATATGGAGTCTGTTCATTTGCAGCGGCTGAAAGTCCTGGCATGCCCATTCTCTCCCTCTCTCTCTCTACCTTTCTCTCTCAAGTAAATAAAATAGATTTTAAAAAATGTGATTGCTGGAAAGAATCAGGTGGGCTTCAAGAGACTGGAATGAGGGAGGGGCAAGAGAGCCCACGAGGGGAGTGGAAAGGTAGAAGCCAGTCCATTCTGCTTAAGGACAAGCCAAGGGAAAAACCTTGATCTTGGGTCTTCCCAAGCCTGCACCTCTACTGCCATTACCACTGGTCCTTACGCAGCAGTGATAAGAGTTGTCAGCAAATTGTCAAGCTAGGTTGATGTCAACTGGAGCCATAACTCTTTCCCCAGGCCCAGGCTTTCTGAGACACAGCCTGAGGAGGGAGGGGTTGCTCTGCCTCACAGCAGGCCGGGGGCAGCAGCTTCATGCAATTCCATGGTGGGTAATGAGTGGTTACATGGTCAGTGCAGGAGGGCAGGGACAGAACTCAGAAGAAACTGGCGTTGCGGCCTCAGGTCCCGGAAGGCATGAGAGGGGCTGGATCACTAAATCTTCAGGCCCTTCTCTTCCTGGGCCTCAGCCTTTCCGTCTTCATACTGTGAGGAGGCTCTAGAAGCCCCAGGTGTTCCTCCCTTACCAGCTCAAGCTGGAAGAGGGACAGGACTAGGGGATTCTGGGTACCAGGCACCAGGAAGATGCAAGCCTGGAAGTCCTTTCTGTCTCCATCTTTTTTTTTGTTTTTTGTTTTTTGTTTTTGTTTTTGTTTTCTGAGGTAGGGTCTCACGCTAGCTCAGGCTGACGTGGAATTCAGTCTATATTCTCAGGGTAGCCTTGAACTCTTGGCGCTCCTCCTGCCTTTGCCTCCCAAGCGCTGGCATTAAAGAAGTGCGCCACCACGCCTGGATCTCTGCCTCCATCTTGAGAAAGCCTGTCTCTGTCATCTCAGCCCCAGCCTGGGTCAAAGGGTCAATGGTTCTTTCACTGTCATCCACAATGCAGTACTGCTGGGTCAGACTGAAGAGGCCCATCTCACTGAGGCCTAGGGACATTTTCTGAGGGGAGTAGCTGGGGTAGTAGGGGGGAATAGCAAGGCCCTACCTCAAAAAAAAAAAAAAAAAAAAAGGCTGTGGAGAGATGGCCAGCAAAGCGGTTCAATTCCCCAATACCCATGTAAAACCAGGTGCATTAGGTGGCACATGAGTTTGGAACTCATTTGCAATGGCTAGAGGATCTGGTGTGCCCATTCTATCTGCCTCTTTCAAATAAATTAAAACATTTGTAAGAGCCAGGTGTGGTGGCACATGCCTTTAATCCCAAGCACTGAGGAGGCAGAGGTAGGAGGATCACCTTGAGTTTGAGGCCACCCTGAGACCACATAGCCTGGGCCAGAGTGATACCCTACCTTGAAAAAGAAAAAAAAGTTTGTACACAACAGACTCCCTCCTCCCCATCCTAGCCCCAATTAGTTGACTATTTCTTTCTTTTTTTTTTTTAAATTAATTATTTATTTATTTGGTTTTTCTGAAGGTAGAGTCTCACTCTAGCCCAGGCTGACCTGCAATTCAGTCTGTAGTTTCAGGGTGGCCTTGAACTCACAGCGATCCTCCTACCTCTGCCTCCCAAGTGCTGGGATTAAAATCGTGCGCCAGCACGCCCTGTGAAACCTGGATTTAGAAACCCTTAATAAACACTGATTCTGGCTTTGACCCAGGAGATGCCAGGTAGCTCTCTCTCCTCCCCTACTTGAGGTCCCGCTGTGATGACAGTGGTAAAACCGCTCTCTCCCTTTAGACGTCGTAACAGCCTTGCCTTTCTAGGAACCAGGACAGTCATTAACCAGGACGCATGACGGCCTTGGCCAATCATACTGTCAGATGCACTGAACACAAGTTACCAGACAGAAGCAGACCATCACTGTTACTTTAATCACATGATCAAAGCAGAAAGCATAGGAGAGAACATCTGTGAAGCCCCAAAGACCTTAGAGACCTCACTGGATGTCCCTAAAGTTGTTCTCTCTTTTTTTTTTTTTTTGGTTTTTCGAGGTAGGGTCTCACTCTAGCCCAGGCAGACCTGGAATTCACTATGGCATCTCAGGGTGGCCTCGAACTCACGGCAATCCTCCTACCTCTGCCTCCCGAGTGCTGGGATTAAAGGCGTGCGCCACCACGCCCGGCAAGTTGTTCTCTTATCACTACATAGACAACATGAAGGGATCTGTGTTGTAAAAGCCGGATAAAATTACAGCTTCTCATTCAGATGGAAGACCAACCGTGATGGAGCTGGGGTGGGGGTCAGGTGAGACTTTTCTCAAGACAGACCAAGAGCAAGATCTGATGCTGGCTCCAGAAAGAACCCATGGAAATCTAAGGATTGAGTGCTTAGGACATTAACGTTACATAGGCTCCCCGTGCTGTAGGGCATAATAAATCAGGGCTTTTCCCATGTTAAGGTCCTTCCTTAAGGTCCTTCCTTGAGCTCCATGGAGTTGAGGGGTACAGGCTAGGCTTGCAGGTGCCTGGAGTACAGAGGCATCTGACGGGTCAAGATGGGTGAGGAGTCTCCAGATGGGTCACTGATGTGTTCCCCCGGCAGTCCAGATATTCGTAGTTTTCAAAGGGTACCTGCTCAGAGTGGCTCAGGTAGGAGCAGGTCAGGGTGCCCCTGGAGAAGAAATTCGATTTATTGCCAAGTCTCAGAGGGAAAGGACAGCTCCTGGCCCTGTGGTGCTGTCTGAGGAGGGTTGGCTCTCTCATGCCTCTTTCTCCCTCCCTGCTCTGGGTGCTCTGCCAAAGCACTGGGTCAACTGTGTTCTGGCAGCTTCCAGATGCCCCCTGGGGCTGTCACACCAAGGACAATGAAAATACACGAGGGCAACTGCCATGGCATTTCTCCCTCATGAAATGGAACTGAGGTGAGGCTGAAGTTGGGAGTGGAAGACAGGACACGCTCCATGCCATACTTACTGGATGTGTAAAAGCACGTGGTGGACTTTGATTTTCAGCCAGGTACAGATTTTGCTGAAAGGGAGAAAAACAGACAACAGGGAGACATGTTGAGCACTGTCAGAAAGCTCAAAGGGAGGCGCGGCATGGTGGTGCACGCCTTTAATCACAGCACTCAGGAGGCAGAGGCAGGAGGATCACTGTGAGTTCAAGGCCACCCTGAGACTACAGAGTGAATTCCAGGTCAACCTGGGCTAGTGTGAGATGTACCTTGAAAATCAAAACAAAACAACAAAAAAGAAAGCTCAAAGGTGACTTGCAGCTCAGTTTCCTTCAATCACCTCAGGAGCCCTCAAGGTGCCAAGTCCTTCCTTCTTCCTCTAAGGTGAGCCTGGCCACTTGGCCACCCCCACTTTCTTGCCCCAGGCAATGCTGGTCTCTTCCTCAGCAAACAAGATATTCTTCTTCCTCAGTGATTTGGGCCACAGTTCCAAGGTCACATATTATAAAGATTAACCAGGCCAGGTACATCCCTTTAATCCCAGCATTTGGAAGGCAGAGGTAGGAGGATCCTTGTGAGTTCAAGGCTAGCCTGGAACTACAGAGTAAATACCAGGTCAGCTGAGGCTACAGTAAGACCCTACCTCAACAATAACCCCCAAAAAGCTGGGCACGGTAGCGCACACCTTTAATCCCAGTACTTGGGAGGCAGAGGTAGGAAAACTGCTGTGAGTTCGAGGCCACCCTGAGACTACATAGTTCCAGGTTAGCCTGCGCTTGAGTGATACCGTACCTCAAAAAACCAAATCAGAGCCGGGCACGGTGGCGCATGCCTTTAATCCCAGCACTCGGGAGGCAGAGGTAGGAGGATTTCCGTGAGTTCGAGGCCACTCTGAGACTCCATAGTGAATTCCAGGTCAGCCTGGGCTAGAGTGAGACCCTACCTCGAAAAACAAACAAACAAAAAAAACCAAATCAATAAAATAAGTAAACAAATAAATTAATTAAAAATAAAAAAAAATGGGCTGGAGAGATGGCTTAGTAGTTAAGGCACTTGCCTGTAAGCTAAAGGATCCAGGTTCGATTCCCCAGGACCCACATAAGCCAGATGCAGAAGGTGGCACATACATCTGGAGTTCGTTTGCAGTGGCTGGATGCCCTGGTGTGCCCACTCTTTCTCTCTCCCTCTCTCTCCCCCTCTTTCTCTCAAATAAATAAAAAAAAAAAAAGAAAGAAAGACAAAAACCCAAAAATAAAACAACAAAAAAGGATTTAACCAGGACTGGAAAGACGGTTCAGCAGCTAAAGATGATTGCTTGCAAAGACCAGGTTCGATTCTTCAGTACCATGTAAAGCCAGAGACACAATGTGATGCATGCATGTGGAGTTCATTTGCAGTGGCAAGAGGCCCCGGTGTGCCCATACTGTGTGTGTGTCTCTCTCTCTCTCTTGCATGTGCATGCAAATAAAAATTTTATTTTAACTTTTTTTTTGGGGGGGGGGTTCAAGGTAGGATATCACTCTAGCCCATGATGACCTGGAATTCACTATGTAGTCTCAGGGTGGCCTTGAACTCATGGCGATCCTCCTACCTTTGCCTCCCGAGTGCGCCACCACACCAGCTTTTTAAATTTTTTAAAAAATATTTTTATTTGCTTATTTGCAAGCAGAGAGGGATAGGAAAGAGACAGACAGAGAGATATGGTGCACCTGGGCCTCCAGCCACTGTAAGTGGACTCCAGATATATTTGCCACTTTGTGCATCTGGCTTTACATGGGTACTGGGGAACTGAACTCCATTTGTTACGATCTGCAGGCAAATGCCTTAACCGCTGAGCCATCTCTCTAGCCCTTGTCTTTTAAAAAATATTTATTTAGACTTGAGACTTGAGGACTCCAAAAAAGCCCCACGTAAGATTCCACATAAGCCAGACACACAAGGGTGAGGCAAGCACAAGGTCGCACATGCCCACTAGGTGGCGTAAGTGTCTGGAGTTTGATTGCTGAGGCCCTGCAGTGCCTATTTCTCTCTCAAAAAAAAAAAAAAAAAAAAAAAAGAAGCCGGGTGTGGTGACACATGCCTTTAATCCCAGCACTCCGGAGGCAGAGATAGGAGGATTGCTGTGAGTTCGAGGCTACCCTGAGACTCCATAGTGAATTCCAGGTCAGCCTAGACTAGAGTGAGACCCTACCTGAAAAAAAAAAAAAAAAAGACGAACCAAATTCCAACCTGTTTTTATTCTAATCTAGAGCCTTTGCTACATACACCCTTGCACATTTTAGTCCTGATCACAAGGGGCAGGTCAAATGTAGGCTGCAGAGTTTGCTGAGCAATTAGGAAACCCAGTAGGTATTAACCAAGTTTCCAAGCCAGGGAAGAGACAACAGGACAGGGTGGGGGAGAAATTAAGGAGTACTTACTAGGTGTTTTCATCCCATATCCTGCTGGGTACTTCATAAAACATCTGCCATCCAAAAGGGCACGGGGTTAGCACTGCCTCAGGCTGCCCTCTTCCCACCTGCCACCACACCCACACACTCCCAACACCCCCGCACCCCCTCCCCACAGTAAGGAAAATGAAAGAGAAAAGCAAAGGAAAACATCAGATTTGATCTCAACAGATAGATACTGTTTATTGAAGCACAGCAAGGCCTATTGCCTTCCCGTGGATTAGGCTGAAGCCCTGAGCTAGGCTGGGGTTCAAGCTTATGAGGAGCATCCTAAGAAAAGCAGACTGGAGGGCTGGAGAGATGGCTCTGCCTGCAAAACCAAAGACCCAGGGTTGATTCCCCAGAACTCACGCAAACCAGATGCACAAGGTAGTGCATGCATCTGGAGTTCGTTTGCAGTAGGTGGAGGTCCAAGCGTGCCCATTCTCTCTCCTCTGTCTATATCAAATAACTAAATAAATAAATTACAAAAAAAAGAAAGAAAGAAAGAAAAGAAAAGCCTGGTGTGTTGGCATAGGCCTTTAATCCCAGCATTTAGGAGGTAGAGGTAGGAGAATCACTGTGAGTTCGAGGCTAGTCTGAGACTATATAGTGAATTCCAGGTCAGCCTGGGCTAGAGCAAGACCCTACCTTGAAAAAACAAACAAACAGACTGTACCAGGTGCAGGTCTAAGGGAAGTAGATAAGGAACTTGTAGCTATTTGTGTCTCTGCTCAGAATAGTTTTTTTTTTTTTTTTTTTTTTTTCCAGCAAGAATTGTCAAAGGGAGGATACCCCAGATCCTCTCTGTTCTTCAAGGCCTTCTGAGTTAAGGCAAGTACATCAATCACGGGAGTTGTCAAGCTAGTCTGGGAATGGCTGCCTCTGATGTTTCTCTAAAGCCTTCCAGTGTTAGGAATAGTCATTAACCCTCTAATTCCCTCTGGTTTTCAGGGAGAGTCATTAACCTTTCTCTCTCTCTCTCTCTCTTTCTAAATTTTGTTTTTTTATTTATTTGAGAGAGAGAGAGAGAGATACAGAAATAGGCAGGTAGAGAGAGAGAGAGAGAGAGAATGGGCGCGCCAGGGCCTCCAGCCCTGCAAACAAACTCCAGATGCATGTGCCCCCTTGTGCATCTGGCTTACGTGGGTTCTGGGGAATCGAACCGAGGTCCTTTGGTTTTGCAGGTAAGTGACTTAACCGCTAAGCCATCTCTCCAGCCCCATCTCTCTCTCTCTCTCTCTCTCTCTCTCTCTCTCTCTCTCTCACACACACACACACACACACACATATTCCCATATACCTGTGGGTGGGGTTATCCAGGAAAAGGGAAGTTACCTGTTTGCTGGACAAAGGGCCAATATGCAGTAGAAGGCTTTCAGAAACCTGCCCCACTACAAGGGTCAGGTGCAGAACCTCGATGGTCATCTGGGTCACAGTAATGGGGTAGAAGTTGTTGTTGTAGATGGTCAAGATATTCTGGAAACGATGACAAGGAAAGGAAGTGGTGAGCATGGCTTGTCTTTGTGAGGGAGAAACCGGTTTCAGAAGCCTGGGCCTCTGACCTGAGCCCCACCTGAATACACTGGGCCTCAAGGTACAGAGGACTAATACTAGAAACCACTCTGAAGAGCTCTGAATGGTAAGGGGTCACCTTTAAGAAGTTATACTGAGCTGAATATGGTGGTGCAGCCCTATAGTCTCAGTTACTCAGGGGGATCGGTGAGAGACCTCCATTTCAAAAGAAAGAAATAAACCAGGAATGGTGTCACATGCCTTTAATCCCAGCACTCGGGAGGCAGAGGTCGGAGGATCACCATGAGTCCGAGGCCACCCTGAGACTACAGAGTGAATTCCAGGTCAGCCTGAGCTAGAGTGAAACCTTACCTCGGAAAACAAAAAAGAAATGAAAAAATAATCCCAGCACTTGGGAGTGTGGTGGCACATGCCATTAATCTTAGCACTCAGAGAGGCAGAGGAAGGAGGATCACTGTGAGTTCGAAGCCACCCTGAGACTACATAGTGAATTCCAGGTCAGCTTGGACTAAAGCAAGAACCTACCTTGAAACAAACAACAACAACAACAAAAAAAAAAAAAAAAAAAGAAAGAAAGAAAGAAACAAGAAAAAGAAAGAAACAAAAAATAATAGCTCACTGGTATAGGATACAGACATTTTTTTTTTTCCTTTTTTAAAAATTAAGTACCGGGTGTGGTGGCGCACACCTTTAATTCCAGCACTTGGAAGGCAGAGGTAGGTGGATCACCATGAGTTCAAGGCCACACATAGTGAATTCCAGGTAAGCCTGAGCTAGAGTGAAACCCTACCTCAAAAAACCAAAGGGAAAAAAAAAAAAAAAGCCGGGCGTGGTGGCGCATGCCTTTAATCCCAGCACTAGGGAGTCAGAGGAAGGAGGATCACCGAGAGTTCGAGGCCACCCTGAGACTACATAGTGAATTCCAGGTCAGCCAGAACCAAAGTAAGACCCTACCTCGAAAAACTAAAAAAAAAAAAAAAAAAAAAAATTGAGAGAAAGAGGCAGATAGAGAATGGGCATGCCAGGGCCTCTAAACCACTGCAAATGAACTCCAGAGGCATGTGCCACCTTGTGCATCAGGCTTTGCTGGGGAATCAAACCTGAGGCCTTAGGTTTTGCAGGCAAGTAACCTTAACTGCTGAGCCATCTCTCCAGTCCAAGGATACAGTCTTATTTTGCCCAGATTCTCTCCATTCCATCCTGCCACTCCCATTCCATCCTAAGACTTTTATGGTCCAGATTATGACCCTTCACTATGTAGAGTCCCACTCTTACACAATCACTTATGGGGCTCATGATGTCTTTCAGCACCCAGGATCTTTGGTACGTGCACGGTGTGTTGTAACAACGAGTAAAGCTACATGGAAGCATTGTTGGAAAGGGAGGGACAGAGCCAGGGGCACCTGGCACCCACCGTCATGTTGAGGTGAATATCAGCCTTGTCAAAGACCACGGTGGAGGAGTTGAGACCTGCAGGCTGCACAGTGATGGAGCGAGGAAACAGGAAAAAGATGACGAAGGAGAAGGTCACCAGGCATATGAGTACCGCCAAGAACACAGAGAGCTTCCTGCGGGAAAGCAGCCCCCGGGAAGGAGGAGGGGAGAAGTGTGAAAACTGGAAAGGGGTCTGTCTGGTCCCTCCTCTCCACACACAAGGTTCCCCTGTACATATACCCAATGTTAGGTCGGGACAGGCTCCCAAAAATGGAGTCACTGAGGACAGCAGGATGGCCACACAGATTTAGCCACATTCCTCAAGAAACCGCCCAGCCATTATCCCTTCCTTGCCTAACAATGCCCCCCCCAGGTCATGATTTCCTGCCCCCTTATCTTGTAAGTCACTGGTCACTGTTCTGGTGTCACACCCTGGTTATCTTAGATCTCCCCTAAAGAAATCTTTTTTGTTTTTTAATTTTTTAAATTTTTCTTAATTTGAGAGAGAGAAATAAGTGAGGAGAGAGAGAGAATGGGCACTCCAGGGCCTCCAGCTGCTGTAAATGAACTCCAGATGCGTGCGCCCCCTTGGGCATCTGTTTTATGTGGGTCCTGAGGAATCCAACCGGGGTCCTTAGGCTTTGCAGGCAAGCGCCTTAATGGCTAACCCATCTCCCCAGTCCAAGAAACTTTTTTTTTTGTTTGTTTGTTTTTTGTTTTTCGAGGTAGGGTCTCACTCTAGCCCAGGCTGACCTGGAATTCACTATGGAGTCTCAGGGTGACCTCGAACTCATGGCAATCCTCCTACCTCTGCCTCCCCAGTGCTGGGATTAAAGGCGTGTGCCACCATGCCCGGCTAAGAAACTTTTTTTTTTATTCAACTTTTCCCTTCCTCATCTTCGCCCAACTGAAGAGCCCTATAAAGCCCACTATCTGGAATCTCAGGTTGGCTGTGCTCCGCTCTTGAGAGTCAGCCCTGGCAGCTTGTGCTTTTCCAGAATAAAAGCTTCCATCTTTGCCTCAGAGTGGTTTGTGTGGTCTTGGTCACTCCCGAGCCTTATACCCACTACTGCATGCTTAGTTCTCTAGCCATTGTCCAGCACAGGAGTTCTTTGTCCCCAGTGACCCAATAGTGCTGAGCAGTACCACTTAACTTCTCAAGACCTCAGTTTCTTCTTCTGTAAAATGGACATCAGTGTATCTACCTCATAGAATTTCCTGTGGGTTAATGCAGTAATGCACAGCTTTAGTCCCAGCACTGGGAAGGCAGTGGTAGGAGGAGCAATTGATTATGAGGACAGCCTGAGGACATAGAGTGAGTTGCAGGTCAGCCTGGGCTTGAGTGTGAACCCACCTGTGGGGTGAAAGGTTGAGGGGGAGCTAATCACTGCTCCTGGAACATAGCAAGAGCTCAATGAGTACTATTATCCCTCTAAGAAACAAGTCCTCATGACTCTTGGACAGCCTCTAAACTTTTAGTTAGATCCACTATTCAGAACAGGATTCCATCCAATTCAAAACTGAGATCTGCATTAAAAGAGACAGTATCAGGCTGGAGAGATGGCTTTAGTGGTTAAGGTGCTTGCCTGCAAAGCCAAGGGACCCAGGTTCGATTCCCCAGGACCCATGTAAGCCAAATGCACGTGGTAGCACATGCATCTGGAGTATGTTTGCAGTGGCTGGAGGCCCTGGCGCACCTATTCTCTTTCTTTCTCTGTATCTCTCAAATAAATAAGACATTTTAAAAAGGAGACTACATAGATACGTATATATTTTAAACATATTTTATTTATTTATTGAGAGAGAGCGAGAGAGAAAATGGGCATGCCAGGGCCTCCAACCACTGCAAAAGAACTCCAGGTGCATGCACCCCCTTGTGCATCTGGCTTACGTGGGTCCTGGAGAGTTGAACCGGGATCCTTTGACTTTGCAGGCAAATGCCTTAACTGCTACGCCATCTCTCCAGCCCCTATATATTTTTTGTTTGGTTGGTTTTTGTTTTGTTTTGCTTTGTTTTTTCCAAGGTAGTGTTTTGCTCTAGTCAGGCTGACCTGTTATTTACTATGTAATCTCAGGTTAGCCTCCAACTCATAGAGATCCTGATCCTCCTCTCTCTGCCTCCCCAGGGCTGGTGTGCGCCACCACGGCCGGCTGAGGCAGTATTTGATGAGAGGCATTGCTGGGTTGTGACTTCAGTAGTATTGGAGGAGGCTGGGTGGCTCCTCTCAGGCTGAGGCTGAAGACCTGTGGAGAAGGTTGCAGGCAGGAATCCACCTGAAATGGATCACACAGGGCTGCCCAGGTTCTGAACTGTCTCAGAACAGGGAGGACGTGGCTTTCTCTCTCTAGCAGACCTAAATTACCTTAGCAAGGGAAATACTAAAGAAAAAAGCAATCTTTCCCAAACCAAGTGTCATCAGGACTATGTGCTCCCTCCTGGGAGGATGTGCAAAGCCGGGGTTCTTTCGTCTTCGAGAGGGAGCCATGCTTGCTTGCTGAAAGAAGTGAGGGGCTAGCTGGGAAGGACAAGCAATGGCCTCGGGCACTATCTGCTATGCTGACTGGGTTTTAATTATTTTAATTTTCTTTATTGCTGTGGCACACCCATTCTCTCTCTATTTGCCTCTTTCTCTCTAACAAATAAATAAAAATAAAATGAAGCTTGGCATGGTGGCACACTTCTTTAGTCCCAGTACTCAGAGGCAGAGGTAGGAGGATCGCCTTGAGTTCCAGGCCAGCCTGAGACTACATAGTGATTTCCAGGTCAGCCTGGGCTTGAGCAAGGTTCTGCTCTGAAAAAAATAAAAAAAATGAATTTCATTTATTTATTTGCAAGCAGAGAGAGATTCAAGAGATAGACAGAGAATGGGTGTGTCAGGTCTTGCCTCCAGCCACAACAAACACTCCAGATGCACCTGCCACCTTGTGTATCTGTCTTTATGTGGGTACTGGGGAAATAAAACCTCAGTCCTGGGCTGAAGAGATGGTTTAGCGGTTAAGGCATTTGCCTGCAAAGCCAAAGACCTCAGTTTGACCCTCCAGAACCCACGTTAGCCAGATGCACAAGGGGGCGTACGCATCTAGAGTTCGTATGCAGTGGTTGGAGGTCCTGATGCCCATTCTCTCCCTCTCTCTCCCTCTCTCAAATAAAAATAAATAAAAAATTTAAAACAATTAAAACAAAACAAAACACCTGGGTCCTTTGGCTTGGCAAGCAAGCACCTCAGCCACTAAGCCATTTTAATTCATTCAGGTCAATATTAATTCATTCACATGTATGTGTGTGTGCACGTGCATGTATGTTCAGGTATGCCAAGCTCTCTTGCCACTGCAAACGAATGCTCATCTGGCATTACATGGGTGGCTGGGGAAGGGAACCTGGGCCAGCAGGCTTTGCAATCAAGTGCCTTTAGCTGCTGAGCCACCCCTCCCAGCCTGTTTTTTTTTTTGTGTGTGTGTGTATTGTTTGTTTGTTTGTTTTGTTTATTTGAGGTAGATAGAGTCTTGCTAGCCCAGACTGATGTGGAATTCACTATGTAGTCTCAGTGTGGCCTCAAACTCATTGCCATCCTCCTACCTCTGCCTCCCGAATGCTGGGATTAAAGGTGTGCACCACCATGCCCAGCATCAAAAAATTTATTTATTTATTTATTTAGAGAAAGACAGAGAGAAAAAGAAAAACACAGAGAAAGTGAGTATGGGTGCACTAGGGCCTTCTGCCACTGCAAGCAAACTCCAGGTGCATGCATCTGGCTTTATGTGGGTACTGGGGAATTAAACCCAGGCTATCAGGTTCTGCAAGTACCTTTAACTGGTGAGCCACTTCTTCAACCCACGTTTATTTGTTTTGTTTTTTCTTGGGGGGGGGCGGGGGTTTGAGGTAGGGTCTTGATCTAACCTGGGCTGACCTGGAACTCACTCTGCAGTCTCAGGTTGGCCTCAAACTCAGTACTCCTCCTACCCCTGCCTTCCGAGTGCTGGGATTAAAAGCGTGTGCCACTGCACCTGGCTACTGTGATATTTTAATATATGTGTACATTGTGCAATAGGGTAATGAGTATATCTATGATGTTTATCTTTTATTGGTGGTGTTAGCAATCAAATCCAAGGCTTCATGCGTACTAAGCAAACACATTACCACTGAGCTACAACCTCAGCCCCTGACACTATCACCTTTTTATTTACTTATTAGACACAGAGGGACAGAAGGAGAAAGAGAATGGGCGCACCAGGGCCTCTAGCCACTGCAAATGAACTCCAGATGCATGCACCATGATGTGCATCTGGCTAACGTGGGTCCTGCAGAATTGAACCTGGGTCCTTAGGCTTTGCAGGCAAGCGCCTTAACTACTAAGCCATCTCTCTAGCCCTTGGTTTGTTTTTGTTTTTCAAGGTAGGATCTCTAAAATAATAATAATAATAATAATAATAATAATAATGATAATAATAATAAAGGTAGGGTCTCACTCTAGCAGGAATTCACTATGTAGTCTCAGGGTGACCTTGAACTCACTATGATTCTCCTACCTCTGCCTCCTGAGTGCTGGGATTAAAGGTGTGTACTACCACACCTGGCTTTGTTATTCTCCTTAAACCAAGAACATTTTTAGGAACAAGGAAGTAGTAGGTAGTATGTTTGAGCCCAGCAAAACTCAGGCTTTCTGAAGAAAACCTAATGGGCAAAAAATTAGGAAGGAGGGCTGGAGAGATTGCTTAACAGTTAAGGTGTTTGCCCGGGAAGCCAAAGGACCGAGGTTCAATTCCCCAGGACCTAGGTAAACCAAATGCACAAGGGGCACATGCGTCTGGAGTTAGTTTGCAGTGGCTGGAGGCCCTGCATGCCCATTCTCTCTCTCTCTCTCTCTCTCTGCTTGCAAGTAAATAAATAAAAACTACTAAAAAAAATAAAAATAATTAGGAAGGACGGCCGGGTGTGGCGATGCATGCCTTTAATCCCAGCACTTGGGAGGCAGAGGTAGGAGGATCGCCCAGAGTTCGAGGCCACGCTGGGATTACATAGTGAATTCTAGGTCAGCCTGAGCTAGAGTGAGACAGACCCTACCTCAAAAAAACGAACAAACAAAATAAGTAAAAAATAAGGGCTGGAGAGATGGCTTAGTGGTTAAGGCATTTGCCTTCAAAGCCAAAGGATCCTGGTTTGATTCTCCAGGACCCACATAAGCCAGATGCAAAGGGGACACATGCATCTGGAGTTCGTTTGCAGTGGCTAGAGGCCGTGGCGTGTCCATTCTCTCTCAAATAAATAAATTAAAAAAATATGAAAGATCAAAATAGGATAGACAAACAAGTGAAGCAGCCCCCAGGGTGATGGCTTGTGAGGTGGAAGAAACGGGGGAACTCACGTGTGTCTGGGCTTCAGCCTTTGATCTCCATAAGGGATGAGTGCCACCAGCTGCTTCTCCAGCTCTGTAGAGAGAAAGATGGTGAGAGGGAGGGCCAAGGAGGACAAATATTTTCTGTGCTTGCCTCCCAGAAACACCCCTTCACCCCAGTAGGCAATATTGGAAGCATTGCCTCTATCCCAGAGCAGGAATGACAATATTGGGTTCAAGCTGGCAGCTAGCTTTGAACTAGAATGGAGGCGTGATTTTTTTTTTTTTTCAAGGTAGGGTTTCACTGTAGCTCAGGCTGGCCTGGAATTCACTATGTAGTCTCAGGGTGGCCTCGAACTCTGGGCGATCCTCCTACCTCTGCCTCCCGAGTGCTGGGATTAAAGGCGTGGGCTACCATGGCCAGCTTTTTCTTTCTTTCTTTCTTTTTTTGTTTTTTGAATGTAGGGTCTCACTTTAGCTCAGGCTGACCTGGAATTCTCTATGTATTCTCAGGGTGGCTTTGAACTCACAGTGATCCTCCTACTTCTGCCTCCCGAGTGCTGGGATTAAAGGCATGTGCCACCACGCCCGGCTTCTTTCTTTCTTTTTTAAAATATATTTTACTTATTTGAGAGGGAGACAGAGACAGAGAATAGGTGCGCCAGGGCCTCCAGCCACTATAAAAAACTCCAGATGCATGCGCCACCTTATGTGGGTCCTGAGGGATCGAACTGGGGTCCTTTGGCTTTGCAGGCAAATGCCTTAACCACTGAGCAATCCTTCCAGCTCTGTAATTTTTCAAATTCTTTTCCTTCTTTCTGTGCAAGTAGAGAGAGATAGAAAAGAGACAGAATAGGTGCACCAGGGCTACCAACCAACTCCAAGTGCATGTGCCACTTCGTGCATCTGGCTTTACATGGTTAATGGGGAATCAAACTTGGGTCATTAGGCTCTGCAGGCAGGTGCCTTTACTACTGAGCCATTTCTCCAGCCCTGGAGGTGATTTCTTTTTAAAAATATTTTATTTTTATTTATTTATTTGAGAGAGAGAGAGAGAGAGAGAGAGAGAGAGAGAATGAGCACACCAGCTGCTGCAAATGAACTCCAGACACATGCATCACTTTATGCATCTGGCTTACTTGGGTCCTGAGGAGTTGAACCTGGGTCCTTTGGCTTTGTAGGCATGCACTTAAGTGCTAAGCCATCTCTCCAGCCCTGGAGGTGTGATTTCTATGACCAGATATGAAGAAGCTCTGAAGCAAATCAAAGATGCCTAACTTCTTTGGAGAGGTAATTTGTAACTTCCTGAATCCTCACATTCAGTATACTGTTTGGGGAGCAGAATGGCTTAGAAACCCAGCTCCAGGTGCTAGGAGATACAACTAAGACAGGAGGGTGTCTTGTGTGTGCAGAAACCCCATAGATAGTTGGCACCTTCCTGACCACCTGACAGTAGGAGAGTATGAACTGGTCTGGTCCACCTATTCCAGGAGATCCAGGAGGGGTCGAGCTAGCCAGGTATGAGCTTCTCCCGAATTCTCTGCTCTTTCTAGAGTCTTGGACATTCACCTCGAGGGATCTCGCCATTGCCTTGGCAAGTAGGACAAGTCACAAAGCGGACAGCGGCAGCTCCTTTGCAGGGCACACAGGAAAAGGACTTGCTGCTGGTGCTCGAGTAGCAAGCGGCTTTGCCAGCTATGACTGGGTTGTTGGGCACGATGGGCATGGACTCATCCTGCTGAGATCGGAGCCGGGAGTAGGCCTCCCCCATCCTTCCAGGGGGACTTCTTCACTAGTGAAAAAAGAAGGGAATTCAGTGCTAAGCCTGTCAGTATTGGCGCCACATGTAATCCTGGTTTTAAGTTCTCAGGATTGGCAAGAAGCCATACCACAATCTAAGCAAGCTGAAGTCCAAGGAAGATAGGCTTGGGCGGAGACTTGAGATTTACAGATCAGAAATCTCAATACAATTCAACTTCTTCTTTTTTTTTTTTTTTGTATTATAACACCAAGTCATCTACAAAAAAGAAAACCAAAGAAAAACAGAAGTTATTTCACTCTAAGGGACTTTTTGTAAGCGAATGTAGAATATGTTGGTTCTTCCCCTCAAAGTTGCTGAGCAGTCACTCTCTTTTTAAAGGCAGGAAGCAGGCTGGATGGTGATCTGTAGAGAACCCTTGTCTTCCCTATTCTGGTGATCATTGTGTAGTGCTCCACAGGACCACCAGGTCGGAAGCGTCTGAGGCCTGTCCTCCCCCCACCCCAGGGGGGTGTAGAAGGAAGATTCCCATTCCTGGCTCTGGATGTGCTGTCTTAATACCGGAAGGTAGGGGTTCTTTATACAAACTACAGGTCACAGGTGTGGCTAAGAACACCTTAGGCAAGAGTAAACCTGTTCTTCACACTTTTCTGAGGTGGGGGAGTGGGAGGAAGGCCTGAGGAGGATCATGGGCCTGGTCAGGGTCTGTCTTTCACTAGGAAAGGTCAAAGGTACACCTGGACTTTCCCCAAAAAGTCCCGTGCGGTGGCAGAAGGAGGCTGGCTAGCCAAGCCACAGTCAGATCCTCCTGGGCTAAAATAAAGGGACCTCACCTGCTTCGGGTCTGGGATGCCCGGCTCCTTTCAGCTGCAAGGTGGTGGTGAGTCTTCTGGAGAAGGTTCTCTTGGGCGGTTGGGGGAGAAAGATCCCTTTTGGCTGAGACCTGGGACAGGGAATGAGCCGGTGACGCTGGAGTGGGGAGCAGCAGTCTTGGCCTCCCAGAAAGGGCCAAACGGCTTTCCTTCGCAGTGGCGGGCTCTGCCCTGGGCAGGCAGGTGGGCGCGGGCGGGAAAGGTGGGGCGTCCTCGAGGAAGGGGTTTAAATTGCATCCGACACCCCAGAGGCCGTTAGAGGAATTTGATGCCTGTGTGTGTTGGGCGAGGAGGAAGCTCCCTGGACCCAGGCCCCAGACAGGGAAAGGGAAAGGGAAAGGAGAGGAGCGTCTTACCCAGGGCGAAGGAAAAGCGGCGAGCGCAGCGGAGGGCGAGCGCGCCCCAGCTCCGGCTCTGAGCGGCCGCAGCCCCGCCCCGCCCCGCCCCGGACTCTGCCCCCCCCTCCCCGCCGCCCCGACGTGCTGCTTCCGCAAGGACCGACCAGTCTAGGTAAGTGTTTCAAAGAACATTTATTTCATCACTCTTTACGTGGCTATCTACAACGGAATGAACGATTGGACCCACGGGCCCACCCGGACCGTACTACAAAGACCCATATGGTCAATACAGGTCAGCCCCAAAATCAACCCAATTGCTACAGGAATTTTTGGGGTGTCCTCTGTCACTGCACCAATAATACACCAATACACTCAGATTCTTGTCTTATGAATTCGAAGAATGAAATCCAGAATAGAGGCTCAGAAAGATTTTATTATAGCTTAAAGCTTTATAGGAAGGACGTTTAAGGGAAGGAAGACGCAGCTCTTGTCCAGGAAGGCAAGATTTTTTTTTTTTTTTTTTGGTTTTTTTAAGGCAGGGTCTCACTGTAGCCCAGGCTGACCTGGAATTCACTATGGAGTCTCAGGGTGGCCTGGAACTCACTGCGATCCTCCTACCTCTGCCTCCCAAGTGCTGGGATTAAAGGCGTGCGCCACCACGCCCGGCTTGCAAGACTTTTTTTAAAAATTGATTTTATTAATTTACCTCCCCCTACCCCCAAGGTAAGGGGTCTCTAGCCCAGGCTGACCTGTATCACACTCGGTAGTTCCACGATGGCCTCAAACTCAGTGACCTCCCAAGTGCACAAGCAGAAAGAGAAGAGAGACAGACAGAAATTGGGCACGCCAGGGCATCTAGCTACTGCAAATGAACTCCAGATGCATGCACCACTTTGTGCATCAGGCTTTAGGTGGGTACTGAGGAACTGAACTTGGGTCATCAGGCTTTGCAGGCAAGCATCTTAGCCCCTGAGCCATCTCTCCCAACCCCAAGATGGGGTTTTAGGAGCTATGTACGACGTTAAGGAGTCAGAGAGCTCTTGCCTAGGGGAGGCAAGTGTTTCCCCAGCCCCCACCAGGGTACGGTCTCACTCTAGCCCAGATTGATCTGGAACTTGCTCTGTAGCATTAGGCTGGTCTCAAACTCACAGGGTTTCTCCTCCTTCTGCCTCCCAAGTGCTAGATTAAAGGTGTGAGCCGCCATGCCTGGCAAGAGGAGGGCTGTGAAGCCCAGAACATAAGAAGGCAGAGTTCTGGCCCAGGGAGGCAAGAGGGTGTTTGAGAAGCCCATCTTGAAACTCAGGTTGGGATTTTTTTTTTTTTCCCCCCCAAGGTGGGTCTCGCTAGAGCTTCAGGATGACCTGGAGTTCACTATTTACTCTCAGGGTAGCCTTGAACTCATGATGAAACTCCTATCTCTGCCTTCTGCATGCTGGGATTAAAGGTGTGCGCCACCATGCCTGGCTAGCTTGGGAAATTTTTGTGTGAGCCCCAGGGATGGGCAGCTGAGTTTTGTTTTTTCCAGGTAGAGTCTCACTGTATCCCAGGCTGGCCTGGAACTCAAAGCGATCCTCCTACCTCAGCCTCCCCAGTGCTGGGATTAAAGGTGCCACCTCGCCCAGTTTGGCTACTTAGACTGTCTACTTAGTGCAGGGAGAAAAATGAAGTTGTTGTATCAAAGGTTTTGGAGGAAGTGAAATCCACTGAGGGTCAAAGATAGGTCTGTGTGTTCCTGAATCCAGACCAAAAAGATTTTTCAGTCTGCTACAAGGTTCACTTCCGTGAACCATGTTTATGAGCTCCATTTGTGCCTTCCATGTTCTTGATATGGGCCATTGCCTCGGGACTTTCTTCACGGACCTATTTTCTTGATATATAAACCGCACTGTGTGAGAATAAATTTGACTCAGTCTTGCTGAGATCCCTCCAACCTGAGCCTGCTTTTCTTTTTTTCTTCGAGGTAGGGGCTCACTCTAGTTCAGGCTGACCTGCAACTCACTATGTAGTCTTAGGGTGACCTCAAATGCATGGCGATCCGTCTACCTCTGCCTCCAGAGTGCTAGGCGTGCGCCACCATGTCCGGCCTGAGCCTACCCATCATATTCAAGTCTGGAACTAGGAAGGGAAGAACTGGTGCTTACACCGGGGTCAGATTTCTGGAAAAGAGCAATCTTACCAGAAATCTTTTTTTTTTTTTTTTTTCCAAGGTAGGGTCTCACTCTAGCTCAGACTGACCTGGAATTCACTATAGAGTCTCAGGGTGGCCTCAAACTCACGGTGATCCTCCTACCTCTGCCTCCCGAGTGCTGGGATTAAAGGCGTATGCTACCACGCCCGGCTACATTACCAGAAATCTTAATTCTCTAAGAAGGGCCTTCTCAGAAGGGAGTGGAAGGACACTACGGGGCAGAGTAAGAAAAGGCCAGACCCTACTGTAGCAGACAGCTTCAGGTTGGCTGAGATGAACTTCCAGATCAGGCACAGTTAGGGAGGAAGGGATTTATTGAAGCTTACAGATCCAGGGGAAGTTCCATAATGACAGAAGAAGCTGGCCTGCCTTCACAGGCCCAAGCAGAGACAGAGAGAAAGAGAGAGAGAGAGAGAGAGAGAAAGAGAGAGAGAAAGAGAGAGACAGAGGCTCCACAAACCAAAAGCCACACAGCACACGTCAGGAACTCCAGGAGGAACTCAGGCACTTTGCAATTCTTTAGGTTGGAATCTCAAATCCACCTCCTTCAGGCAGGTGGCTGCAAATCCAAACTACAAATAAAACAGAGTATATTGGGGGCCATCTATTCAAACTACCACATCTGACTCTGACCTGTAGTAAAGTGTAATGATTTTCCCCTACAGGCCCAAGGACAAGCCCCTCATTTAGTCAAGGAGAAAGCTACTCACTCTGGGGTCCTGTCACCCTTAAACTGCTTCACTGTGGCTTGGCTTTCCATCCCAAAACCCGATGAAAACGTTTGAAATAAACAGCCTGGTTGGGTTGCAATTGGATTGTGGTTTATTTAGAAGCATTCAAGAGTTATACTGTAAACAAACATATTATGACTAATTAAAATCACCATTTAGTATAAATAACCGACCAGGTTAAATAATACTATTTTAACTCTTTCCCCATGGGTCTGGGTTCAGATTCTTTCTTTTCTGGAAATCATGTCATGAATAAAATCTTTAGCAGTTTTTGCTAGCCCTTTCTTCAGCACTTATACCCATGACTCCCCTTCTAAAAACAGAATGAGACCTGGGACCTTGAAAGCAAGCCTTTATCCTACTTATCCTAGGGTCAAACTAAACATTTTTCAGTGGC
The DNA here is from genome assembly GCA_036346955.1 of Dipus sagitta. Lineage (NCBI taxonomy): Eukaryota > Metazoa > Chordata > Mammalia > Rodentia > Dipodidae > Dipus > Dipus sagitta. Next base: position 18,622,967 of record CM070778.1, read on the forward strand.
TTCAACACCAACCAAATTTTGCAAACAGCAGCCACCGCTTCTTGTTCTAGCCTCTGCAGGACTAGACCTCTCAGGGGACTCCCAGCATTCAAGAAGTCCTTGGCATTTTCTGTGCCCCACTTGCCCATACCTGAACTTTACCAAGACTAACCTAGGAGCCTGCCTTTCACGTTCCTATTCCCCCCATTCTACTGTAAAATACGATCTGCTGTGACATTTAGAAAAAGTGCTAGATTTACTTTTCCTTTTATGTCATAGGTAGGGTTGTCTCCTTCTCTGTAGGGTTAGCAAAATATTTCCTATCTAGGATTTTTTTCCTTCAAAGAAAAAGTTCATGTAAAATTACAATAGAAACTGCTCAGGTGCTGGTGAGTTAACTAGCACACCCTTCCTTTCATTGGAAATTCCTGCAAGATGGATATGCAAAGGTACCAATGGGGTTTTCAGAAAGCTGTTATTTATGTCTTACAGGGAAATGACTTTCTCTTGGAGGAAGGAAGAGTAGCAATTGTTTTTAATCATGTTCTGGTGTCCTTCCATTGTCACATGGGTATGAGGGCTTGGGGTTGGCTACAGAAATTATGAGAATAATTCTTTGTTTTGGTTTCTTGAGGTGGAGTCTTACTGTAGCTCAGGTTGACCTGAAGTTCATTATGTAGTCTCAGGCTGGCCTCAGGTGTGCATCACCACACCTAGCTGAGAATAATTCTTGAAAATAACTTCCAAGGTTAATTAAAAAAAAACCCCAACAACTGACATTTAACAGATAACCCATTAAAAACATCCACATGAGCCAAAGAAAAATACTCAACTTCAATACAAGCAGGAGAAAAAAAAAAGGTTCTACAGGAAGTTGAGGTTATACTCTTCAATGCACTAAGGTGGAGAAAGGAGTTTTATCTAAATCAGTTGAAAAACTCATCCTACTACTTGTCTGATTTTTAAAGTGAAAATTGAAGTTCTTATCTTTGATTTGCTCCAAAAAATACTGTAACAGGTATTGTTTTAACCATTCAATGATGTTCTATATAGACTCATCAGATTAAAAACCAAGAGGGGATTTCTACCCTACACCTCAGTGACAGAATAAAGATCATCTCTGAGCAGCAGGCAGTTAATTTAATACAGGATCACTCCTCAATAGCGGTGGCTGTACCAGTCATTGTTGTTGACCTGAAGGAGTTCTGTCACCACCTGCAGGATATTGTAATTGTGTTTCTTCAGCAGCCTTAGGTTCAGCTGCCTGTCACAAAATCCCATTTCACAGAGATGGGCCATCAGGGCTGCTGTCTGGTCTTCAGAAATGATTGGCTGTACAGAGACAACAAAAGCAGACATTTTCATTTGTTTATCTTGCAAATCTTTATTATATTGTCACTAGTCTTCCTAGTACCTGACAAGTCAAATGGATCCTCTGAGGGGCAGAGAGCGCTTCAGATTAGGTGCATGTGTACATGAAGACGGGAGACAAAGAACTGGCCTAAGAACAGGGAGAATGCTTCGGAGAAGACTTTTTTTTTTGGGGGGGGGGGAGTGCTAGGAATGGAACCCAGGGCTTCATGTATGCCAGGCATGTACTTTACCCATGAACTACTTCCCGCTTTCTGCTTATTTTAGAGATTATCTGTCCTCCTGACAGATTTAATACACTCATACTTGGCTTTCCTCTTTTCTTTCTTTCTTTCTTTTTTTCTTTTTTTTTTTTTTTTCCGAGGTAGGGTCTCATTCTGGCCCAGGCTGACCTAGAATTCACTATGTAGTCTCAGGGTGGCCTCAAACTCATGGCGATCCTCCTACCTCTGCCTGGGATTAAAGGCATGCACCACCATGCCCGGCTGCTTTCCTCTTTCTATTGCTAACTAGTAGGCCTTCTCATCTTAAGTGTCAGTCATCTTTAATATTTTTATTTTATTTTATTTGCAAGCTGAGAGAGGGAAAGAGAGAATGAGAAGAAATGAGATGAGAGAGAGGAAATGGTGTGCCAGGGCCTCGTGCCACTGCAAACAAACTCCAGATTCATGGGCTACTTTGTATATCTGGCTTTATGTAGGTATTGGAAAATTGAACCTGAGCTGTTAGGCTTTGCGAGCATGTGCCTTTAACCACTGAGCCATCTCTCCAGCCCCTCAGTCATTAAAAACACCTTCTTCTGCCTCATGCAGCCTTGCTTTTATTCTTGTTTTCCCTTTGTGGCCCAGCTATTGTAATGTGGGCACACTTGAACTCTCAAATTCACACCTCTGCAGCATTTCCCACTGCTGAAGATGTCTCCGGCTAGAAGTCGTATGCAAGTGATTCTCAACCGTTAGCACCAGGCCAAATCTCTCCCTTGTGATCCGGATATACATATCCAATGCACTCTGGATGGTTTAACCTTTACCTGGATGTGCTGTAAACTCAACTATCCAAAAATGACTACATTTTGCCCACCTATGCATGGATTCCAGTTCCATTAAGCCCCCACAACAGCATAGCAATCTCATTAAATCACTTCCCCAAACCCTTCCATGCCTAAAAACAAAAATTCAAACCCCTTACAATCCTTTCTTTTTTTTAATTTTATTTGTTTGAGAGAGAGAGAGAGAGAATGGGCACAGCAGGGCACCTAGCAGCTGCAAATGAACTCAAGATGCATGTGCCACCTCATGTGGGTCCTGGGGAATCAAACCTGAGTCCTTTGGCTTTGCAGGCAAGTGCCTTAACCACTAAGCCATCTCTCCAGCCCCAATCCTTTCTTTTCTTACTCTTCAGAGACCAGATTCACAATCCACACTCACACTACCAGTCTTTTTACTAGCTACTGTGTTTTTTTTTGGGGGGGGAGGTGGAGGGTGGCACCCCCACCCTGGGTTTCAGGTATCCTAGGCAAGATTACTTACTAAACTTAACTACATCTTCAGTCCTTTTAAAATTTTTTTTGGGGGTCTGGAGAGATGGCTTAGTGCTTAAGGCACTTGCATGCGAAGCCAAAGGACCCAGGTTTGATTCCCCAGTACCCACGTAAGCCAGATGCACAAGGGAGAGCACGCATCTATAGAGTTTTTTGCAGTCGCTGGAGGCCTGGCATGCCCATTCTCTCTCTCTGTCTTCCCCTCTCTCTCTCTCTCTCTCTCTCTCACAAATAAATAAAATTTATTTTGAAGCTGGGTATGGTTGTGTACCTCTTTAGTCCCAGCACTCAGGAGGCAGAGGTAGGAGGATTGCTGTGAGTTTGAGGTCAGCCTAGGCTAGACTGAGACCCTACCTAGAAAAAAAAAAAAAAGAATTATTTTGAAACAAAGTCTCACTAAACAGTCTGGGCTAGTCTTGCCTTCTGACTAGCTGGTTATCACGGGAATGAATCACCGCACCTGGCACTTCAGTGTTCTTTCCATCTGTCTTTCCTGGGGAACACCTGCTTTGTCCTTTAGACCTCAGTTCAGACATTATCTTCCTAGAGACCTCTGGCCTTGTACTGTGAATGTGTTTGCCTAGTCATCTTGTAGCACCAGCAATTGGAACAGCAACTCTATACATGCAATAGGTCCTGAAAAAACATAAGGACCTTCTCCTTTCCTCCCCACAGCTCTTGGCTAAAGACATAAAGTTAGGAAATAGAAGTTGTGTTAATCAAAGACTAAATCTACAATCCATACTATGCTGCTCACCAATCCAGACTGATGCCATCATTTTTACTGGAGCTGAGGTTTAGAAAAATAAAACACAGCCAGGCGTGGTGGCGCACGCCTTGAATCCCAGCACTCGGGAGACAGAGGTAGGAGGCTGTGAGTTCGAGGCCACCCAGAGACTACATAGTTAATTCCAGGTCAGCCTGGACCAGAGTGAGACCTTACCATAGGGAAAAAACAAAAACAAAAAGCAACAACAATAAAAAAACCCACTAACCTGCGCAGTGACTGGTGGCCCAGAAAACAGGGCCTTGTACGCAGAGGCAGCAACAGACAAAGCCCCCTTCACCAGTCCTCCAGCAGTGCTGCTCCCGCTGTGGTGCCTGAGGAGAAAACCAAATTATTTCCCCAAATAAAACAAATCCATGAGCTTCTTACAAGATAATCTGGGTGCTAATCTCGAAAGAGAACAAGATTTCCTTAAAAGAAAAACATAAGATGTAAGAAAGGTGATGTGCTGTGTTTCCATAGCTATCAGTCTTGGTTTGATGTCAGGCTCAGCTCTGCTGGTACAAGACATGAGCACTGCAGGAAAGACCCCACCCTGGTTATCATGCCAGCTTTCAGGCCTAGCTGCCAGTTCACGTGGACATCGGGACACTGGGCTACCAGCAGTCTGTCTGCTCATCCAGAGAAAAAACCTGGCAAAGGAAATGTGATTTTTCTGGATACTGCTCTGGGATGATGAACAGAGAGGCAGGTGTGTCGAAAGAAAGTTGCTAGGATGCACACTGGGCACGCTGCTCCTGCCTTCTCTGAGGCCCTAATGGTGAGCTGGTTTTAGAGTCCTGCTTTCTTATCTGCACTGAGAGGCACTGACATATAAGCTTTAGTTCTCTGTCCAGTGCTACTCAGAGCTTTAGAAGTATGAATGGGAGGGAATGAGGGCTCTCCTGTGCTGGGAAGATGGATGTGGGCACTTGGCTCTGAGAGGCTCTTTGAAGCAGAAGCAATGCTAGGATATCCATGTGCTTCTGCAGAAGAGACTGCACAAGGTCGTTACCTTGAGTGTTCATAGCTCTTCTGTCTGCTGTTTACAACTCCTGGTGAGCCTCTGGGCTCTAAAAGCAAAAGAGCTGTTGGTTAGATGCAGCGACCATAAGCACCTAGAGTCCACTCACACAGCAAGGCTATTATTAAGGCACGTGGCAAGTTAAGCAGGAGAATCTCAAGTCTTTCATTTTTGTTCTTGTTCGAAATATTTTGGAATGTTCTGTGGGTGGTTTAAGTGACTGATAAGAAGAAACTGGTCCAGAAATGCAATACAAGATGACTTTCTTTGTGGTTGTTTTCGAGGTAGGGTCTCACTCTTAGCCCAGGCTGGCCTGGAACTCACAGCAGCCCTCCTACCTCTACCTCCGGACAGCTACCACAATGTCTGACACAAGATGACTTTTTATTGAATAAAAAAGATTTATTCTGGATTGGGGAAATGGCTTAGCAGTTAAAGGCACTTGCTTGCAAAGCCTGCAGCTTGGGTTTGATTCCCCAATACATGTAAAGCCAGATGCCAAAAGTGGCACATGCATCTGGAATTCATTTGTAGTGGCAAGAGGGCAAGAGGCCCTAGTGTGCCTATTCTTTCTCTCTCTTTGCTTGCAAATAAATAAATATTTAGAAAATTAATTCTATAACCCTACTATATTGGTATATTAGTTCTAAGTACTTTTGTTTGGCTTTTTGGGGGAGTTATTTTGAGGATCTATTTACAATGTCACAGTGCTATTGTCCTGATTCTGCAAATAAGGAAACAGACCCACAGCCGGATCAGCTGACCTGCTGCAGGGGTTTGGCTAGGAAAGGTGAACTGGAGCTAGAAGCTAACACTGGCCTTGCTCCAAACACATTTTGTTTTTCCTACTACAGCCCACCTGAGTTCACTTACTAAATCAGGCCAACCTGAAACTCACTCTGTGGCCCAGGCTGGCCTTGAACTCATGGCAGTCTTCCTACTTCAGCTTCCTGGGTTCTGGGATTAAAGAAGTAAGCCACCACAACCAGCTCCTTACTTTAGAAATAAAAGGAGTAAGAGGGAAGCGTACAGAATGAGGACAAAGAGAAAGGTTTTTTTTTTTTTTTTTTTTTTTGGTTTTTCAAGGTAGGGTCTCACTCTAGCACAGGCTGACCTGCAATTCACTATGTAGTCTCCGGGTGGCCTTGAACTCACTGCCATTCTCCTACCTCTGCCTCCAGAGTGCTGAGATTAAAGGCGTGGGACACATGATTGGCAGTTTTTATTTTTTCAAAGTAGGGTTTCATTCTAGCCCAGGCTGACTTGGTACTTTGTAGCCCCATGCTGGCCTCAAACTAAGGGTGATCCTCTTACCTCAGCCTCCCAAGAGCTGAGATGAAAAGTGTGTGCCACCACTGGAAAAGGAAAACTTCCTCTAAAAGCTGCCAAGAATTAGGAAGATGGAGAACCTGTTTCTACCTGGTCTCCATTAGAAAGAAGCAAAGACAAAGATGTGAAGCTCAGGCTTGTCATTACCTCCTCTGATCTGATCAGGGACTGAAGACACTTCTGGTGTGGTAACCGGTAAGTCCACTCCTGGGGAACCATGACTTACACAAGGAGGGCTCCTTTCAGAAAGATACAATGTTGAAAGTAAGTTGAAAGCACCAATGGCAATGGTTTAAAAAAAAAACAAACACTGGGCTAGAGAGATGGCTCAGCTGTTAAAGTGCTTGCCTGCAAATCCAAAGGACCCAGGTTCGACTCCCCAGGACCCACGTAATAAACCCCAGCAAGCAGCATGGCAGTGTCAAATTCTCTGCAGAGGCTTTTCATGACATCACATTACACGTGATCCAGAACACAGGTGTGAATTTAGAGATCTGGTGAGAAGGGTTGCCTTCTATTCCTGGCTTTCCTCTTTAGCATCAATCAAGCTAGAAAGACTGGCTTCAGTCTGGTCACTTCCTCCAACATCAAGTGGTGCTGATAAGAGTAATGGTTTAAATTATGGCGAAGGCGCCAGCATATTCTATTCTATTCTATTCTATTCTATTCTATTCTATTCTGTTCTGTTCTGTTCTGTTCTGTTCTGTTCTGTTCTGTTCTGTTCTGTACTGCACTGCACTGCACTGCACTGCACTGCACTACACTATAGGAGACATCAGTAGACTCAGATGCAGTAGTCTTAAACAATTTATATGTGAGTTTGTAGTATTATTTTTTCCGTAATGAGTTTAACTTCCTAATTAAGCTTTTTTAGGGTTAATATATGAATGATTTTTCTGTTGTTATCCTGCTGGGGACTGAACCCAAAGCCTCATGCTTGCCAGCTAAGAGCTCTATCATTGACCCACATGTCTTAACCCATGAATCAAAACAAGGGGGCTGGAGAGATGGCTTAGCAGTTAAGGCACTTTTGCCTTTAAAGTAAAGGACCCAGGTTCAATTTGCCAGGACCCACATAAGCCAGATGCAGAAGGTGGCACATGCGTCTGGAGTTCGTTTGCAGTAGCTGAAGGCCTTGGCACACCCATTCTTCTCTATCTGCCTCTTCCCGCTCTCAAATAAATAAAATAATTGAAAAAAGTGTGTGTGTGTATATATTAAAAAAGAGGGCTGGAGAGATGGCTTAGCGGTTAAGCGCTTGCCTGTGAAGCCTAAGGACCCTGGTTTGGGGCTTGATTCCCCAGGACTCACGTTAGCCAGATGCCCAAGGGGGTGCATGTGTCTGGAGTTTGTTTGCAGTGGCTGGAGGCCCTGGCGCGCCCATTCTTTCTCTTTCTCTCTCTGCCTGTTGCTCTCTCAAATAAATAAAAATAAACAAAAATAAAAATAAAAAATAAAAGAATAGGGCTGGTGGGATGGGTTAGCAGTTAAAGCATTTGCCTGCAAAGCCAAAGGACCCAGGTTCAATTCCCCAGGACCCACATTAGCCAGATGCACAAGGGGGCACATGCATCTGGAGTTGTTTGCAATGGCTGGAGGACCTGGCATGCCTATTCTCTCCCCCCCCCCCCTTCCTCTATCAAATTAAAAAAAAAAAAAATCCAGGGACGTTTGTATTTAAAAAACTGGCTCTCGCTGGGCATGGTGGCACATGCCTTTAATCCTAGCACTTGAAGGCAGAGGTAGGAAGATTACCAGGAGTTTGAGGCCACCCTCTACTACATCGTGAGACTACATAGTGAATTCCAGGTCAGCCTGAGCTAGAGTGAAACCCTACCTCAAAAAAACAATGGTTTTCAGGTCAAGTTGTTCCCTCCAATTGGTTATTTCACTTCTGAACCCGCAAGTTGAGGGGGGCTGAGTGGTACCTGGACAATGGCAGCGGAAGCTCCACCACCTCTGGGACCAGGGGCACCGTCTCCAGCGTCTGTGAGGCCATGAGGATATCGTTGATGCTTTGCTCCTTTGGCGGGCTCTTCCCACCAGGGAGTCTCTCCTCAGTCTCAGCTGGTTCCTGCCCAGCCTCAACCCCGGACTCGCCTTCAGCCCCTCGTTCCAGGCCTGGCTGCGAGAGTGCAGAGCTGTACATAGAGTCCCCCAGTGGGCGGCTGGTATCAAAGCACTCAGGCAAGATGATGATATAGTCCTCTGAGGAAGCAGAGGACTGACTCTGAACTTCATCTTTGAGTTCCTCTTCTTCCTCCTCAACTTCTTCCTCAGCAACGTGGACGATCTCTTCCTTCTCGTCTTCAAGTGGTCCGTCTCCAGACAAGGCAAATTTCACTACAGAATGAAATTCCCCAATTTGAAAGTAGAAGTCAAGCTTTGTGGATCAAGAAGAGCTAGCGTTACAAAAGCCACAGGCAGGCTGGAGAGATGTCTCAGAGGTTAAGTGTGCTCGCTGTGCAAGCATGAGGGCCTGAGGAGGCCTGAAACCACCCAAGTTCAAATCTCCAGATTCCATGTACACAGCAGAGCACGGCCATGCGTGTCTATAACTCCAGTCCCCGAAAGGGGATCAGGGAATTACCTGGGCTCATAAAAACTAGCCAGTTCCAGTGTCAGTAGGAGCCTCTGGCTCAAATAAGAATGCGTGAAAGAGTGATACCCAACGTTCTTGCTTTGGCCACCTCAGATGAGCACATGGGCATGTACACATGCACACACCACACCAGACACATACCACACCACCTACACACAAGCAAAAATAATAAATAAATGAGTAAAAACAAAAATAAAGCACAGGCTGGGAAGAACCAGAGGGAAGGGAAGGCTATGCTGGACCCATGGCTGTATGCTAAATTTGAAGATAATGCCAAAACAAGTAGAACCAAAGCCCACACAAACAAGGCAGGCAGAGGCAGCTAGGCTCCCACAAAGCACTATGAATCTTACAGTCCTTTATCCTCTTCATGTGCTGGTTAACAGTATTGAGATAGGCTATCAATCAAAACGGAATAACTGAGCCAGACATAATGGCTTTAATCCTAGCACTCGGGAGGCAGAGGTAAGAGGATTGCTGTGAGTTCGAGGCCACTCTACAGAGTGAATTCCAGGTCAGCCTGGGCTAGAGGGTAACCTTACCTCAAAAAAACAAAAACCAACCAAACAACCCCCCCCCCAAAAAAAAACTGCCAGGTGTGGTGGCACATGCCTTTAATCCCAGCACTTGAGAGGCAGAGGCAGGAGGATCACAGTGAGTTCAAGGTCACCCTGAGACTACAGAGTGAATTCCAGTTCAGCTTGGGCTAGAGAGAGACCATACCTAAAAAAAAAAAAAAAAGAACAAAAACCCCCAAAACAAAAGTGATGCATAGTTAGTGAATACGAGAAAAATCACTGGAGGAAGGATATAAGAAGGTACCCCAAGTCCCATCAGAGTAACTTGTGAGTAATTTGGTATAAATCCTTCCACATCTTTCTGTCACATACTTGTATATATGTGTGAGATGGCTTAGCGGTTAAGTGCTTGCCTGTGAAGCCTAAGGACCCCGGTTTGAGGCTCGATCCCCCAGGACCCACGTTAGCCAGATGCATAAGGGGGCGCACGCGTCTGGAGTTCGTTTGCAGTGGCTGGAAGCCCTGGTGCGCCCATTCTATCTCTCTCTCTATCTGCCTCTTTCTCTATCACTTTTAAATAAATAAGTAAAAGTAAACAAAAAAATAAAAAAAAAACAAAAAAACAACACTGCTGCAGATAGTAATTTCCACTCATATTTAAGTTTAAAACAGAAAACCTTCCAAGCTTAATTCTATAGGAAGCACTTCTCTTAAAATATTTCTCAGATATTTCAAGGGCATAGATTAGAAATTAATTATTTCAATATAAGAAAAATTTGATTTAGGAGGTGTGGAGATGGCTCACTGATTAAGAGTGCTTGCTTGCAAATCCTGCTGGCCTGAGTTCAATCTCCTAGCACCCATGTGAAGCCAGACACAAAAAATGACATACTTTAAACAAGCGCTCTAATTATAATGATCAGGTAGCTTATCCAAAGTCAAAGGAAACAAATGTGCTGGGTGTGGTGGCCCATGCCTTTAATTTAATAGCGCTTGGGAGACAGAGGTAGAAGGATCGATGTTCAAGGCCAGCCTGGGCTAGAACAAGACCCTACCTTGATTCCACCCCCTCCCTGAAAAAAAATTAAAAAGTTAAAAAAAGTGATCAGTTTTCAGTGAAAATCAATATCCCCTCAGCGAAAGCACATTTTGTCATTATTCAGGTACCACTCTGCTAGCTGGTGGGAATGCAGGACACTTACTCTGGGGGGACTTCTGCCGGCAGGGTGGGCTGTGGTCTGGAGCAGCGTCCAAGGTCAGGGATCGGATTACAGTCTCACACACAAACTGGGTCCCGCTCAGGTCTTCCTCTGCTTCCTCCACTAACGCAGTGCACTCAGCCCTCCTTTTTGCCAATCCAGTGGTATCTGAAAGACACATAATCTTTGTCTATATTTGGTGTCTCAAGAGTTGAGAACTTCTCCCAGTCATTATCCATGCTGACATGAGGTCAAGGAATAGCTGCTCTCTGTGTCTGGAGGGGAGGCTCCAGAAAGGAAGGTGCTACAGACACCCACTTACATGCTGAGGTAGGGTTAGTAAGGAATAGGTGTAAAAATAGATTGTGATATGGGAGGATGAGAATAGTTAGCAGATACTTAACCCCTTACCAGGAAGTGCTTTTAATCCCGCCCCTTCACTCTCTTCCTGTATCTGCCCCAAGCCTGGCTTCTCTATTAAAGGACTGTCATGTGGCAGAGGAGACATGCAGGGAGTCATATCTGGAGAATGAAGACAGGAGAACCATCAACTGAGAAAACATCACATCATCCACAGCCAGTGTCCAGAAGCAACAATTCCTAGGTTTCTTGCTTCCTGTAGGGTTAAAATAAACCCAAATACGTTCCAACACCTGTCATAAAGAATTTCTCCAGCTCACCAGGTGTGAAACTATCTCATCAACCAATGCAGGAAGGATTATAATGAACTGGCCTGCAAGGTCATAGTCAAGACCCAAAACCATGGGATGTAGAGGAACAAAAGGAGGAAAAGTAAAGAGGATCCCTTTATAGTAAGGAAGCCCTGCACAAACTTGTTGCTTCAAACAGAGCGGAGAAAGGAGGAAAATAAGCCCTGGGTGAAGCCTTACTCTTATAGTGTGGGAGAAATCCCTGCCTCAGAAGAAGATACTAGATACCAATAGCTAAGCTACACTACTTTGGTACTTGTTAATAACTTAAACAAGATGAGCCAGGTGACATTCTTACCCACAGGGGTATTATGGGGCACTCTCTCCAATTCTTGGACAATGTTTATATCCAACAGTTCAAAGGACAGCAGATCCTAGAAAAAAAAGATGGCCAAATCAAGCTGCTGGCAGTGCACATTGGAGCTGTTCTGTCATGACTGGACCTACAGGGCACTTACACATTTTCCTGGGTTCAACCTTGTTCTCATTCCTGCCTCAGTCCAGTGAAAGTAAGAAGAGTTACATGGGAAGTAGAGATTCAAGTGACTAAATAGCCAGGAAGAGAGAAAGCACAATGGGTGTGAGGATGAAGCAGATGAGCTAAAATGAATGGGCAACTGAAGGGAAACTGTGGGGAAGCACATGATTAAGCTCCCAGTACAGAGGAAACAGCTTAGAAACTTGCTGTCATGGGAGATCTCGTTCTAATTAAAGGCACTTTGGTGGACCAAGCAAGCTTCTCTGACTTCCTAGGAACCAACTATGGCTGTACCACCTTCTCTGCAACAAAGAGACAACTCTTTGCCCAGTGCTCTTTTTGTCCCTTTCCCCTCAAAGGACAGTACTGCATGTTCCACCTGGGCAGTCAGAAGGTCCATGGATGGGATGTAGAGTTCCCTTTCACTGGCAACAGTCTTTGTCTTCCGTGGGGTGCAGCTTCCTGTCCCCTCTGTCTGCTTATTCGTTTCACCAAATTGCATTTCCTCTTTAGCTAGAAGAAAAGCTTCCTGTATAGAGGCAAATCATTGGGACATGTTTAGGCTCTCAACGCAACTAAAGCCCAAGGCTGATAATGTCCCCCTTCCCCAAAATAAAAACAGCATGGCCAGGTGTGGTGGTGCAGGCTTTTAATTCCAGCATTCTGGGAGGCTGAGGTAGGAGGAGTTTGAGGCCAGCGTGAAGCTACTGATTGAGATCCAGGTTAGTATGGACTAGAATGACACCCACTTACCTCAAAACAAAATAAAACAAAAAAGATATTTTAGCCGGGCATGGAGGCGCACACCTTTAATCTCAGGACTCGGGAGGCAGAGGTAGGAGGATTGCTGTGAGTTCAAGGTAACCCTGAGAATACACAGTGAATTTCAGGTCAGCCTGGGCCAGAGTCAGACCCTACCTCGAAAAACAAAAAAAACAACAAAAAAGTATATATATATATATATATATATATATATATATATGCAAGCAGAGAGAGAATAGAGACAGACAGAATGGGGGCGCCAGGGCCTCTAGCCACTGTAAACCAACTCCAGATACAAGTTCTACCTTGTGCACCTGGCATTATGTGGACACTGGGGAATTGAACTTGAGTTGTTAGGCTTTGCAGGCAAATACCTTAACCACTTAACCTCTCCAGCCCTACAAAAAAGTTATAGTATGGGGGCTGGGGAGATTGCTCAGTGGTTAAAGGCTTGCTTGCAAAGTTGGCTGGCCTAGGTTCAATTTCCCAAAGCATACATAAAGCCAGATTCACAAAGCAGACCACATGTCTGCAGTGGCAAAAGGCCCTGATACGCCCAATTCTCTCCTTGCAAAAAAAAAAAAAAAAGAAAGAAAGAAAAATGTTATTTAAAAAATTGTTATAAGCCGGGCATGGAGGCACATGCCTTTAATCCCAGTACTTGGGAGGCAGAGGTAGGAGGATCGCCACAGGTTTGAGGCCACCCTGACACTACATAGTGAATTCCAGGTCAGCCTGAGCTAGAATGAGACCCTATTGCGAAAAACCAAAATAAACAAACAAACAAAAAATTTATAATTTTAGAAACAGAAATGTTACAAAAATAGAAGTTTATATACTATTCCTTCACTCAACTTTTCCTACAACTTATATTAACTATAGTTAGTATAATACTTAAAATCACAAAGTTAACATTAGCTAACTATAAACAGTAAACAGTCTCTTTCACTAACAAGAAAGTTGTATAAAAGTTGTATAAAAAAGTGAAACTGGGGCTGGAGCGATGGCTTAGTGGTTAAGGTGCCTGCCTGCGAAGCTTAAGAACCCACGTATGCCAGATGTACAAGGTGGCGCATGTACACAAGATAGCGCATGCGTCTGGAGTTCCATTGCAGTGGCTAGAGGTCCTGGCGTGCCAGTCCTCTCTCTCAAATAAATAATTAAAAAAATAAAAGAGGGCTGAAGAGATGACTTAGCGGTTAAGGCAGCCAAAGGACCCAGGTTCAATTCCTTAGGACTCACGTGAGCCAGATGCACAATGGGGCATATGTGTCTGGAGTTCCTTTGCAGTGGCTGGAGGCTCTGACGTGCCCATTCTCTATCTGGCTCTTTCTCTCTCCAAATAAATAAATGAAAAAATAAAATAAAAGCAGCCCAGTGTGGTGGTGCATGCCTTTAATCCCAGCACCGGGGAGACAGAGGTAGGAGGATCGCTGTGAGTTCCAGGCCACCCTGAGACTACATAGTGAATTCCAGGTCAGCCTGAGCTACAGTGAGACCCTACCTCGAAAAACAAAATAAAACAAACAAACAAACAAACAAAAAATAAGAAAACTGCTGGGCATGGTGGTGCATGCTTTTAATCCCTGAGGTAGGAGGATCACCATGAGTTTGATGCCATCCTGAGACTACATATTAAATTCCAGGTCAGCCTGGGCAAGACCCTACCTTGAAAAAACAAACAGCAAAATTGTATACCAGGTAATAGACAGTGGCTGGAGGCCCTGGTGCCCCCATTCTCTATCTGCCTCTCTCTCTCTCTCTCAAATATATAAATAAATTAATTAATTAAAAAAAAAAGCACTCAGAGACTGCTTGTACCAAGATTCTAAAACACTGAAACACTCTGAGGATAAATATGTTGGGGGAGAAGCTACTGTGATTTTAAGTGTTCCCAAAAGCTTATCTGTCCAAGACTTGTTTCCTAGAGTGATGACATTATTGAATAATATTTTGACCTTTAGGAAGTAAAGCTTTCTGGGAGATCTCTAAGGTTACCAAGGACATGCGCTCAAAGGGAACTGTGGAATCATGCCTTTTCTTGTTGGCCACGAGGTGATTTTTTTTTTTTAATTTTTATTTATTGATTTATTTATTAGAGAGAGAGAGAGAGACAGACACAGAGAATGGGTGTGCCAGGGCCTCTAGCCAGTGCAAACAAATTCCAGATGTATACGTCATCTGGCTTTACGTGGGTTCTGGGGGGGAACTGAACCTGGGTCCTTTGTCTTTATAGGCAAGCGCCTTAACCACTAAACTATTTCTCCAGCCCCATGAGGTTTTTTTTTTGGGGGGGGTACCACCTTGTGTGCAAGTGTGACCTTGCACCTTTACGTCACCTTGTGTGTCTGGCTTACATGGGGTCTGGAGAGTTAAACATGGGTCCTTTTCAAGGTAGGGTCTCACTCTAGCCCAAGTTGACCTGAATTCACTATGTAGTTTCAGGGTGACCTTGAACTCACAGTGATCCTCCTACCTCTGCCTCTTGAGTGCTGCTATTAAAGTTATGAACCACAACGTCCAACCTACAGGAGGTGTTTTTCAAAAAAAATTTTCTTATGAATTTTTTTGCTCTGTCATGTGCTTCCTGCCAGTCTGGTATTCTAAGTAAAAGCTTAAAAACAATGGGCTAAAACCTTTAAAACTGAACTAAAGTTTAAAAAAAAAATTTTAGGGCTGGGCATGGTGGTGCATGCCTTTAATCTCAGCACTTAGGAGGCAGAGGTAGGAGGATCACTGTGAGTTTGAGGCCAGCCTGAGACAACATAAGAGAATTCCAGGTCAGCCTGAGCTAGAGTGAGACACTACCTAGAAAAACTAGAAAAAAAAAATTATTTATTTGCTTTTGTGTGTGTGTGTGGGGGGGGGGCAGATACAGAAAGAATGGGTGTGCCAAGGCCTCCAGCCATTGTAAACAAACTCCAGATGCATGGACCACCTTGTGCATCTGGCTTACATGAGTGCCGGTGAATCAAACCTGGGTTCTTAGGCTTTGTAGGCAAACTCCTTAACCATTAAGCAATCTCTCCAGCCCTAAAATGAATTTTAAAAATTATTTATTTATTTAATTTATTTGAGAAAGAGAAAGGAGAGAAGCAGACAGAGATAAAGGATGGGTTTGCTATATAGGCATAACTAGCTTTGAACTAGCAATTGTCCTGCCTTTGGCCTTCCAGATGTTTGAACTAGTCATGTGTCACAACGCTTGGCATTCCTAACTCTTGGAGAAATAACTTGGTTTATGGAGCCAGTCTGCAAATGCTCACCTCTTGCTCACAGGCGAGATCATCAGCTTTGCTTGAGCTAATCAGGTCCCTTTCAATGTTGTCAGGGCTCTCTGAGGAGGGAAAAGGATCCACTATGATACTACACCAGACCCGAGGCCCAAACTGCTGGCCTTTGTGAGAAAGACGCCAATGTGAAGTGTACGTTCCCTCCAAGGCTGGGGCGATGAACTCCACAGACACGACCCCTACATGGCCGGCCTTCAAGCAGGGAACTAAAACATCCTTCTTTTCTGTAGAAGCCAAAGTCAAGTTTCCCCACATGAACTTGAGCTGAAAAGAACAGTGACAAGAGAAAGCCTGTCAGCTGTGTGCTTTGCCACTTTAAACTACTTTGGCTTAACATTCTGTGTGAAAATAATACCTTTGTGTCTGCACTCCACTTTATATTTCCTGTATTTTTCATCCTCCAGTGTTTGATGAACTTGGTTCCTGGCTGAAGGTGAGTCCCGTCAGGCAAGTTCTCGTCTACGAATGCCGCACTGAGTGTTGGCATCACTGGTGCGCAGGGCTGCAAAGGAAGCCTGAACAGAAATCCAGATGCTAGTCACTTGTGGGGTGTGATGGCTTCTGAGCACCCCACACTGTGACTTGAGAGGGTGACTGTGATTCTTAAGGATGTACCAATGCGTTTGCCTTGAAAGGATAATCCAAGTGGGGCACGATGGCGCACACCTTTAAAACCAGCACTTGGGAGGCAGGGGTAGGAGGATCGATGTGAGTTTCAGGCCAGTCTGGGACTACAGAGTGAGTTCCAGGTCAGCCTGGACTAGAATGACACTTGGCCTCACAAAAAGCAAAAATAATTAAGGCTATTGTTTGTCACCTTTGCTTCTAATCTGGACTGCCTCCAAGAAAAATCCCCAATCACCCAGTTCTGCGCTTTTCTACCTTCTAGCATTCTGAAGAAGGCAATAAAGCAATCTCAAAAATAGAGAACGGGAAGCTTTAAGGGTGTGGGTGTTTGGGGCTGCCAATGACTGAGACAGAAGAGGGCTCAAGACCCAGTTTCAGAGAGCTTGACCTCAAGCCCCACCCCCACCCCAGGCTTACATCAGGGAGTTAGACTGCAGCAAGCTCTCAGGGCGACCCAAAGGAGACTTGGGGCTCTGGAATCCATGGATTGAGTTCCACAGGTGAATCTTCCGGCGCAGCTTGAGCTGCTTTTTAAGTTCCTTCACCTCTGCTTTCCGCTGTTTCTTCTCAGCACGCAATCTTTGCTTTTCTGCTTTCAGAAAGTTCTTATCAACCTGTTTCTGGAGCCTGTGAGGAAAAAAAAAAATCTTAACCAAAGACAAACAGTAAACCAATCTTGAAGTTACTGGAGCCAAGTCCAGTTTATCAACATGTCTAGTTTTGTGGTTTCTTTTATAGTTATTTCCACTCAGGAAGTTTCTTCGTTACTGCCCAGTAACTGAAGAGGAAGAAAAATCAGGAAACTATCTGTAGCTTCATAATATTATCATTTTTGTTTTGAGACAGGGTCTCACTATGTAGTTCAGCCTGGCCTTGAAGTCGGGATCCTTCTCAGTGCCATAGGTGTGCACCACCATACTAGCTTGATACCGTATTATATATTTAAATTCAAAAATGTATTTATTTGCAAGCAGAGACACACACACACACACACAGAGAATGGCAGCATCAGGGCCTCTACTCACTTCAAACAAACTCCAGATGCACGGGCCACTCGTGTATCTGGCTTTACCTGGGTACTGGGGAATCAAGCTTACGCTCTGCAGGCAAGCGTCTAAACTGCTGAGCCATCTCTCCAGCCCATACATCAGATATTTTCATCACCAGCATTTTGTGTCATCAAAATCAAAAGCCAATCAGAGGCCAAGCAAGCTCAAGCACATGGTTTTACCTGACTTGTTCCAGAGCAGCAGGCAGACGAGGAGTAGAATATTTTGAGTGAGAAAACGGTTCAGAGGCGTTCACGAGAGGTCTCCGTAACTTTAGCAGGACGTGGTTAGTGTCATGGGCATATGGTCCAGCTTCACAATCTTCACAGATGTTGTAGGATGGGCATAGGCTGTGGGGAACAGAATGGCACAGATAAAACATCATAGATGGAAGTTCCGGAGGTAGAGAGGTACAAGAGCAAACATGATCTATTTTCTCTATTACCAGCTAGGCAGTAATTTAAATGTCACCTGATCATGCCAAGTCTTAAAACTCTCCTCATTAATTACATGAGAATAACACTTCACCTGTACCTATTTTTGTAGACAATTTATGGTAGGAAGCAAGATATGTAGTATCTGGAGCAAGAGGGTAGCAATTCTTAGTGATTTAATTTTGTTCTGGGGAACCTAATTTGATCTGGCTCAGTCAGTATAAATGCACATCTGAACACAGCATGTAAATAACCACCACTCAACCTACACAATGTATGTGCATGTGCTTCCAGACCAAAGCTACACCATCAGCATCTCATAAGATATCCAGTTCCCCTTCAGTTCCCCAGAATGCTATAGCAATCACTGCTCGAAAGCCTGCTGACACGTGCCTGCTCCCAATGCCTGCTTACCTGCACTGGTAGCGCACACCCATGATCCTTTTTTGGCAGCTGCTGCAAGCAATATGCCAGCTGAACTGGTTTTCTGGTAAAAATAGTGTTTCCTCTGAAACCGGCATTGAGAGTTCAGAGGGACAGGAAGCCAAGGGCGGCTTCTGCAGGACAAGCTTCTCATGTAATTTCTGTTCAAGCTTCTCAACTGTTTCTTTAACCACTTGTTCTCTGAACTAGAATGCGAAGAAGGTAGGGAGAAAACTCAGTTCTAGCACTGGAAAACATGAAAACAGCTAGATGTGGTGGTACGTTCCTTTAGTCCCAGCAGAGGTAGGAGGACTGCTGTGAGTTTGAGGCCAGCCTGAGACTACACAGTAAATTCCAGGTCAGCCTAGGCTAGAGTGAGACCTTGAAAAACCAAAAACCAAACCAAACCAAACCAAAACAAACAATATATATTAACATTAGAACTTAACAGACCAACAGCTACTGAAGAAATGAACAGTGTAATAAATGAATTATTCTTTCCACAACTAAACTAACTCAAATACCACAATGTTTTTTTCTTTTTTTGGTTTTCTAAGGTAGGGTCTCACACTAGCCCAGGGTAATCTAGAATTCACTATGTAGTCTCAGGGTGGCCTTGAACTCATAGCCACCTCCTACCTCCCAAATCTTGGGATTAAAGGTGTGCACCACCACACCCAGTCCTTTTTTATCTTTTCGTTTTGTTTTGGTCGAGGTAGGGTCTCACTCTAGCCCAGGGTGACCTGGAACACAAAGCAATCCTGCTACCTCAGAGTGCTGGGATTAAAGGCGTGGGTCACAGATTCTTGTGATGAGTACCTTTCTGAGCTCTTAATTCTTTTTTTAAAGTATTTTATTTTTTATTTATTTGACAGAGAAAGAGGGAAGGAGAGAGAGAGAGAAAGAGAGAGAGAATGGGCATGCCAGGGCCTCCAGCTACTGCAAACAAACTCCAGATGCATGCACCCCCTTGTGCATCTGGCTAACATGGGTTCTGGGGAATTGAACCTGGGTCCTTTGGCTTTGCAGGCAAACATCGTAACCGCTAAGCCATCCCTCCAGCCCTCTAACCTCTTAATTCTAAAATACCCAGATCTGTCCCTCTCCCTTACATGCTTAGAATTAATCTACCTTTTTCCTGGTGCCTGAAGGCAGAGGTGAGAGCTTTCTTTTTTTTTTTTTGTTTGGTTGGTTTTTCGAGGTAGGGTCTCACTCTAGCCCAGGCTGACCTGGAATTCACTATGGAGTCTCAGGGTGGCCTTGAACTCACCGCAATCCTCCTACCTCTGCCTCCCGAGTGCTGGGATTAAAGGCGTGCGCCACCATGCCCGGCTGACAGCTTTCTTGACTGGATTTGTTCTAAGTAGGGAAAGCCTTGGCTACCGCTCTTCATTCACCTGCATCACAGGCAGCAACTATCTGGGGTTAGCTTTCTAGTTCCTCCACATTCCACCTGTTCTAACAGTGCAATTAAAACCCAAGCCAGAGAGAACACTCACTGTCTCCAGGTAGCTTGTGAACCAATCTGGGGGCTTCTCTTGAGGCTGTTCTGTGTCACAAGGAGCAAGTGGACATGACTGCAAGAAAAGTACAATACAAAGCATTGAAAGTTACTTTTCTTATTTAAAATATTTTCTCTAAAATGTATTATTTCGATGTTTCTTCTTTTTTTAATACTGAAAAAAATTAACAGTTTATTATAATTTATTTTATTTAACAACTAAGGAAGTTGGCAGCCATCAGCAGTTCCAGTGCAATATCAGGTACAATGGGGAACTTGGGAATTTCAGTAGCGCTGTGAGTATAGTGAACCTTGTAGGTAAAATGCATACTTTTTTTTTTTTTTTTGGTTTTTCAAGGCTGGGTCTCACTTTAGCTCAGGCTGACCTGGAAGAAGTCACTATGTAGTCTCAGGGTGGTCTTGGACTCATGGCGATCCTCCCACTTCTGCCTCCTGAGTGCTGGGATTACAGGCGTGTGCTCTTGCATACTTTTGATAGCATGTGTGAAGGGATCTCTCTAAAACTGACCTCACTGGTTTCATTCTCAGCAAACTAACCTGGCCCGTTCAACATGGCTTTTATTGTTCCGGATGTTAGGGCATGTTTTTTTTCTCTCTCTCTCTCTCTTTTTTTTTTTGGTTTTTCGAGGTAGGGTCTTGCTGTAGCCCAGGCTGATCTGGAACTCGAACTCACGGCAATCCTCCTACCTCTGCCTCCCAAGTGCTGGGATTAAACTATGCCCGGCTGCATGTTATCTTTTTACAGTAAAATTTGTGGCCATCAGAAGATATTAATTTGACATCCATGGCATCAGGGCCTTCCATAGGTTTCTCCTGTCCATCCAGTGTGCTCTTAGGACATTCTGTTTGGATTCCACAGGAACTTTTGTAGTTTCCAGTCAGTCCCGCAGCCACCACAGCTGTGTCCCTGCACACCGCCATGGCTTCAAGGTTTCTTTTTTTTTTTCCCTGAGGTAGGGTCTCACTCTGGCCCAGGCTGACCTGGAATTCACTATGGAGTCTCAGGGTGGCCTCGAACTCATGGCAATCCTCCTACCTCGACCTCCGGAGTGCTGGGATTAAAGGCGTGCGCCACCACGCCCGGCTCTCTCGAGGTTTCTTTTGTCAAGTGATGTAACATGTGGTTTTAGAAAGTGTGAAGAAGCAGAAGAGGGAAGCAGTGTGTATGCTATGGTTCCTCTTTTCCACTAAACCACAGTAAACCACTGCTTCCAGTTTCAAAAAGTCAGAGGCAGCCGGTCGTGGTGGCGCACGCCTTTAATGCCAGCACTTCGAGGCAGAGGATCTCTGTTAGTTCGAAGCCACTCTGAGACTACCTAGCGAATTCTCGGTCAGCCTGGGCTAAAATGAAACCTTACCTTGAGAAAAACCAAAAAAAGTCAGAGGCAGATGATCAATATTAACTCACAAATGTCTGATGCATGGTCAAGTGGGACATAAAAGACAGTGAGGTGCACAGTCAGAGAATTGGATAACAGGTCATACCTGTGTTGCAGGCTCGTCTGGGGCCTTCATATCGGATCCCAGGACTCTCACCACTGAAGAATAATGTGCAAGTGGTTTCTTCCCTGTCCTGGCAGCTGCCCGCTTTTCTGCGACAACCAGAGGTGGCGCCTGATCTACATAATGCCCTTCATAGACTTGCATCTGTAGTTGGTTTCCCTGTTTAACGGCCATCTGAAAGCATATTTTGAACAGCAAAAACATACTGAGCGCTTCTTTTTCCAAATGAAATTTCAAAGCACTGAAATAGAGAAGTGTGGTGAATTATCTATTTGAAAGGATGGATGGATAGATAGAATATGATAATGTGAGAGTGTAGGCATGGCAGGGGCTCCTGCTGCTGCAAATGAACTCCAGACACATGGGCCACTTTGGGCATCTGGCTTTATGGGGGGACCGGGGAACTGAACTCAGGTTGGTAGGCTTTGCAGGCAAACGCCTTAACTGCTGAGCCATCTTTCCAGCTCTTGAGTATAATTAAAAACAACATTCTGGCCGGGCGTGGTGGCGCATGCCTTTAATCCCAGCACTTGGGCAGAGGTAGGAGGATCGCTGTGAGTTCAAGACCACCCTGAGACTACATAGTGAGTTTCAGGTCAGCCTGGACTGGAGTGAAACCCTACCTCGAAAAACCAAAAACCAAAAAACAAAAACAAAAACCAACATTCCGGCTGGGGAGATTATTTAGTGGTTAAGGCCCTAGCTGGCAAAGCCAAAGGACCTAGGTTCGATTTTCCAACACCCATGTAAACCAGCTGCACAAGGTGGTGCAGGTACCTGGAGTTCGTTTGGAGCAGCTGGAGGCCCTGGCATGTCCATATGTCTCTCAAATAAACAAATAAAAATAAAAAAATATTTTTTTAAAACAACATTCCATATTCATGGCAAGTGATGTATAATCGTAGCAATCATTTAACTCTCTCTATATACACGAGTATGTGTATATGGTGGGCTATTGGCACAGAGCGCTTGCCTAGTATGAATGAGGCCCTGAGTTAGACTCTCAGCACCAAAACAGGGTGTTGTTTGATGACAGGGTGTTATTATGTTATCTAGGCTGTCCCTGAACTGGACTCAATCTTGTCACCCTAGTCCCAAGGAGCTGGAACTGCAGGCCTAAACTACAGCATTAGCAGCGTATTTGTTTGTTTTGAGACAGTCTTGCTATAGAGCCAAGGCACACCTGGAACTCAAGATCCTCCTGCCTTGGCGGCAGCTTCTTCTTCTTCTTCTTCTTATTTTTTTTTTAGGTAGGGTCTCACTCTAGCCCAGGCTGACCTGGAATTCACTATGTAGTCTCAGGGTGGCCTCAAACTCAGCGATCCTCCTACCTCGAGTGCTGGGATTAAAAGCGTGCGCCACCACACCTGGCTTGGTTTCTTGACTTCTAGATTACAAAGGTATACCACCACATGTAGGAATTATTTATTGTGGGTGAGTGAAATGTATGTGTGTGTGGCTTATGCCCATGTGTGCGAATGCACATGCCCGGTGTGCAGGCCAGATGAAGAAAGCAGGATGTCCTCTTCTATTGCTCTTCCACCTTATTTCTCTCAGACAGAGTCTCTCACTGAACCTGGAGCTCCCTGTTTTTTTTCCAGTTAGTCTGGCTGAGTACCAAGTCCCAACAATATTCCTCCCGCCTTCCACCCTCCTCAGCACTGGGGTAAACGGCATGCATGACCATGCTTGGCTGTTTACATGGGTGCTTGGGGATTGAACTCAGGTCCTCAAAAAGTGCTCTTAAACACTGAGCCATTTCCCAGCCCTCTTGATATTTGTGAAAAAGATGGTGGCACCAAAACCAGCAACGAAATGAGGCAACAACGAGAAGAATTTTTTTATTAGAAGCTGCCTTGTGCTGTGTTACATGCCCTACTTATCAGTCTTCCTAAAAACAGGTTGCACTGTATATGTACTTACTAGTTCCTAGTGGAATTAAAGTCTTAATATTTCCAAATAACCTGAAAATAACAGGAACAAACATTACCTTAAGTGCTTCTTCATATTCTCCTGAAAGGACAGAAAAACAGTGAATATATATAGTTCTTCACTAGCCATAAGGACTATAAAATATCACCAATCCTAATTGTTTGATTTTTTAAAAAGATTTTATTTTTATTTATTTATTAGACACAGAGAGAGAGGCGGGGGGAATGGGCACGCCAGGGCCTTTAGCCACTGCAAATGAACTCCAGATGCATGTGCCACCATGTGCATCTGGCTTACGTGTTACCTGGAGAATCGAACCTGGGTCCTTAGGCTTCATAGGCATGTGCCTGCCTTAACCGCTCAGCCATTTCTCCAGCCCTAATTGTTTTATTTTTGAGACAGGGTTCAGCTTGGTAGTTAAGGCTGGCTTCAACTCATGATCCTTCTGCCTTAGCCTCCTGAGGGTTAGGGTTACAAGAATGCAACACATTCCTGGATCATCCTAAATTCTGGTATCAGACTAGCTAGGACTATAGGCCACATGGCTACAGTTCCTCATAATGTATTCAGGATCTTCACTACAGTAGATCAACTGCTCTGAAATCTGAAGTGGCAGAGGTGGGTGGAAAGGTGGTGACTGTGACAACTGTGATGACAGACAGACATTGTTTCACAATAGCAACTTTTAGTGTTTTGAGGTAGAGACTCCCTTTAGCCCAGGCTGACCTGGAATTCACTATGTAGTCTCAGGGTGGCCTTGAAGTCACTGCGCTCCTCCTACCTCTGCTAGGCTTACAGGCGTGTGCCACCATGCCTGGTTCAATAGTAACCCTCTTTATTATCTGCATTTACCTCATAACAACTTGTTGTGTACCTCCAGTATATGTAAATAAGCTTATTTAAAAAGGTATAGCCAAAAATAAACCAATAAAAAATAAAAAATAAGATAAAAAGGTATAGCCAATCTTGGCTTAATTCTTGAGAGAGGTAGAGAAAAGAGACAGAGAGAGCAGGTGTATCAGGGCCTCCAGATCCCACAAATGAGCTCCAGAGGCACGTGCCACTTTGTGCATTTGGCTTTACATGGGTAGTACGGAATCAAACTCAGGTCATTAGGCCTCAAATAAGGATTTAGGGGAAACTAACCTTCCAATATGACATGTTTTCTATGAGAAGACACACTAGTTCTAAACAACCAACCATCTGATAAACTTTGGGAACATCATTTGTTTATATACTGATATTAGCATATATGCCCAGTCAGACACAATGCAACACCAGAAGAACAAGTTAGGGGTGACAATTAGGGAGGCATATTTAATTAATTTATTTAACTAATTTATTTATTTAATCCCAGCACTGGGGAGTCAGAGGCAGGTGAATCACTGTGAGTTCAAGGCCATCCTGAGACTACAGAGTGAATTCCAGGGTTGCCTGAGCTAGAGTGAAAACCTACCTTGAAAAGCCAAGAGAAAAAAAAAAGGCATATTTCAGAATGCAGTATCAATTTATAGTATACCAAATTCTATTCTAAAATAAATACTATAAGCAAGACTGAATATAAGTGGACATGCCTCAATGAAAACAATTAGTTTGCTTGATTGAGTAGGGATTCAATATGTAGCCCAAGATGGCCTTTAACTTGAGATGCTCTGTGTCAGCCTCTCAAGTGCTAGAATTACAGGTATGTACCATCATGCCAGCAAATTCTTTTTTCATTCATTTTATTTATTTGACACACACGGAGGGGAGGGAGAAGGAATGGGTATGCCGGGCATTCAGCCACTATAAATGAACTCCAGATACATGTGACACCTTGTGCATCTGGCTTATGTGGGATCCTGGGGAATCAAACCTGGATCCTTTTGTTTCTCAGGCAAATGCCTTAACTGCTAAGCCATCTCTCCAGCCCCCCCCCCCCCTTGCAAGCAAATTTTAAGTAAAGTTGATTAGATTCTCTCAGAAACTCACCTTGACTATTGATGGATACCTACGAAGAGAGAAAAGCAACAGTTACAAGTGTCACATCAACTGAGCATTATGTAGCTGAGACAAGCCCTATAGGAAAGATGCTAAACCTCTCCCAGTATTACGTGCAGCCCTAGATCATAAGTAAGGAGCTTTACTGCTTTAATGCTGTCCTCTTCCATACGCAGCAGCACAACACAGTGCTTAAGAACCTGGGATCTGGGGCCAGAGGGTATGAACTGAACCCTGATTCTACCCATTACTTTCAAGATTTTATTTATTTATTTTGGGTTTTTCTAATCAAGGTCTCACTCTAGCCCAGGCTGACCTGGATTTCACTATGTAGTCTCAGCGTAGCCTTGAACTCATAGCAATCCTACCTCTGCTGGGATTAAAGGTGTGTGCCACCATGCCCGGCTTTTTGTTTGGTTTTTGAGGTAGGGTCTCACTGTAGTCCAGGCTGACTTGGAATTCACTATGTAGTCTCAGGGTGGCCTTTAACTAACTCATGGTGATCCTCCTATCTCTGCCTCCCAAGTACTAGGATTAAAAGTGTGCGCCATCACACTTGGTGTGCTAGGATTAAAGGAGTGTGCTTTTATTTTATTTTATTTTTTAAGGTAAGGTTTTGCTCTAGTACAGGCTGACCTGGTATTCACTATGTAGTCTCAGGGTAACCTCAAACTCATGGCAATCCTCCTACATCTACCTCCCAAGTGCTGGGATTAAAAGTGTGTGCCATCACACTTGGCATTTTTTAAAAAAATATATGTATATGTGTGTGTATATATATGTATGTGAATATGTGTGCATATGTATATGTGTATATTACACACACACATATTTGTTTTTCAAGGTAGGGTGTCACTCTAGCCCAGGCTGACCAGGAATTCACTATGTAGTCTCAGGGTGGCCTTGAACTCACAGTAATCCTCCTACCTCTGCCTCCAAGTGCTGGGATTAAAGGCGTGTACCACCACACCTGGCTTTAAGTGTATTTTATTTATTTGTTAGGACAGAGAGAAAGCGAATGAACTCCAGATGTATGCACCACTTTGTGTATCTGGCTTTAGGTGGGTACTGGAAAATCGAACCTAGGTTTTTACACTTTGCAGGCAAACACCTTAACCATTGAGCCATCTCTCCAGCCTCCATCCCCCCTTTTTCTGAGACAGAGTCTCACTCTATACCTCAACCTGGCCTTGAATTTGTTACACGTTTCCTTAGTCTCCCAAGTGTTGTGAATACAGGTATGAGCCACCACAACTTGGCTTTAAACTGACTTTTCAAGTCCCAAATTAACTCTAGAAAAGACCCCTATTCTGAATACTTAGATACAGGGTTCACAACATACTTTACCTCTTCATTTTCCTCATCCAAGTATTTTATTTGAATAGTGTTCAGATCAAATGAAACTTTCACCTGAAAATGAAGAGAAAGGGTGAGTGTATTTTACCATAGAAAAACTTATTATTTTTTAATGCTTTACTTATTTAGCTACTTGCAAGCAGAGAGAGACAGAGAGAGTGAGAGCAAGAGCAAGAGCCTCCAGCCACTGCAAAAGAACTATAGATGTATGTACCACTTTGTGAATCTGGCTTTACATTGGTACTGGGTAATCGACCAGGGTTGTTAGGTTTTGTAAGCAAGCACCTTTCTTTTTAAATTTTTTTTTGTTCATTTTTATTTATTTATTTGAGAGTGACAGAGAGAGAAAGAGGCAGAGAGAGAAAGGCAGATAGAGAATAGGCGCGCCATGGCTTCCAGCCACTGCAAACGAGCTCCAGACGTGTGTGCCCCCTTGTGCGTCTGGCTAACGTGGGTCCTGGGGAATCGAGCCTCGAACCGGGGTCCTTAGGCTTCACAAGCAAGTGCATAACCACTAAGCCATCTCTCCAGCCCATGAATGACAGAGTTTTTTAAAGTGTAACATCCAACACTGTGAAAAATTCAGGGCTGGGGATGGAGCTGGAGCTAAGTGGCAGAGCCCTTACCTAGCATGTGCAAAGCCCTGTGTTTAACACCCAGCACCACACAAAAAAGCAAAACAAAATTAAAGGTGTAAAGGTGTGTGTGTCTGTGTGTGTTTTCAAGGTAGGGCCTCGCTCAAACCCAGGCTGACCTGGAATTTACGCTTTAGTCCAGGTGGCCTCGAATTCACAGCCAGCCTCCTACCTCTGCCTCCCAAGTGCTGGGATTAAAGGCGTGTGCCACCATGCTGGGTCTGAAGGCATTATTTTTCTGTGACTTGCTACAATTGTTGTGCAAAGCATCTGACAGTATTTATGACAATTCAAATCTCTGGTAGTTTATTTTACAATGGTAAAAAGAAAGAAAAAACGTGAGGACTGGGAAGATGGTTCAGTGGTTAAAAGCATTTGCTTGCAAAGGCTACAAGCCCAGGTTCAATTTCCCAGTATACACGTTAAAGCTAGATGCACAAAGTGGCCCATGTCTCTGGAGTTCATTGGCAAGTGGCAAGAGGCCCCGGTGAGTCCATATTTTACCTCATCTTCCTCTCTCTTTACAAATAAATAAATAAAAATGGGGGAGGAGAAAGAAAACTTGGAAACAATTTCTCAACAAGAAATGGTTAAATCCAAATGAAGTTCACCAATACCAATAATGCTGTAGACTGCAGCTTAGAACATGTAAGCATTGATCCTTTTCTGTTAAGAACTATGTCTATAATGTACAAACAGGAAAGAAAAGCAAGCTGAAGAAGAGTGTTTCATTGTATGCTCCTACTATGATACTGGAACAAACATGGAAAATTTGGGTAAGGACACAGGGCTGTTAACTTGGTTATGCAAAAGAGGTGTGAAAGGCAGATGTGAAAGGAGGAGACTGGAGAAACAATTACTCCTTATATATTTAGATTATCTCATGTCTTATAGTAAGCATGTGTTATACGTTTATAATTTAAGGTTTTAAAATATCATTCTTCCCTTCATTCAATTATTCATTGTGTGTGTGTGTATGTGCATGCCATGGTGCACATGTGGATGGAGGCCAGAGGAATTCTGTGTTCCACCTCCTTTGAGACACAGGATTTCTTGTCCATGAGTGGCTTTACATGGGTGCTGGGGAAATGAACCCCAGCCAGCAGATTTTACAAGCAATTTTAGCCACCCAGCCATCTCCCTAGCCCCATAAGTTAAGTTTTTACAATAAAGGAAAAAAGTAAGCTATCAGCTCACTTAACTACTAGGGAAAGAAAGATGCCTGATTTTCAGATCTTTTTTTCAACAACATACCATTTCTTTCTGGACAACCATTTGTCTAGGACAGTAATGAGAAATATGTTCTAGAAGACAGGGGACTAAACCAGAATGTATTTTAAGGTCTCTCCAACATTTCCTTTTATTTTTAGTTACCACCAAGATAGCCAGGTAAAGGCAGGGTCTTAACTTAAGGGCTATATTCAACACAGGTGCCCAAGTAGTGAAACATTGACCAGTGCAAACCCAACAGAAGCAGAAGAGTACAAAGGGCAAAGCAAGAGGAAAGAAAGCATTGGCAAAGCAAGAAGCAGACAGACTGCTGTTAAAGTAACAGGAGAAACAGAGCCGGGTGTGGTAGCGCACGCCTTTAATCCCAGCACTCGGGAGGCATAGATAGGAGGATCACTGTGAGTTCGAGGCCACCCTGAGACTACATAGTGAACTCTAGGTCAGCCTGGGTTAGAGCAAGACCCTACCTCGAAAACCCAAAGAAAAAAAAAAAAGAAATATAGAGCTGGATGTGGTGGTGCACGGCCTTAATCCCAGCACTTGGGAAGCAGAGGTAGGACTGCTGTGAGTTTGAGGCCAGACTGGGACTACAGAGTAAGTTCCAGGGTCAGCCTTGGCTAGAGTGAGACCTTACCTGGGGGAGGGGGAGAAGAAAAAATAGATAGGTCTTGCAAAACACAAGTTATAACCTTGGTAGCTCACGAACGTCTGATCTCAAGCCAGACATTTCCCTTAGGCATGGATGGGGTAGGGCCCAGACCAAATCACTCCATGGACTATTTCTAAAATAAATGTTTCCTAAATCCAATTTCACTTTTTTTTTTTTTAACTTTCCATCTATACTCTTCCAAAGGAACTTTCTTTGTTCCCTTTATCTGGGTACATCTTCGATACAAATACTGAACCCATCAAAAACAATTTTCCAACAGGCCCAGAAATGGTAATAAGAAGTTGACAGCTTGGAAATACCATTGCTAAAAATAGCTACATTTGGAAAAAAATATCAATGCTCAACCCCTGGAGAAACAAAACAAAGTACTACTCACCATAGCTTCAACATCAGCCCAAGTTGTATTTTCTGGATCAGAGACCAGAAAGCTTTGAGTTTCATTTTTAAAAGTTACATTTAGAGTAACCTGTGGTTCCATGCTGTGGGGCTAGGGTTGGGAGGGAGAGAGAGAGAGAGGGAGAAAAAAAAAAAAAGAAACCAACACATTAAAAAGGCTCTAACCTGGGCTGGGCTTGAGAGATGGCAGGGAATAAGAGAAATGCTATCCCTACTGTTGTCAAATTTACAATCTATTAGAGTGGTTTAACCCAAATCTCACTGTTAAATAGGAATTGTCTTTTCCAAGAAATAAAGAGATTAAACTCCAAATGCATGTGCCACCTTGTGCATCTGGCTTATGTGGGTCCTGGGTAACTGAACCTGGGTCCTTTGGCTTTAGAGGCAAATTCCTTAACCACTAAACCACCTCCCTAGGCCACATTTTTTTTTTTATTTC
Organism: Dipus sagitta; assembly: GCA_036346955.1. Classification (NCBI taxonomy): domain Eukaryota; kingdom Metazoa; phylum Chordata; class Mammalia; order Rodentia; family Dipodidae; genus Dipus; species Dipus sagitta. Next base: position 18,652,734 of record CM070778.1, read on the forward strand.
TAAAGATTTCACTGCACATTACAATGCTTGTTTAATGAAACACATGAAGCAAGAGATAAAAAGATGGACAAAAGAAAAAAGTCCTGTAATCAGACAAGGCAATATATATCTGTGATCCCCGCACTTGGAAAGCAGAGGCAGAAGGATTTCCAGGTCTAGACAAGTTGGTGCTGCACAGGAGTTCAAGACCAGCCTAAGCTACATAGTCTTGTCTCCAGGAAACAAACAAAAACCCAAACAACACAGAGGCCCCCCCCCCCAACTGCTTATTATAGGAAAATTTTCTATGGACCTATCAGCTAGCTTCCACAACTCAAGGCTGACTGTTACAATAACTTTTCCTTTCTAGATTATTATAATCCTATGCGTGCTGCTGAAGATGGAAGATGGGGGTTTCCAGCATGCATGCTAGGCAATCTACCCTACCACCGAGCCCAACTTCTGGATTGTTGTGACAAGATATTCAGCTTTTCTTTTCTTTTTTTTTTTTTTTTTTTTTTGGTTTTTCGAGGTAGGGTCTCACTCTAGCCCAGGCTGACCTGGAATTCACTATGGAGTCTCAGGGTGGCCTCGAACTCACAGCGATCCTCCTACCTCTGCCTCCCGAGTCCTGGGATTAAAGGCATGCGCCACCACGCCCGGCTGATATTCAGCTTTTCATCTATAATTAAGACAACTTTTTAAAAAGACCTTTAAAAAAGGGGGGAGGGGAGGCTGGAGAGATGGCTTAGTGGTTAACGCATATGCCTGCAAAGCCTAAGGACCCAGGTTCAATTCTCCAGGTCCCACAAAAGCCAGATGCTATGGTGGCACATGTGTCTGGAGTTCATTTGCAGTGGCTGGAGGCCCTGGTGCACCCATTCTCTCTATCTCCCTCTCTCTGTCTCAAATAAATAAATAAAATAAAATGTTTAAACTATATCTAAAAAAAAAAAAAACAGGCAGATAATTCACAGAATGACACATCTGCCTCTAAAAAAAACTATCATTATCATTCCTAAGAATTTCTTTTTTTTTTTTTTTGAGGTAGGGTTTCAGTCTAGCTCAGGCTCTCCTGGAATTCACTATGTAGTCTCAGGGTGGCCTTGAACTCACAGCGATCCTCTTACCTCTGCCTCCCGAGTGCTGGGATTAAAGGCGTGTGCCACCACGCCTGGCTTTAATTTCTTTTATAAATAAATATTTATTTGGGCTGGGGAAATGGCTTAGCGGTTAAGGCATTTGCCTGTGAAGCTTAAGGACCTTGGTTTGATTCCTCAGAACTCATATAAGCCAGATACACAAGGGTTGCATGTGTCTGGAGTAGCTACAGGCCCTGGCGTGCCCATTCTCTCTTTCTCTCTGCCTCTTTCTCTCTCAAATAAATAAAATATAAAAAAAATTATTTGAGGGGTGGCACACAGACAGAATTAGGCATGCCAGGGCCTTTAGCCATTGCAAACAAACTCCAGACACATGTGCTACTTTGTGCATCTGATTTTAAGTGGGTTTACATGGTTACTGGGGAATTCAACCTGGGTCTTTGGCTTTGCAGGCAAGTGCCTGACCTGCTAGGCCACCTCTCCAAGCCAACAATTTATGTGTGTGTGTGTGTGTGTGTGTGTGTGTATACACTTTTTTTTTTTTTTTTTTTTTTGAGGTAGGGTCTCACTGTAGTTCAGGCTGACCTAGAATTCAGTATGTAGTCTCAGGCTGGCCTTGAACTCATAGCAATCCTAAAAGCCTCAAGAGTGCTAGGATTAAGGCATGTGCCACCATGCCTGGCTAGAAATTACCAATTTTTAATCAAATGCCCATTAAAATTTGTTTTCAGAGGCTGGAGAGATGGCTTAGCTGTTAAGATGATTGCCTGCAAACCCTGAGGACCCAGGTTCTACTTCCCAGAAACCACATAAGCCAGATGCACAAGGTGGCACTTGTGCCTGGAATTTGTGGCTGGAAGCCCTGGTATGCCAATCTCTCTCATAAATAAATAAAAATAAAATAATTTTTTTTTAATTTAAGAACTTTGTTTACTTAAGAACTGGGTCTGTTGGACTTCTTTTTTTTAAGTAACTATAGAAAAAAACTTAGGAGGCAGAAGTAGGAAGACTGCTGTGAGCTAGAGGTGAGACTAGAGCTGCACAGTGAGATCCAGGTCAGAATGAGCTAGAGTAAGACCCTGCCTCAGAGGGAAAAAAAATTGGTTTAAGTTGTACTGCAAAAATGTCAGCTTTTAAACACAGTCAACAATTTTATTTTATTTTATTTTTTTGGTGTTTCGAGGTAGGATCTTACTCCAGCCTAGGCTGACCTGGAATTCACTATGTAGTCTCAGGGTAGCCTCAAACTCACTGCAATCCTCCTACTTCTGCCTCCCAAGTGCTGGGATTAAAGGTGCACACCCCCACACCCAGCCAACACTTTATTGTGTGTATATGTGTGTGTGTCAAGGCAATGTCTCACTCTAGTCCAGGGGCACTCCCTCTGTAACCCAGGCTGACCTGAACAACTCATTCTGTAGCCAGGCTGGCCTAGAACTCACAATATTCTTCCACTCAGCCTCCTGAGTTCTGCCATTACAGGTATAAACCACCATGCCTGAATGAACACATTTTTTATCTGATCTAAAAAGAGCCATATTCTGATCCACCTGCAACAGATAATAAATGAACAAGATTCAGTCCCAGAAGTTTCCAGTGTCATGAAAAGAAGCCCAAGGGATGGGTTCCAGACACAGCTCTGGCACAATATGAGCCACATAACTGTGAGCTAGTCAGTTTACCTATGAGCAACAATTGTTTACTTTGCTTTGACTACCTTACAATGTTATCATAGGACTCCAATAAAAATGTGGTTGAAGCCGGGTGTGGCGGCGCATGTCTTCAATCCCAGCACTTGGGAGGCATAAGCAGGAGAACTGCCATGAGTTTGAGGCCACCTGGAGACTACATAGTGAATTCCAGGTCACCCTGAACTAGAGTGAAAAACAAAACAAAAACAAAACAAAACAAAAAAGCAGTTGAGGGGTTTGGGGAACTTGCTCAGTGGTTAAAGGCATGTGCTTGCAAATCCTGCTGGCCTGGGTTCAATTCCTTAGCAACCACATAATGGTGCATGCAACTGCAATTCATCTGCAGTAGCAGTAGGCCCTGGCCATGTTCTCTCCCTCTCTTTCATATTCATATATATATATATATATATATATATATATTCATATTCATACATACATACATACATACAGCCAGACATGGTGGTGCACACCTTTAATCCCAGCACTTAGGAGGCTGAGGTAGGAGGATTGCTGTGAGTTCGAGGCCAGCCTCAGACTATATAGTGAATTCCAATTCAGTCTGGGCTAAATCAAAACCCTACTTAGAAGCTGGGCGTGGTGGCGCACGCCTTTAATCCCAGCACTCAGGAGGCACTCGAGGCCACCCTGGGACTCCATAGTGAATTCCAGGTCAGCCTGGGCTAGAGTGAGACCCTACCTCGAAAAACCAAAAAAAAAAAAAAAAAAGAAAGAAAGAAAGAAAAGGAAATTTTAATGTGGTTGAGGAGAGAGACTAGGAATACTGTAGTATAAAAGCTCCTGGTATGCCACAAGTTCAATTCCCAGCACCAAGAAGGATAGAATGCAGAAATTCTTTAAAATATGCAAATAGAAAAACTATCATAGCAAACCAGTCATCAGGACCTTAAAATACCTTTTATAACATGTTACACTATCTGTGAATGCAACTATTATTTTAAGAACCTTGTACTCCCTGGAGATCATGGATTTTTAAAAGTATTTATTTGAGAGGAAGAGGCAAATAGAGAATGGGCACAACCAGAGCCTCTAGCCAGTGTAAATGAACTCCAGATGCATGTGCCACCTTGTGCATCTGGCTTTATGTGGGCACTGGGGAACTGAACTGGATCCTTTGGCTCTGCAGGCAAGTGCCTTAACCACTGAGAAATCTCTCCAGTCCCAAGATCATGGATTAAAAAAAAAAAAAAAAAAAAAAAAAACAACCTCAATTATTCACATTGTTTCATTACTTTTCTTCACCTAGGGTTAACTTAATCATCAAAATAACATTGGTTTCTAGCACTAAGCCTGCTGACAACCAGTATTCATAAATATGAAACACAATTCTCAGGTTCTTTAAAATTTGGGCAGGATCCCATACTTCCCCAGGATGCCACGGAAGAAAATATTTGGGAAAATGAGTTAACTGTTTCAGGCTGTCAAAAACAGACATTCTGAAATTTATCCTCACTTTCCAACTTCAAGAAATGTACTTCCACACTTGAGGGGGACTGGAAGGAACTAATCTTCCTTCCTCTTTCTCAAATTACACAAATGGAAATTAGTTTAGATACTTTGGAGCTCATCCAGTTGATGATCCACCTATGGGAGAAAACAGGAAGTGCGAGAGTTTAGCTGGCCAATGTACAGTTCTTCATAACAAAGTGCCTATCTCTCTTTGACTTACATATGAAAATTCTCTCAACCAGAGCATTAATCTTGAACTTGTGGAAATACAAAAGCTACAGTTGGCTCTATCTTTTCCTGTAGGATGTAGCTGGAGCCTCAACCTTTGGCTTTCATAACTGACTCTGGAAGTTTATGCCCTACTGACTCACCTTCACTTGGCAAAAGCCATCTCTTCCTCATGATCGATTCTGTTTTTTTTTTTTTTTTGGTCCGTTTCAGACTCAACAATACCTTTAATGAAGTCGACCTGGGAACCTGAGTTTTGTTTATCGTCTCCACCAGATCCTGAACAAGCTATCAAATGTTAAAATGTGTAATTTGAAATCTGGGTGTTTTAACAAAAAGGGAAAAGAGTGACTTTTTAATGACGAAGATCAAACGATCTTCAAGAAGGTCTCAAAAAGAGGAGGGGGACTGGAATGAGAAGGATGCTTGTCATTTCTTCTTTGAAGCCTTAATCCCAGCTTTCAAGTTACCTTTCCTAGCACTCCACTGTCCCCAAGACAGTGTCACCATTCCTGAAGTCTCTCACTTTCTTTGCCTGGGCCCTCTTTGTGTCCTGGGGAATGTCGACCTTTTCTGAACAGAAGCGAGGCGTTTAGAGCCATGGACTCTCCTTTCCTCCGGCAGTGTCCACCTGCCACTGTCGCCCCTCACCAATGTGAACGGATCTCTCGGACGGCCACCGAAGACTGGCTGCCCAGACACGGAAAAAGTCTCCCCTCTGCAGAAGTCCTCCTTTGAACTTCTCCAAACCCTCTATGAGAGGCGTGATCTCATCCCTCCCTCACACCCCCAGGTAACCGCAGCGAACCTTACCTGCTGTCCGCCCCCGGAGGGCGCTTGCCAGTGGCCGGTGCAGGGGACCGTTCGCTGCCAGCTCGGCTGCTATTCCTGCGGGGTGAATCTAACATGGCGGATAGAGACAGGGCCTAGTCCCATGTTTCTCTGAGTTTTCAACGAAGTGATTGGCTCTTACTATTTGTCCCTCAAAATGGTCTCCCCACCGATTGGCCGGTGCTGCGTTGGCAGGGGCGGGGCAGATGCGATCTGACCCACACAACAATAACAAACACCAGGGGCAGAGGGACGGAGCTAGTGCGCAGATGTGGGCCAGGGCCGGGAGTTCCCCGTCCCAAGTTGATTGGCCACCCTCGGCCGGTCCCTCAGGTCACTGACCTTGAAGAGCTAGCTACTCGCGGGGCTCGATGGGAATTGTAGTCTTCCTGGGATCCGTAGGTTCTTTGGCCTAGTCTCCGCTTGCAAGAGATGATGAAAGCGTGACACTTCGATCCATAACTGCTCCTACGTCACCGCGAGGAGGTCGGCAATCTACTAAACTGGGCCGTTGTGAGGACCGTGCGTGCTTCCGGCCTCGGCCGCTCCTTTCCGTAAGACTACAACCTCCGAGGGACGAGGGGCCGGAGGCCGCTTGTTGCGCAGTGCATGCTGGAACTCGTAGTTCTTTCCCGCACCATCCTAGTTAGCTAAATTGCAGACTTCCATTGCAAGGAAAGGGTGGGAGAGAGGGGCCTGCTCCTGCGACTCCTTGAAGTGCTACCTGGCGCTCGTGTTCTGACCCTTAGACAGCAACTACTGTGACGTAATAAACCACAATCCCAAGCGTACAGGGAAACGGCACGGCCCCTAACAGAAAACTCAGAATTTCTCTTCCGTCTCTTTCTAATACGTCACGCGTGGCAGAATGGATGACCAATCCGGAGCCGCGAGAGATTCTCGGTTTTGTTTTATTTTTTCTTCTACCCCGCCCTTCCGGTGACGTCCGACGGTCGCGAGCTCTTAGAGGCTGGCACTCAGCGGCCAGCGGCCGGTTTCCGTGGCAACGGAGAGCGCGGGAATTACAGATAGATTGCTCATTGCGACTGCGCGGCATCAGCGGAAACTCTCCGGCCCGAGGCCAGTGTGGAGGGCTTGGCCAGATCGCTGGGTCCCCTCGCCCGGGGGCGCCGGGTCGTGTGGCTTTGGTAAAGGTGAGCGATGCCCTAGGGGACGAGGAGGGGTCCGGGTGGATGTTCTCAGTGAGCGGCGGGCAGCCGAGAGCGGTGTCGTGAAGGAGAGCAGGACGGGGGTTGCTGGAGAATCCCGTAGACGAAGTGAAGCGCAGGGATCCTGACAAGGGCCCAGGCCGGGAAGTTTGTCGCCAGGGCTCCGAGGAAGACTGGGAGTCCCGGTTACAAGAACTGGCTTGGTGCCCTGAAGGGCATGCCGAGTTACAGTAAGGCTCTGCTGGGAGAAGTGGGGGAAGAATGTGTCTGGGGAGAGGAGCAGACTGGATGGACTTCGTCGAGGAAGACGCTTGAGAACTGGATCCGCATGAGTTTTTTCAGAAGGGACTGACGGGAAGGACATAAGGAAGCATCTATAGTAACCAGTGAGGCTGTCAGGGACGTGTTTGAGGGGGGCCCTGAGATGGAGGCTGTAACTGGGAAACACTAGGAAAAAAGGGGGTGAAGTATTAAGTCGTGTTGCTTAAAAAAATTTTTTTTAATTTTAGAGAGAGAGAGAATTGGCGCACTAGGGCCTCAGTCAGTGCAATCGAACTCCAGACACTTGGGCCACGTAGTGGGCATGTGTGACCTTGCGCTTGACTCACCTTTGTGCGTCTGGCTTATGTGGGATGTGGACAGTCAAACATGGCTCCTTAGGCTTCACAAGCAGGCACCTTAACCACTAAGCCATCTCTCCAGCCCTTCTTTTTTTCAATTTTAGAGAGAGGTGTTGCTTTAACTGTTTTGTTTTTGGTGTGTGTTTTAGCTTTATTTTATTTGAGAGAGAGAGAGAGAGAGAAAGACATGGTGGGGGGGGGGCATACCAGAGCCTCTAGCCACTGCAAACAAATTGCAGACACATGCACCACCTTGTGCATCTGGCTTTATGTGGATACTGGGGAATTGAATTGGGAACCTTAGACTTTGTAGGCAAATGACTTAACCACCGAGCCCCCGTCCCTTTTTTTTTTTTAATATTTCATTTAAAAAAATTATTTGAGAGAGAGAAAGGAAGAGGCATAGAGAGGAGGAGAGAGAGAGAGAATATGAGTGTGCCATGCCAGGGCATCCAGCCATTGCAAACAAACTCCAGACGTATGTGCCACCTTGTTCTTCTGGCTTATGTGGGTCCTGGTGAATCAAACTTGGGTCCTTTGGCTTTGTAGGAAAGTGCCTTAACTGCTAAGCCATCTCTCCAGCACCCCTCCTTTTTTTTTTTAAGACACAAACTTATGTAGCTCAGGCTGTCCGTATTTCCCCATCCTGCCTCCACCTCCAAGTGCTGTGCGGTTATGAGTATGTACTGCCATCCTGGTTTATGCAGTGCTGGGGATTGAACCCAGGGCTCGTGCATGCTAGGCAAACATTCTCAACCTCTTGAATTTTTAAAAATATTTATTGTAGGGAGGGAGGGAGAGAGAAATAGAGGAAGACAGAATGGGTGTGCCAGAGCCTCCTGCCACTGCAAACAAATTCCAGATGCATGCACCACCTGTGTATGTGGCTTTACATGGTTGGTGCTGGAAATTTGAACCTGGGCCATCTGGCTGGTAAACAAGTGGCTTAACTTCTGAGACATCTCTCCAGCCCTGATTTTTTTTTTTTTTTTCAAAGTTGGGTTTTGCTCTGGCCCAGGCTGACCTGGAATTCACTATGGAGTCTCAGGGTGCCCTCGAGCTCACGGTGTCTTGCCTTTTTTTTTTTTTTTTTTTAATGAAGGCTTTTTAGCATTGTTTCCATGGTTAATATAATTCTAAAGCACTCCAATCTTAAATTTCTCTTATTTTGAAATGACAAGCCAAGTATGGTGTCTGAAACCTGTAGTCCCAGTACTAGGGAGGCAGAGGTTGTTTGTAAAGTCAAGGCCAAACCTGGGCTACATGGTAAGTTCCAGGCTTGCCTGAGCTACAAGAATAAGATCTCCCTGCCTAAAACAAAACAAAGAACAAAACACCACATGTGGTGGCACATGACTATAATCCCAGCATTTGGATAACAAGGAGTTCAAAGGCATCCTCCAGCTACACTTGCTAGTCTGGAATACATGAGACCTTATCTCAAAACAACCAAGAACAAAAGAAAAAGAGAGGAAGAGAGAGAAGGAAAAAGAAGATTAACAGGTAAACTGTTGTATTTAAAATGTGTTTTAAATTTTGTATTAAAGTTCACTGGAACAGAAGGAAATGGATTTACCTGCAGTTCACTGTGAAGAAGTACAAAATGTCCTTAATGCTATGCAGAAAATCTTAGAGTGTCCAATCTGGTAAGTAGTCTGGCAACCCATGGAGTTTATTAAGTTTGGGATTTCTTCCCTTATATTGCTATCCATCATATGAATGAGTAGAAGTGACCTAACATAGTCATCATGGGGTAAAATATAAATGTATTAAGGTCACACTCCTAGTTTCTTCTTTTTATAACTGAAGTTCTTTAAGCATAAAGTACTCCTGGGCTGGAGAGATGGCTCAGTGGTTAAGGCACTTGCCTGCAAATCCTAAAGAGCCAGGTTTGATTCCCCAGTACCCACAGAGAGCCTCTTCTCCCCTTCCATTCTCTGCTTTAGTCTTTTAGACTTGCAACGGTGGCCTCAGTCATGTAGCATGTCCTGCTTGCCACTGTTTTTGAGCTGTTATACTTCCCTTCCTGTTCCTTCTTCCTATGTTTTTATTCAGATAATTGCATAGTTGGAAAATCTAGTTTTTAAAAAAATTCATTTGCAAGCAGAGAGCAAGAGAGAGAGAGAATGGGTGTGCCAGGGCCTCCAGCCACTACAAATGAATTCCAGATGCATGTGCCACTGTGTATCTGGCTTTACATCAGAAGTGGGGAATCAAACCCGGGTCGTAAGGCTTTGTGAGCAAGTGCCTTAACCACTGAACCAACTCTCCAGCCCCCACAATCTTGATTCATATGCTACCTTTTCTTTTATTTTTTTGGTTTTTCGAGGTAGGGTCTCACTCTAGCCCAGGCTGACCTGGAATTCACTATGGAGTCTCAGGGTGGCCTTGAACTCACGGCGATCCTCCTACCTCTGCCTCCCGAGTGCTGGGATTAAAGGCGTGCGCCACCACGCCCGGCTTATATGCTACCTTTTCAAGGCATCTCCAGACAGCCCTGTTTGAAATTGCACTGACCCCAACCTATTCCATATTCCTTCTCCTCCTCCTTTATTTTTCTCTATAACACTTGTTACTATATGACATACTGTTTCTTCTCTATCCTCATAGAATATAGTCTGCTCAAGGACAGTTTTCATTATCTTTTGTAGTTAGTGTCTAGGTTAAGGAATCACTCAAGAAATTAAAAAGCCAGGTGTGGTGATGCACGCCTTTAGTCCCAGCACTCATTAGGCAGAGATAGGAGGATCACCATGAATTTGAGGTCACCCTAAGACTATGTAGTGAGTTCCTGGTCAGCGTGGACTAGAGTGAAACCCTACCTTGAAAAATTGTAAAAACAAAAACAAAACCCTAAAAAGCCAAACGTGGTGGCACACGCCTTCTCTGTAGCAATTTGTTTTGGGGGTGCAGGTTGAAGACAAGAACTTGCTGTTTTGGAGAGCCTGGTCTCCAACTGTAGGTCCGTGTGACCTTCCCACCTTAGCCTCCCAGGTAGCTGAAACCATAGCCATGTACTGCCACACTCAATTCATTTGGCAGTTATTTGTGAGAATTGGCAGTGCTGCCTAACTTTTTGTGTGCGATTATATAATTAAAAAATATATACTAATTTATTTGAGAGAGAGAGAAAGAGAGAGGCAGATAGAGTGTGGGTGCACCAGGGCCTCCAGCCACTGCAAACAAACTTCAGATGCATGTGCCACCTTTTGCATCTGGCTTATGTGTGTACTGGGGAAATGATCCTGGGTCCTTAAGATTCACCACTATGTCATGTCTCCAGCCATTTTTTTTTTTTAAATTTAAGAACAATTTGCTAGAATGTATTCCGTGATTTTTTTTTTTTTTTTTTTTTGTGTGTGTGTGTGTGTGTGTGTGTTTTGAGCTGGGGTCTCACTCTAACCCAGGCTGACCTGGAATTTACTATGTAGTTTCAGGTTGTACTTGAACTCAGGACAATCCTCCTACCTCTGCCTCCTGAGCTCTGAGATTAAAGGTGTGCACCACTACTCCCGGCTTCCTGGTATTTATTTTGTTTTTTCCAAACCTAAACGTAGCTTCCTTTTCCCATGATGTATCCTGTTGGAAGCTGAAGATACAAATATGTAATATGTTGAAAATATTACCTACTATGAAAAGTGTTTAAAATATTTGAATTACTTTTCTAGTAAACATTTACTCTTATCAGGAGCTGGAAGAGAAACATTTTAATTTTTTTCCTTTTTACTCTTACATTTCATCCTCAAGATCTTCTTTCAAGTCATTACCTTTTTTACACATGGGAGTTTTCATCTGTTTAACGTTTGTGTTTATCGTGTGTTTGTATAGCTTGGATTGTGATTGCCATGCTGAAATATAATTATTTCAGAATTGAGTCAGTGGTGAGAACACGAGCCATCTGGTATCACAGCTCAATCCAAGTTTTCTCTTGCTAAGAATTTTCTTTGATATCTAGCTTGTCTCTGAAATAGTGATTTAGTAGCAAATGAGAATTCTCTTTGTTGTAATTGTTTTTATTCTTACAATAGCCTCAAAAGACTACAAGGATGGTTGATTGGAGGAAACAGGTTCAGGTAGAATGCGGAAACCCGGCCTTCTAGCTTAGCCAGGTGTCTTTCTTTTCATTACCTGTACTGCGTCAGAAACCCTATGATTGAAAGAGTTGTATTTCTAAGCCTTTTACAACAAGCTGTTGTGCCCCAGCTTTCTTTGTGATCCTTTTCTTTCTTTTTACTTTAAGTTTATTAAGTTGAGAGGGATAGAGAGAGGCAGATAGAGAGAGAATGGTCGCTCCAGGGTCTCTAGCCACTGCAAACAAACTCCAGACACATGCACCACCTTGTGAGTGAGTTTCCCTAACGTGGGTCCTGGGGAATTGAACCTCCATTCTTTTTTTTTTTTGCTGGGGGGGGGTTTCGAGGTAGGGTCTAACTCTAGCTCAGGTTGACCTGGAATTCACTATGTAGTCTCAGATTGGCCTCGAACTCAAGGTGATCCTCCTACCTCTGCCTCTCAAGTGCTGGGATTAAAGGTATGGGCCACCAAGCCTGACAATGATTTTTTTTGAGAGAGGGAGAATGAGCGCACCAGGGCCTCCAGCCACTGCAAACAAACTCCAGACACATGCACCCCTTGTGCATCTGGTCCTGGGGAATTGAACTGGAATCCTTTGGCTTTGCAGGCAAAGGCCTTAACCACTAAGCCATCTCTCCAGCACCCCTTGTGATCCTTTCTTTCTTCTTCTTTTTTTTGGTTTTTCGAGGTAGGGTCTCACTCTAGCCCAGGCTGACCTGGAATTCACTATAGAGTCTTAGGGTGGCCTCGAACTCACGGCAATCCTCCTACCTCTGCCTCCCAAGTGCTGGGATTAAAGGCGGGCGCCATCACGCCCGGCAAATATATATATATATTTTCTTTTGAGGTAGGGTCTCATTGTAGCTCAGGCTGACCTGGAATTCACTATGTAGTATCAGGGTGGCCTTGAACTCATGGTAGTTCTCCTACCTCTGTCTCCCAAGTGCTGGGTTTAAAGTCATGTGCCACCATGCCTGGCTCCTTATGATCCTTTTCTAAGAAGCTAAACATTTCATGAAAAGAAAGATATTCTTCCCACACTAGCAGGGTACCTCTCCTTTAATTACCTGTGTGGACTTGACCACCAACTCAGTATATAAACCTCATTCAGAATCAAAACTAACAACTCAAAATAGCCAAAAGTTGTCTGCTGATCCAAGCTCCACCTACCCCGGCCTTCTTCTGCGTGCCTACTTGATCATTCAGTGTTGGCACACAGGCCTATCTGCTACCCTGCACAAACCCCAGGCATGGCCCTGCTCGTACTTCTCTGCTCCTTCTGCTGGAGTTGTTGCCCAGTTGTTGCACGGCTTGTTTCCTTACATTACTCAGCTGTCCACCTCCTGTGACATACTCTCCATGAAAATTCCATGTAAGTTTGTTCTTTTGTTTTTTGGTGTGATGTATATGTGTATAGGTGTACATATTTATGTATGTGTGGGCATGTGTGGAGGTCACAGAAGAACTTTCTGGAGTTAGTCCTTGTCTTCCACCTTGTTTGATGCATCATCTCTTGTTCTTGTTCACTGCTGCGTTTGCCAACTTCCGGCTAGGGTTACAAAAGTACACCATGGCTTATGGCATTTACATGGAGCTGGAGATCCAAACTCAGGCTTGAGCTGCAAGTGCTTTATCCATTGAGCCATCTCCCCAGCCCCTCACTTTTCTTTCTGAAATGGGTCTCATGTTGCCCAGGCTGCCTTGAACTTGCAATGTAGCCAGGATAACCTGCCTCCACCTTTCAAGTGTGAGGATTGTAGGTATGCATTACCACACCCAGTTTATGCAGTACTGGGATCGAACCTAGGACTTTGTACATACTAGACAAGTACCTTAGCAACTGAGCTACACCCTAGCTCTGTTTTTCTTTTTTTTTTTTTCCCTCCCCTCCTCCCCCATAGTGTCTCACTCTAGCCCAGGCTGACCTGGAATTCACTATATAGTCTCAGGGTGGCCTAAAATTCACAGCAATACTCCTACCTCTGCCTTCCAAGTGCTGGGATTAAGGGTGTGCACCACCATACCTAGCTGCCCTCTGTTTGTTTTCTGAGACAGTCTCTCACTGAATGTGGAGCTTACTAATTCAGGTAGACTAGCTAGCCAGCAAACCCCAGGGATCCTCCTGCCTCCGTCTCCCTACTGCTAGAATTATAGGCATGCCTTGCTACTCAGTTTTTTGGGATTATTTTTTTCTGGGTTTTCTTTTCAATTTTATTAATTTAATTTTTTTTTTTTGAGAGAAAGATGCAGGAAAAGAGAGAGAATGGGCATGTCAGGGCCTCCAGCCACTGCAGATGAACTCCAGATATACATGTGCCACTTTGTGCATTTGGCTTACGTGGGTTCTGGGTAATTGAACCTAGGTCTTTGGCTTTGCAGGAAAGTGATTTAACCACTAAGCCATCTCTCCAGCCTTTATTTATTTACTTCAAAGAGAGAGAAAGGGAGAAGGGCTATGCCAGGGTTTCCTAGCCACTGCAAACTGCAAATATATGCCTCACATTGTGTATCTGACTTTATGTGGGTACTGGAGAATCGAACCTGGGTTCTTTGGCTTTGCAAGCCAGCACCTTAAACTGCTAAGCCATCTCTCTAGCCTTTTTTTGGTTTTGTGGGGTAGGGTCTCACTCTAGCCCAGGCTAACCTGGAATTCACTATGTAGTCTCAGGGTAGCCTTGAACTCATGGTGATCCTCCTACCTCTGCCTTCTGAGTACTGGGATTAAAGGCGTGCGCTACCTCGACCAGCAGCATTCATGTCTGACTGACAAATACTTTCCTGAGTCATCTCCCCAGCCCCTTCAACAGAATTTAAAAATGAGGTAAATTGGAACTTTATTCATTAGCTGATAGGTAAGGTGGTACATGCTTTTAATCCTAGCACTTGGAAGGCAGACATAGGAGGATTGCCATGAGTTCAAGGCTACCCTGAGACTACATAGTGAATTTCAGGTCAGCCTGAGCTAGAGCGAGACACTACCTCCAAAAACAAAACAAAAAAATATGGGTAAAGTGTTATGGCTAGAATTTGTTTTAAATTTTTAGGTGTGTTGAAAAGGATTGACCATTGTTGATAGTTGTTGAAACTGGATGGTGGTACATACATTTCATTTTGCTATTTTATTTGTGTAAATGCATATAATTTTTCATATTTTATAAAATTAATTTTTATTTTTGTTTATTTATTTGAGAGCGACAGACAGAGAGAAAGAAGCAGATAGAGAATGGGCATGCCAGGCCCTCCAGCCACTGCAAACGAACTCCAGATGCATGCACCACCTTGTGTATCTGGCTTACGTGGGTCCTAGGGAATCGAGCTTTGAACCAGGGTCCTTAGGCTTCACAGGCAAGCACTTAACCGCTAAGCCATCTCTCTAGTCCCTAATTTTTCGTATTTTAAAAAAGCAGTCCCATGCCCAGAAAATGCTGAGAGGGAATCCAAGAAGAAATTAAGGGGGTCATGAATTTGAGGGCAGCCTGGAGGGCTGGAGAGACAGCTTAGTGGTTAAAGCACTTGCCTGCAAGGTCTAAGGTCCCAAGGTTGATTCCACAGTACCTATGTAAAGCCAGATGCACAAGATGATGCATGCATCTGGAGTTTATTTGCAGTGGTTGGAGGCCCTGACATGCTCATTCTCTATCTGCCTCTTTCTCTCTCTCAAATAAATAAATAAAAATAAATTATTTTTAAAAAAAGATGGGAGAGGGCTTAGTGGTTAAGTGCTTGCCTGTGAAGCCTAAGGACCCCGGTTCGAGGCTCGATTCCCCAGGTCCCACGTAAGCCAGATGCACAAGGGGGCACATGCACCTGGAGTTCGTTTGCAGTGGCTGGAGGCCCTCGTGTACCCATTCTCTATCTATCTGCCTCTCTCTCTGTGTCACTCTCAAATAAATAAATAAAATAAAAAACAAAAACAATTAAAAAAAACAAGTACTAGCAACTACTCTTATGATTTGGAACATATTAAGTTAGAGGTGACATGAACACAAGCAGTGCTATAGCCTTACGTTGGCTTTGAAAACCCTGACCTCTGCTGAGTGACCAGCAGGCAGGGAGCAAATACTGCCCCAATACACTGGGCAAAATGAAGGCTGGGCCCCATGGTGAGGTCTTGGGTTCACTTCCCTCTACTAACCCCCCCAATAAGTTACTACTTAACTAAAAGGTGATAAGGGGTGATTCATGTTCCAGGAGGGATGGAGCGAGATTTATAACAGTACTCAGGATGCAATTAAAAACTGAATAAGCTGAGCGTGGTGGTGCACGCCTTTAATCCCAGCACTTGGGAGGCAGAGGTAGGAGGATCACCGTGAGTTTGAGGCCACCCTGAGACTACATAGTGAGTTCCAGGTCAGCCTGGGCTAGAGGGAGACCCTACCTTGAAAAAAAAAAACAAAACCAGGGGCTGGAGAGATGGCTTAGTGGTTAAGCACTTGCCTGTGAAGCCTATGGACCCCAGTTCGAGGCTCAGATGCACAAGGGGGCGCATGCATCTGGAGTTCGTTTACAGTGGCTGGAGGCCCTGGCGTGCCCATTCTCTCTCTCTCTCTCTGTCGCTCTCAAATAAATAAATAAAAATTTAAAAAATTTAAAAAAACAAAAACAACAACAACAACAAAAAAAAAACAATAGGGGAAGCTGCTATTTAAAAAATAATAAAAATACCGGGCGTGATAGTACACGAGGCAGAGGTAGGAGGATCACCGTGAGTTCGAGGCCACCCTACATAGCGAGTTCAGGTCAGCCTGGGCTAGAGTGAGACCCTACCTTAGGGGAAAAAATACTAATAAAGCTTTTTAAATGCCATTTTATTTTAGTTTAGTGCTTTGAGACAGGGTCTCATATACCTAGGAGGCCTTAGACTTGCTA